>CAWUFW010006880.1:600000-1086237 GCA_963921515.1 Calotriton arnoldi
TAAGTTTCTTGTCAAAGTTTCTTGTCAGAAGTTTCTTGTCATGAGGGGGGGATGAGTTGGTGGTCTGGGAGTGCTTGATGTTCCTCCCCGCACGCTGAAGGTGGTTCCCTGGGTCCCCTCACACTGGGCAAGGTCAGTGGGTGGTGGGCGTTCCTCAGCTATCTTACTACAGCAGGGCCTCAGCCCTGTCAGCAGCAGTAGTGTAGGTCTCCCCTTAGGCCCTAAAGCCTATACTCCGGCGGAGGTTCTCCCAGGTTCAGTGGTGCCTCATCAACTGACTAGAAAGTTTTCCCTCCAAGCCTTTTATACTCCTAGGTCAGGTGACTCTCCCAAAGGCGGCAAAACATAACTCCTCCCACAGCCCGGAAGGTTCTGGAACCTTCTACATGCCTGGCTATGTGGCCCAGAGGCGGGGATGGAATGGATACTGTATCCCTATGTCCCAGCCTGACCCTGGCTACTAGTGTGTATGCGTGTAAGGCCCCTCTGCAGTAGCAGGGGCCTGTGGCAGCCATCTTGAGTGAGAGAGAGCACCTGCACCTCAGCACTGGCTAGCAGTGGCAAGGTGCCCGGAGACCTAGGTCCAGTAAAAATATGGTGGTAAAAATGAGGCGCAAAAGGGAAAAAAAACAGGGAAAGACCACCCTAGGGCTGACAGGTCTAACAACCTACAACTTCAGTTCTCCAACATTGGCATCTTTCATAGATGCACAGTAATTCCAAGTCATTAGACTGGGAACCCCCGGAACAATTTTAATACAGCAGTGCACCCTTTACACTCAATAACACTGAATTTTCATGGTGTATTTTCAACCTATCCACATTATTTGAAATGATCCAAGCTACAACCAGTCAGAAACCAGCAAACTCAGCAGCTGTCCTTCAAATGCCAGATTTTCTACCCCACGTTAAAGACAGAAAACCTCTCCAGAAGCTCTGTCCAAAAGAAGGCTTTCTTAATTTTTTTTTATTTTTTAAAGAAAACATCTTTATCATCATGAGGTGGGTCAAAATAAATCACTGTTCAGGGCATGCAAAGCACGTGGAAAGAAGAATACCTGCATGGGTGAGCCAAATTCAAAATGCCTGTACTGCCTTCATCCCAGCCATAACCCAAAGAAGTGTTATGCCTTCAATACCTTTTCAACAAAAACACTAAAAGACAGAGAAAGGTTAGCCTTAGCTATTTTGGAAGAGAAATTGAAAGGCCTTGTCCAAACACCAAGATAAGCTTACTATGGCTTCCTCTTAGAAGTCTTTGTCGAAGACTTCTAAGCTGGCTTTATGACCTTCTGACATATTTTCACAAATTTAAGAGAATGTTGGAGTCCACTGAGGAAGTGCTTGTGAAAAGGCCCAAGATGGTTGAGGTTGGCTCTTCATTTCCCCCACAGTTGATTAAGAGACCTGTGGACCTGACTAACAAACAGGCAAGTCTGTTAGATACCTCGCAGATAGCACATACAACATTTCCTTGCTTGCCAAAAGTAGTATTACAAAAATGTGAGGTGAGGCTGAGAGAATGGTGAGGATGAATGTAAAAGAATTCAGAGCAGGGGCCCAAGGAGACACCTATCTAAGCATTCATCAACAGATTCACTATATTCATAGGGATAAAATAAATTTTACATGGAATGAGAAGCAACGGTGATCACTATGATCTGGTAAATGAAGTATATTTCCTACTGGTGTCGCATGGTCAGGTCAAACTAGAAATGAGTCTTTTGAAGTTCATGAAAAATGTGGTAAGATTACTTGCCACCATGAATGAGGTGTGCGTTGGAAGAGGAGTAAATGAAGAACATGTAAATAAAGTTAGGTCATGCAGAATCTGCGATCTGTATGTTTCAGTTGCTTTTAAACCTGAAATAAACAAAAGAGTATTTAGCACCCCCACGAAATGGTGTGGACAATTGTACATTAGGTGAACTGTAGACATTTTGATTTTCAGCGAAGTCCCTGACAGACTTGCCTGGAAATGTTTATGGAAACAATTATGGGCCAAGAGAAGTAAAAAACCAGTTATACAAGGTGGAGGCACTAGGTACATGATGTACCAACTCAAGAGCAATGTACCCAGCTAAAACAACTACAATTGCCAGACCAACAAACACAGATAATCAGGCAGACATTTTCCAAAGGATTCATAGACTCAGCAATATTGCTGAGAGAGCGAGACCCCTTCTCTGTTGAATCATACTGCAGCGTCAACAGTGAAAAAGAGAAGGGCCCTGTTCACAGACATCATATGTGAGGTGCTAATTATAGTGCTTAGGTAAGTGAATCGATAGAAGATTTGATACAATTACAGAACCCACTACACTGCACCCAAATCAGTTCCCCTCTCTGCTATGTTTTTCCTTCACCTCTAACTATACCCTAATATATGTGCTCCTTTGTCTACCACAATACCACTGCACCTACCTTCATCCCTCTACCGCTAGGACCACTACCTATATCTGAGGACTTCTGCCCCAACTTGCACCTAGCACTTTATTTTAAAGTTTCCTCACGTTTTTGCCGAAAAAGGATTGGCCATGTCTTTGTAAATTGGCAAATTAGAGGTTTCACCAATGTGAGATCATCAGGTTATAGTTCCCCATTTTGGTTTGTCTTCAAAATGAGGTAGAACTCTCTTTCTTGTCTGAAGGCCAAGAACGCATCTCTGTTAACTTGAACTACTCTCTCAGAAGCTAATGTTACGGATAACATGAGAGTTATAAACTTATTGTAATCCTCACACATCCCTGAAAACCCCTGAAAAATAGGGAAAAGGAAAGGAATATGAAAAACACTTTGGTCCTTGTACAACTTCCTCACATTTTGGCCTTGTTTGCTGAAAGACAGCTTAGTCAGCAAACATACTATCCAAAGACAAAGAAAAGGTCATAAACAATGTAATAATAGCTTTGCAATAACACTCCAGCATTCAGTGCAATGTGCAAAGAAGAGCTGGAGACCTATTTAGTGCTGGAATCAGGGAGGTAGCGGCTTGAGGAATCAAGAGAAGCATTTCTGGTGAGATCAAAAGGCAGAGGTCTTCTGGTGGAAAACTGCCAGCAAAGCAAAGGAAAAAGCTTCAAGGAAAATAAAAAGGAAAGGATACTTATGGTGGAACCCTAGGAAACAGGGGGGAGCAAAACAAAAAAGGTGCAGAAAGTGAACTGGGTGAGAACTGGTATATTGAAAGGAGAAAACACTGCAAGAATTCAAGTTGCCATGCACGTCTCCTATCAACAGCCCACATTAGCCAACTTTAGCATTGAACCAACTTTACCCTAATTCACCCAGCAGTGAACCAAGGCAAACCGTAAATGAGCTTTAGAGCCAATGCTTCCACTTTCCAAGTTTCCAGAAGTCAGCCTTCATAAGGCTGCACCCTCCTTCCTGACTCAGCTTCCCAATACTTAAAATGTACCATGAGATATCTGGTAGTCCTTCGTCTCTTTCATGGACATTCTGCCTCAGCTCCCAATTATTGTGCATATTTCTGACAGTTCCTTTTAAACCTTATCCAGACGCTTAGAGCCCCTGAATGTGTTTTTGATGGAGTTTCTTTTTGTCTTTTAAGGTTATTTTAAACATTGTTTTTATGTTGTTACATATGCAAAAAAACATATAGCACGAAAAATAGAAATGCGTTTTGTTATAGTACAATGGATTAATTTCCCTGGAATATGCTGCCAGTTTCACAAACATCTTAGATTGCAGGTTATTGTGTAACACAAATAGTTCTAAATTGAATAAGCTAACCAACTTCCTACTCCTAGTCCTTCCTACTACTGTGGCCAAAACCAGGCTCACACACCTCTATGACTGTCGAGTGTGTGTGCATGTGTGGTGTATAGCAGCAGGATTCCATAATGTTTACTGGTATGTATATATGCTGTTACCAGTGGGATCCATTTCTGATTGCACTGATGTGACATGGCAGCAGATGTAGGTTTGAAACAGCCTTCAGACATTGTAAGTGTATTGCCTGCATTCCTGATGTGGAGGGTGTAACTCTAGGCATGGAAGTGAGGAGGGATCCAGACTCAGAAATTCTATATGACAATTTTAGGAAGAAATTACTGATAAGTGCTTCCTGAGCACTGAAATTTGATGATGAGGGAATTGAGTTGAGAAATTGGGGAGTGGGGAGCCCCCCCTTCAAAGGCATGCAGGGTCGCCATGTTCCTACCTGGAGTGATGGCGGTGTAGAGGAGATCGATTGGTAGGAGCCAGGCCTTGTCTTGGTATGGAACATTCATGAGTTCAAATCTTTTACGGAAATGGGAAATTAAAGAGAGGTCCTGACTAATTACCCAGTTTGTTCCTCCAGGAAACCTGTCTGTTGGAGTGCCCAGTTATTGAAGGGTATGTCGCTATAGTATAAAATGTCAAGGCCTCAACTAGTGGAAGAGAAGTGCTTGGATTACCAATACTGGTTTCTGTCTGTTGTGGGAGGAAGGTAACGAAGTTGCAAACTTCCTGTTTATGGGTCCTTGCTTGCTTAATCGATCTGTTCATTGATGATGCGGAGTTAAAGCAAATGATCTGGCTAAATATACATGTTCCACCAACCCGCCCCTTACCTGAGTGTGAATTGTTGAATATGGCCAATGATCTGCAAAGATTGTCATTGGATTATCTTGATGCTCTCTTTGTTGTGGGGGGGTGGGGGAGGAAGAGGTGGGGTAAATGAGAAATCAGCATGCAAAGACTTTGATGATTCACGGAAAGAGATACAGTTGGCATTAAATATTCCAGACTGTATTTTTCCAGCAAGTAACAGTGAAGGAGATGTAAAGGTACTACCTTGTTTTGTCCAACTGAATTTGATCAATGTCAACAGTCAGTGCAATGATGACATACCTGCCGCTAGAACCGTTAGATATGGCAACAGCTATATGCCCACTATATGTGTGTCCCAATCCATCAGTTTCGATGTGTAAAAAACTTTAGAGTTCTCGATTTAGGGTCCAGCGATCACTATGCTCTTAGCTTGGAGTTTAAAGATCCTTGTGTGGCTTTTGTAAATGAGGCCTTGCCCCTTGAGGTAGTTTACCATAGAAGAATCTGGCTTTTGTTCATGGAAGATGCTCTGCAGGCTCTCTCCTCAACTGAATTTGAACGTCCAGATTTGGACATAGGACACGATGTGCTACGTTGGTAAGGCAGATTGATGAAGCAACTATTAGCCCTCTTTAAACTGGCAAAGGGTGGTCCTAAGCAAGCCAACTGTACTAGAGGAAAGGGGAATAGGTGGTATGATGACGACTGTTGGGAGGGTAGAAAAGCGATAAATAAGAGTCGTCAATGCTTTAAATTAAATCCAAGTAATGTTAGTGTAAGAGAAACCATGGAGGCTTTGAAAATTGCATATCGCCAATTATGTGCTCACAAAAAAAGGGAGTTTTACAAGTCAAACTGGGAGCTAATGTTAGCTTCCATCGTAGATAAGATTAGTAAGCACTTTTGGAGGCTGGTGAATTGGATAACCATTACCATCTTCCCTTGAGGCACAGATAAATGAGGAAGATTGGTATACCTTTATCTATTCTCTCTCTATTGTGGTGAAAATCCTGAAAATCTGTTGTTGACTCCGGCCAGCTCCCAAGTTGATAGAGAGGCTATCGCAGACTCCCAGACGGCAGCAGTATTGTCTGAAATAATCTGCAGTATGAAAACCTCTAGGGCTGGCAGCCCCGATGGTCTTCCATCTGTGATCTTTAAGAAGGATCCTAGAAAGTAGGGCCTAATTTTGAGTGAGTTTTTCAAATGAGTAACATATTTAGGCATCCTCCCAGACTCATGGAATGGAGCCAGAGTGAAGCCTATTCATAAAAAGGCAAAATGGATCAGCCTGCTAACTATCGTCTGATCTGTTTACTCGATATTACTTCTAAACTCTTTGCCCAAACCGTAATAAATGATCTAGCTGCCTGGGTTTTTGATCGGGTTCGAGGGGAGGGTGAGCAGCTGGGAGGCGGGAGTGGGAACACGCTGGGGGGGAGGGGCCACGGGGGCAGCGGGAAAGAAGGGCCAGAAAAACAGAGGCAGGCAGAGAAAGGCAGAGTAAAAAGACCAAAACAGAAAAAGACTGATAAAACTGAAAACAAAAAAAGACAGAAAAAACAGCAAGACAGAAACAAACAGAAAAAGGCTACAAGGCTGCCACCACAGCTCACCACCATCTCATCAAATCAACTAAGAGAAACTTCATTCAGGACAGAATCCTCTCCAACTCCCACAACTCCAAGGAACTCTTCGCCATCATACAAGAATTCACCAGACCCTACAGCCAAACTACCGACGTCCCTCCCTCCCAAGACCTCTGCAACAAACTCAGCTCCTTCTTCCACCACAAGATCAGGATGCTCTACGACAACTTCAACGACCAAGACCCAACACCCCCCCACTAGCGATGCCATCCAGCTGACCCTCCTCACCTCGACCCCGGTCACCACAGAAGACACCGCAAACACTATGAAAAGCATCCACTCAAGAGCACCCACTGACCCCTGACCGCCTCACATCTTCCACATGGCCGCCACCGCCGTTGCACCCGAACTACGACAAACAATTAACTGCACCCTCGAAACAGCCACGTTCCCCAGCGACTGGAAACGTGCCGAAGTCAAACCCCTCCTCAAGAAGCCCTCCGCAGACCCGACAGATCTCAAGAACTACAGGCCCATCTCTCTTCTCCCCTTCGCCGCCAAAGTCATCGAGAAAGTCGTCAACACCCAGCTAACGAACTTCATGGAAACCAACACGATCCTCGACTCCTAGCAATCCGGATTCCGCAGCAACCACAGCACCAAGACTGCACTCATAGCCGCCACTGACGACATCTGCACCCTCCTCGATCAAGGCCACACTGCAGCCCTCATCCTACTAGACCTCTCAGCAGCCTTCAATACCGTCTCCCACTGCACACTAGCCACCAGACTCCACGACGCTGGCATCCATGGAACTGTCTTAGACTGGATTCGATCTTTTCTCTCAGGCAGAAAACAAAGAATAAGACTCCCGCTCTTCCTCTCCGAACCCACAGAGATCAGATGCGGAGTACCCCAAGGATCCTCCCTCTGCCCCATGCTCTTCAAAGTCTACATGGCCCCCCTCGCAACCATCTTCAGAAAACACGGACTCATACGCCGACGACACCCAGCTCATCCTCTCCCTCCCCAAGGAACCCGACATCACCAGGCACAGTTTCTAAGAAGGAATGAAGGATGTCGCATCCTGGATGAGCAGCAGCTGCCTGAAGCTCAACTCGGACAAAACGGAAGTCCTCATCCACGGATCCACCCCCGCCGCATGGGACAACACCTGATGGCCCCCCGCCCTCGGAAACCCTCCAACCCCTACGGACCACACCCGCAACCTCGGCATCATACTCAACTCCTCACTCACCATGAACCGCCAGATCAACGCCGTGCTTTCCACATGCTTCAACACCCTCCGCATACTCTGCAAGACCTTCAAATGGATCCCCCCCGACTCCACGAACACCGTCACCCACGCACTGATCACCAGCAGACTGGACTATGGAAACGCACTCTATGCTGGAATCGACATAACACTCCTCCGCAAACTCCAGACCGTCCAGAACGCCGCAGCCAGACTCGTCCTCAGCATCCCACGACATGACCACATCACCCACCACCTCCGCGACCTCCAATGGCTGCCAGTCGAAAAAAGAATAACCTTCAAACTGCTCACACACGCCTACAAAGCCCTCCATAACACCGGACCCCAATACCTCAACAAAAGAATCCTCTTCCACGCCCCCAAGAGAAACCTCTGCTCTGCCGACCTAGCAGTAGCCACAGTCCCCCGCATCCACAGGGCCAGAACGTGTGGCAGATCCTTCTCTTACATCGCGGCCAAGACCTGGAACAAACTCCCCCTCCGCATCAGACGAAGCCCGACACGGCACCTATTCAGAAAAGATCTCAAGACCTGGCTCTTCGGGATAACCACGGAGCTGCCCGTATCCCCCCGCGCCTTGAGACCCTCATGGGTAAGTAGTGCGCTCTATAAATCCCTGATTGATTGATACCGGACTCATTCCTGTGGACCTGGGAGGTTTTAGACCAAAGCACTAAACTAGGGACCACTGTTTCACACTGTGGGTTGTTGCAAGGAGGTCAATTGAGCTGGTAAGTGGCCTTTGCTGCTGCTTCGTTCACTTTCGGGCAGCATTCAACAGGGTGTATAGAGGCACACTTTGGCAAAAGCTTCAACAGTGGAATATATCTAAGGCCTTGTTAAATCTCTTGATGAGGGACATAGTGATAACTGGGTACAAGCTGATCTGGACGGGTTAGGTAGCCTGTTGAGGAAAATCCCGGTAGCGAATGGCTTACAACAGGGATGTGTTCTAGCTCCCCTGCTGTTAGGCCTGTTTATAGCGGACCTCCCCCAGACTTTAAGTGCCACTCACAGTTTTCCCCCTAAGATTAGGGGTAGGCATATTAGTTGCCTTATGTATGCGGATGATATGGAGGTGATGGATCTTGCGCCTATCGGGCTCCAACGCAAATTAAACGCACTAAGCTCTTATTGCCGTGAAAATTAATTAACGATTAACACTGAAAAGACAAAAACCCTGTTCCTTGCAAGAAGAAAAAGGAGATTCACTTGGTTTCTAGGCAATGCGCTGTTGGAACAGGTCCAATAGTACAAGTATTTGGGTATGATTTTCTCAGATGATTTAAGATGGGACAAACACCTGGCTACCCAGAGAGTTGTATTGACAACTTGAATGGCTTGAAAAGGTTTGATCGTAGACATGGCAGCTATACCTTTGAGCAATTAAGTAAAGTCATACAAGGTAAACTAATTCCCCAGACCCTATATGGAGCGGAGGTGCTGGCAATGGATAGACGGGGCTCATGGGAAGGGTTAGAAGGTAGTATTTTGAAATTATTCCTTGATTTACCTAAATATGCAATGGTTCAAACTACAAGGAGGGAGTTGAGAACTGTAGTCTGGAGTGCTCTGGCTGATGCAAGAGCCCTACATTTTTATTTTCTGACCAAACATGGAGTCCTTGGTGATAAATTATCAGTGTTAGTAATGTCAATATTCCCTGGTAAGAGGAACAGTAATGCTGTATAGAAGTGGGTCCTAAACTACCCCAGTTGGTTCCGGTTCAAGCTGCTTCACGGCCTGAGACCAGCTTTTGTGTTCTAGGACTGGGATTATTGATAGCCAGTCTCCCAAATGTGAAGGGACAAGTCTTGCTGGAAGAAGATGTGGGCCTGCCAGAGACCCAAAATACACCAACCAGTGCCCGAAGAGAGTTACCCTCCTCAGAAGGTGCTTCTCACTGGTTCATAGAGAACTGTATTCGCTGCCCATTAAAGATAGAATTCAAGTCTCTCACACTGGCATACAAAGCTACTTAAGCACCAGAATATCTCAGAGACTACAAATGTGTCCGCTCGAGAAGGAATTACAATCACAGAATAAGATGATTAAAGCAAAACCTAACACATAATTCCTGAGCTGGTGCAAGATGTTTTCTAGTAAAAGGGAAGCTGCCTGTAGAAAAATCTGCCAGAAGACCCGCACTTATGCTCCAAACTATAACAACTTAAAAATGTGTCTGCTGCAGATAGCGCAAAGTGTAGGACTGAGATGCACTGGGCAGGTAGTGCTATATTAATACTAATATTGATGCTGTTCTTTCTGGTCTCTGATGCACATGTTCTTTCTTGTCACTCATTATTGAGATCATTGCACTTAATCATCAGGCTCTTAAAGGTCCATTATTTTATTATAAAAGCACTTTTAAGTTTGTTCCTCCTTCTCTGTTTCTTTTTCCACAATGTGTAGCCTTCCGCCAAGGTGTCTCTATTTCTTCGCACGTTAGCCAAGCTGAGTCCTGGTTTTCTATTTTACATCAATGCATCTTATGATGAGGTCCTCATTTAATTTCACCGATTTAAGTTTCAGGTACACTAGATCTTCTCCGATCAGACCACAAGCTGCCTGTGGCGAGGCCATTCACATGGCACTTCACTGTCTTGCTGGGCTGCACCGTCTGAGCAAAGGCTGCTATCCTGCTCAGCAAAGAAATGAACGATTTCATGAGACAAAGCTGTCAGTTGTAGTGTTTGTTGGATTGTGGTGATATTTCCATTTATTTAACAGTTTTATACAGCACCTCCATACAATAGGGCTCTTTACAAAAAAACTAGAGTCAATACATTAGTAAGAAGACATTTAGATAAAGGGTAAGACATTAAAGTTCAGACACATCAGGTCGGCTACATCATAAAATCAATACTTATTTCAGGATGAGATGGAAAAGATGAGTTTAACTATTTCCTGAATGAAATAATACTGGACCAAATTCTTTGACCCACTATTGGAGAATCCTAGAGGCTTGCTCCAACACCTGTGAAAGCTTGATCATAAACTTGGGAGGTTTTGAATCTTAGAGCTTCCAGATATAAAAGAGATCACGCTCCTGAGACCTCAATGAACTAGATGGCCTGGCAGCAAGGTGTATTTAGAGACATACATTCTTCATGCTTCCAGCGGGGGCCTTAAATACTTGGTAATAGTATTTCGCCTGCATACCCAGGCATCCTTTGTTTTGTTGCACCAGACCAAACTCCAGGCGGATCAGGCTATTACGAGTGTATTATGGTAGCTTGAATATGCGTTTATACGCCTGGCATTGTGCTTTTTCTAACATACTGCCCATTTTGCCTGGAAATGCCTGCTGTGCGTACCACGGTATTGCCCTTATTTTGGATTGTAGTACCTTTCTGATTGGGACTGTCGTTCGACTTTGCATTTTCTCGTGTAATTTGCACAGAGCGTAAATTGTCGACTGTACTTTAAATGTAGAGTCGCTTTTCCAGAATCGCTGAGCCAACAACCAAGGTAATTATAGGATTTTGAGGCAGAGATTGTCTCTTTACCCACGTGCCATTTAAGCAGTGCTTTTTTTGCGCAACGCCCGAAAATCATTGCTTTGGTCTTATGTGAGTTTATTGTTAGTTCATTTATCTTGTTGTACGTGTTTAAGGCATTTAGACTCCTTTGTAGTCCAATTTTAGTGTGGTCCATCACCACTAGATCGTCTGCATATTGTAGTATTTGAAATTTGTTAGCTCCGATTTTGGGGCTCGCAAGGTTGGCATTATGGAGCATCTTACCCAGGTCTGCTGTATATAGGTTAAAAAGTGTAGGGGCAAGTACTCATCCCTGTTTTAGGCCTCGGTTTGTGCAGCACTTTTTTGTTGTTGTGTTGTCTGCTAGCTTGACTTTAATCCAAGTATTACTGTATAGCGAGATAATGGCGTTGAGGAGCCCTGCTGGAATTTGCCAGTTGCGCAATTTGGTCCAAAGCTTGCGTCGAGGCACCCCATCGAAAGCTGCTGAGTAGTCTACAAAACAGGCGAAAACTGTTTTTTATTTTTTATATTTGCTTGCTGATTCAGGTACGATATGGCTACGATGTTATCGATTGTTGAGCAGCCTTTACGAAACCCTGTTTGGTAGGGGGGGGGGGAGATTTCATTTTCTTCGATCCACCTGCAAGACCACTGACTGATTGTCAGTGAAATTGCTCTCCCACCCTCGCAGCTCCACCATTAAGTGAGGCCTGCCCCTGCACTCTTGAGTGTTGGTGATTGAGGCCCTCCTCCACCCGCAGGTTTCCCTGCGCCTCATCCCTGGTGGTCCAGTGGACCTCTGTTTCCTTCCTCTCACTCTGCACTTTCACTCGTTTTCACTCGTTTTTCTACCCTTTTTTTATCTTTCACCTTTCTGCACTTTTCTGCATCTCTACTCTTTTGTGCCTTATTTCTGCTCATTTTCCCTTCCTCTCGCTCTGCTCTTTCACTCGTTTTCACTCGTTTTTCTACCCTCTTTTAGCTTTCACCTTTCTGCACTTTTCTGCATCTCTGCTCTTTTGTGCCTTATTTCTGCTTATTTTCCCTTTTTTCTTTATCCCATATTTCCTCCCTTTACCTTTCCCCGCCGCTGCTCCCCCGCGGCCCCTCCCCCCCCCAGCGCGACCGGCCCAATCCAGCTCCCCTCCCCGCCTCCCAGCTGTCCAGCCCACCCCCACCCCTAAATAAAGGCGGCCGCGGCGGGGACAGGCGAGCAAGACCACTGACTCATTGTCAGTGAAATTGCTCTCCCACCCTAGCAGCTCCACCATTAAGTGAGGCCTGCCCCTGCCCCTGCACTCTTGAGTGTTGGTGATCGAGGCCCTCCTCCACCCGCAGGTTTCCCTGCACCTCATCCCTGGTGGTCCAGTGGACCTCTTTTTCCTTCCTCTCACTCTGCACTTTCACTCGTTTTCACTCGTTTTTCTACCCTTTTTTTATCTTTCACCTTTCTGCACTTTTCTGCATCTCTGCTCTTTTGTGCCTTATTTCTGCTCATTTTCCCTTCCTCTCGCTCTGCTCTTTCACTCGTTTTTCTACCCTCTTTTAGCTTTCACCTTTCTGCACTTTTCTGCATCTCTGCTCTTTTGTGCCTTATTTCTGCTTATTTTCCTTTTTTCTTTATCCCTTATTTCCACCCTTTACCTTTCCCCGCCGCTGCTGCCCCGCGGTCCCTCCCCTCAGCGCGACCGTCCCAATCCAGCTCCCCTCCCCGCTCCCGCCTCCCAGCTGTCCAGCCCTCCCCGACCCCTACTTAATGGTGGCCGCTGCGGGGACAGGCGAGCAAGACCACGGACTCATTGTCAGTGAAATTGCTCTCCCACCCTAGCAGCTCCGCCATTAAGTGAGGCCTGCCCCTGCCCCTGCACTCTTGAGTGTTGGTGATCGAGGCCCTCCTCCACCCGCAGGTTTCCCTGCGCCTCATCCCTGGTGGTCCAGTGGACCTCTGTTTCCTTCCTCTCACTCTGCACTTTCACTCGTTTTTCTACCGTTTTTTATCTTTCACCACTTTTCTGCATCTCTGCTCTTTTGTGCCTTATTTCTGCTCATTTTCCCTTCCTCTCGATCTGCTCTTTCACTCGTTTTTCTACCCTCTTTTAGCTTTCACCTTTCTGCACTTCTCTGCATCTCTGCTCTTTTGTGCCTTATTTCTGCTTATTTTCCCTTTTTTCTTTATCCCTTATTTCCTCCTTTTACCTTTCCTCGCCGCTGCTGCCCCTGCGGTCCCTCCCCCCCAGCACGACCGGCCCAATCCAGCTCCCCTCCCCGCTCCCGCCTCCCAGCTGTCCAGCCCTCCCCGACCCCTACTTAATGGCGGCCGCTGCGGGGACAGGCGAGCAAGACCACTGACTAATTGTCAGTGAAATTGCTCTCCCACCCTAGCAGCTCCACCATTAAGTGACGCCTGCCCCTGCACTCTTGAGTGTTGGTGATCGAGGCCCTCCTCCACCCGCAGGTTTCCCTGCGCCTCATCCCTGAGGACCTCTGTGGACCTCTGTTTCCTTCCTCTCACTCTGCTCTTTCACTCGTTTTCACTCGTTTTTCTACCCTCTTTTAGCTTTCACCTTTCTGCACTTCTCTGCATCTCTGCTCTTTTGTGCCTTATTTCTGCTCATTTTCCCTTTTTTCTTTATCCCTTATTTCCTCCCTTTACCTTTCCCCGCCGCTGCTGCCCCCGCGGTCCCTCCCCCCCCAGCACGACCGGCCCAATCCAGCTCCCCTCCCCGCCTCCCAGCTGTCCAGCCCTCCCTGACCCCTACTTAATAGCGGCCGCGGGCAGCGGGCGCACCGCTGGCGTGCCGAAGGCGCGTCAAAGGCAAGCCCGTCTGCGCCCGTCCGCGACCAGCGCCAGGAACCCTGGACCTCCGCCCCGCCAACGCTACGACCCAGCAGCACTCCACGCACTCAACCCAGGCCGCAACAACAACTGCAAGCTAGCATCACCAGCCGACACCCACGGACCCTTCAGCTGTCAGCGCTGCCGGCACACCTGCAGCACCGCCAAGAACACGGATCCAGCACAACCCGCCCACAAGAACACAACCGAACCGAAGACCCTGCAATGCATCCTCCTCAACGTCCGATCCCTCCACAAACACGATACCGAAATCTGGGACCTCCTCGACAGCACCACCCCGGACGTAGCGTTCTTCACCGAAACCTGGACCAACACCACCTCAGGACCGGACATCGCCATCGCCATCCCCCAAGGATACAAGATCTCCAGGAAGGACCGCAGCACCCGCCCAGGAGGAGGAATCGCCATCGTCCACAAATCCAGCCTCCGCCTGAGCACACTCCCCGACAAGCCCACAGAACTGATGGAACACCTTCACTTCAAGATACTGGCCAGCCCCACCGCCACCCTCCGAGGAACCCTCATCTACCGACCCCCTGGACCCAGCGGACCCTTCGCCAACTCCATCACGGACATTATCTCCCCGCAGGCCATCGCATCCACCAACTACACCCTGCTGGGAGACCTCAACTTCCACCTCGACAACCAACTGGACCCCAACACCACATCCCTCCTGGACAACCTCCACAACATTGGACTCTGCCAGATCGTGACCAAGCCCACGCACTCAGCAGGACACACCCTCGACCCCCTCTTCACTACAGGAAACTCCATCACCTTCAGCCACACTACCGAACTCCCATGGACCGACCATTGTTGCGTCCACTTCACCTTCAGAACACCCACCATCCACAGACACCAGCACCTGCTCCCACGAAGAAACTGGACCAAAATCACCGACGACCAGCTCACCTCCTCACTCAACAACTCCACCCCAACCATCGCGGAAAACGACGACCCCAACACCGCAGCCCGAACCCTGCATAGATGGATCTCGGACAGCACCAACACCATAGCCCCCCTCAAGAAAAACAACAATACCCGCGCCAAGAAAGCCAGATGGTTTACCACCGAACTTCGAGAGTCCAGACGCACATGCCGCCGCCTCGAAAAGGCCTGGAGGAACACCAAATCCACAGAAGCCCACAACAATTTTAGAGCCGCCACCAACGCCCACCATCAACTCATCAGAGAAACGAGGAAAAAAGCGATTGAAGACAGAATCTCCACCCACACGCACAACAGCAAGGAACTCTTCAGCATCATTAAGGAGTTTGCCCAACCCACCAGCGAGTCTACCGACATCCCTCCCTCACAACACCTCTGCGACAAACTCAGCACCTTTTTCCACCACAAAATCAAGAGCATCTACGACAACTTCGACGAAGACAACCAACACACTGAACCCTCACCAACCACCCCCGACACCCGGAAACCAGCGATTGACGACTGGACAGCCCTCACCACCGAAGACACACTGAAGACAATCAAGTCAATCCACTCAGGGGCCCCCACGGACCCCTGCCCCCACCACATCTTCAACAGAGCCGCCGACAGGAGAGGTGTGGTGCAGCGGCCAGGGCAGCTGACTTCGGAGCACAGGGTTCACGGTTCGATCCCCGGCTCCGGCGGCAGCTCAGCTCAGCACCATGTGACTCTGGGCAATAGCTCACTTAATTTCCACTCCGGCCCCCAGCGCCTTGAGACCCGTAAGGGTGAGTAGCTGCGCTATATAAAAACGGACTTACATTTTTACCATCGCACCCATGCTCCGCCACACCATCAACCGCTCCCTGGCGACCGCCTCGTTCCCTGACGACTGGAAACACGCTGAGGTCAAGCCCCTCCTAAAGAAACCCTCAGCGGACCCCACCGACCTCAAAAACTACAGACCCATCTCCCTGCTCCCGTTCCCAGCGAAAGTCATCGAGAAAGCCATCAACAGCCAACTGGCCACATTCATTGAAGAACACAACATCCTCGACTCCTCCCAATCGAGCTTCAGAAAAAACCACAGTACGGAAACCGCCCTCCTCGCCGCAACAGACGACATCCACACCCTACTGGACAAAGGAGAAACAGTAGCCCTCATCCTCCTCGACCTATCAGCGGCGTTCGACACAGTCTCCCACCGCACCCTAATACGCAGACTCTACGACGCAGGAATCCAGGACAAGGCCCTCGACTGGATCCGCTCCTTCCTCTCCGGCAGGACGCAGCGGGTCAGACTCCCCCCTTTCCTCTCGGACCCCACACCTACCACCTGTGGAGTCCCCCAGGGCTCCTCCCTCAGCCCAACGCTCTTCAACGTCTACATGGCTCCACTCGCCCCCATCGTCAGAACCTACGGACTCAACATCGTGTCATACGCAGACGACACCCAACTCATCCTCTCCCTATCCAACGAGCCCAACACCGCCAGAGGCAACTTTCGAGAAGGCATGGAAGCCGTCGCCAAATGGATAAAAAACAGCTGCCTACAACTAAACACCAACAAAACAGAAGTACTCATCATGGGCCCAAACCCAGAGGCCTGGAGCGACACCTGGTGGCCCCCCGCCCTCGGAAACCCGCCAACCCCCACGGACCACGCACGCAACCTGGGAATCATCCTGGACTCCGAGCTCAAAATGGACCGCCAGATCAACTCCGTCTCGTCTTCCTGCTTCCACACCCTCCACCTCCTTCGTAAGACCTTCAAATGGATCCCCCTCGAACACCGAAAGACCGTCACTCACGCCCTGGTCACCAGCAGACTCAACTACGGCAACGCACTCTACGCCGGAATAAACAAAAACCTCACCCGCAAGCTCCAGAACATCCAGAACGCCGCCGCAAGACTGGTCCTCAACCTGCCAAAACACTGCCACATCTCCCAGCACCTGCGTACACTCCACTGGTTCCCCGTCGAGGCGAGAATCACCTTCAAGATGCTCACCCACGCACACAAGGCCCTCCATGGCACCGGACCAGCATACCTGAACAGCCGACTCAAATTCCACGCACCCCAAAGGACCCTACGATCAGCCCAGCTCTCCTACGCCGTGGTCCCCCGCACCAGAAAGACCAGATCGGGAGGCCGCTCCTACTCCTTCCTCGTGGCCAAAGCATGGAACGTCCTTCCGCTCCACCTCAGACAGACAACATCGCTCCCCATCTTCGCAAGAAACCTCAAAACCTGGCTCTTCGACAGACCCCCTCCTTGATGGAATGGAACCTGCACCCCCCCCCCCCCACCCCTAGCGCCTTGAGACCCTTACGGGTGAGTAGTTGGGCTTTAACAAACCCCTGATTGATTGATTGACCTATTCAACTCTGTCAATAGGGTGCTTGCATAGGCTTTCCCTTCGATGTCCAGAAGGGCAATCAATCTATAGTTTTTTGGTTCTGTGTTGTCTCCTTTCTTGAATATTGGTTGTAAGAATGACCCGCGCTGTGAATCTGGCACCTTGGCTTGTAATCGACATTCAGTGAATAGGTTAGATAGAACTCTACCCCAGTATGCCACGTCTTCTCTAAACATTGCTCCCGGTAGGCCATTGGGACCAGGGGCCCCGTCTTTTCTTATCTTTTTTATTATTTTTTCAATGGCTGGGCCGTCTTGCTCTTTACCCCCGGCTTCAGATGTGGGCTCCACTTCGTTGTTGGGAGATATGATAAAAACACAAAGACTGTGCAGGGCCAGAGAGTATGGCTCTGAAGAGCCATGCTAGGGATTTTGTGTCCCAAAAAACACTCAAGGCAACAGATTACGAACATGATCTTATACTCAATGGGTAGCAAGTGAAGGTCACTTACATTGGGGAGATGTCATCAAATGTTTTTATGAAAGATAAAGGTTTGGCCGTGGATGGTAAAATAGCTTAACTATGACAAGTGTGAACTGAGGGACACTTGCAATTATGACATTTCCAAAGTCCAGGCATGAAATATTTAAAGCATCTTTTTGACAGAGTGAAGGTGAAAGTTTGTGGATTTCCCCATTCTGCTGATGACTTCAGCGAACGAAATAGTGGTGTCAATTATAAACTAACAGGTTTCACTGACAGAGAAAATCTTTGACTTTGAGCTCATCAATAAATGAAGCATCAAATCTGTTTTGCTTTTTTTGCTTGGGAGGCATACGGAGGGACTCACTTTCTGCAGGTTGAGTATCAGAAAGTTGTCAGATATCCAGATTTGAGGTTTCGTATGGCTGGTGTGAAGGGTTCGGTTGTTATTGATTGATGAGATTTTTCTTTAGAATTGGGTGCATGTTGTTGAAAGGAATCTCCAGGGCCCAAGAATAATGGACTCAGTGTACAAGCCAGAGTACCATTAAACACAGCACTTGGGCATCTAGCCAGGTCCAATTTAGAAAAAAGTGTTCCAAATGGGCTGCATATCCCTTTTAGAACACAGCAATTCAGCCATAAACACACTGAATGGAGAGGGTATCCAGCAATATTCCAGCAACAGAATGATTGTATTAGAGGAGTAAATCACATATTTCCAAATATTGTGGGATTGTCACTCGTTTACTTACTATCATGTATGGTGGTATACAGTATGGGGCTCTCACGGAAGAGTTGATTGATGTTAATAAACTGAGGTGGGAAAGCTGCTGAATTTTAAACGTAAGCTCAAACCCCAAGTAACCAAAAGGCTCATAAGTAACCCACAATAAACTATGGGCCCAACTCAAGTCATCGGTGATATTTTATTTTGCTAAATGAACAGTTCACAGATCTTCAGTGTCCATCTGTGAAAGTACCAGCAATCCGATTGTCAGTGTCCGGGTGAAAGACACAGACTAAGGTGTACCAGTTGGAAGTCATATTTGTCCCGAAATCAATGTAGGGGATGACTGCTGGTAATGTACTACTGTCCAGAGCATGTTCCTCAGAGACTCAGAAATTTCAAAGGTTGTATCACATAACTAGCAGGGCATGGTCAAGGTTTTAGGTTGACACGGGGACCTATGGGACAGGGAGCAGCTACTGGGCTCACCAGATCAATTGTGAATTGTCTAGGATCAAACCACACATATAATATACGAT
Organism: Calotriton arnoldi; assembly: GCA_963921515.1. Lineage (NCBI taxonomy): Eukaryota > Metazoa > Chordata > Amphibia > Caudata > Salamandridae > Calotriton > Calotriton arnoldi. The sequence goes on from CAWUFW010006880.1 coordinate 618,804, forward strand.
AATTCTGCAACTGTAGGGCTAGAAGGAAAATGCCAACATGCCAACAGTTCAGAAAACATGTACTGACCTTAGCCAGTGTAATGATGCACTACGTTCTAGTGTGATTATGGAAAATCCTCTGTGACTGTAAAGGGGAAAATACCAGTCCCCACAAAGTCAGAGATGGCACTAGGGAAACTAGGGATTATGCTAGTTCATCACACTTGCAGTCCTTGACTGATCCCTGCAGGCCTTCAACAGGGTCGGATTGGTAAGGCGGGCACTCGGGCAATGGGCCTCTATCAGACTCGCAGCTGTGGGCCGCTTTTTTGGCCAGCGCTGTGGCCAATTTGGGCTGTGTCTGTGTTGTTCAGATGCCGCCAGCGGCCCAGTGGGGGCCATAGCGTTCTTTTCGGAGGCAGATGGGCCTCTATTACATCCCCTTCACCAACGGGGTGGAGGTGTCATTCCCAGTCTCTAGCTGGGTCGGCCAATTAATGAATACAGATAGGGGGGGTAGTCCTGAGCAGAAGTGGCTTTACTTATATTCAGGTGTGTTTCACCATTGTAAACTAATCCGCGCACAATTAGTCCTGGCAACATTTGCATTTTTTTTTTAGCTCAGTGAAGTCAAGAAAACATGCTTCTTTTAGAGGACCATCCCTTCTTTTCATTATTACTTAAAACACTGAAGCAGTGTTTTACGAAAAGGCGCAATCCGCAAATGTGGGCCACTTTTTTTAGGGTCCCCGGGCCTATTTTTGATCCCAATTGAACCCTGCCCTCAACGTCCCAGACAGTACAGTAGTTCTTATATCGATTCCAGCCACCTGGGCTGCAAGGTCCTGTGGCTCTTGAGTAGCTCATATCTTTAATGTGACAACCACAAAGGTAGCTTGGACTTAGTTCTGGATGTTCTTCAGCAGGGCTCTGAGGTTCTCTGCACAGGCCATTACATCTTCCTCTGTCTTCTGAGTCACACCAGCAGAGCTCTATTCCAGATCCTGGGCTTGCCCCTAACCTTAAGGGATAACAGCCAGATCCAGAGTCTTGTTCCTGATCCACAACTGTCCATTGAGTCTCTTCAAGTATAGAGGAAGTAAAAGCCTCCCATTCAGGGCAACAATATTTATCCTGCTTTGGTGCGCGAGTTGGGAAACAAAGGTAAATCCAAGTACAACTACTTGCAAATTTAAAACCATTCTTTCAATCTGGAGACAATGCATCTTCTGGTCTTTCTTTTGCCTTTCCAGGTTCTTGCAGAGAATGAGGATGACTTTTCAGGCCAAAAACCCAATAGTCTCACACTTATTTTTTCCCATCTTCATTATTTACTTCTCCGCTGAAAACTTTGCCCCTCTTAAAATTAAGGTTTAATCCTTTCATCCAACTTCTCTGTAAACTCTTTCCTACTGTTCATCTCTCTCCTCACCTCTTATCACTGATTGCTATTCTCTTTCCACCTTCAGTTCCACTTTCTTTGAATTGTCCTTAGTTTATGTCAATGGTTTTCTCCCCTCCTGCCTCTCTCGTCTTCTCTCGCCCCTTATGCTCCATCTCCTAGTTCCGGCTGGTCCATCACCCTCCTCCACGTGCTATCTTAATTCAAATCATTTGCACTTCTTGCCCCTTCGGCTGTGCACACTAATTTTTCCTTATGTTTCCTGCCTCTCTGGAAGCCCATCTGCTCCACGAGGCCTTCCATGACGGTGTTTTTAAGCATAGTTGCATAGTAATTTTGTGCAACTTAAGTATTCTCAGCAATTGTTATGTAAAGCTTTTTGTAATGTAGTTACAAAATGAAATTAAAATGAAGGCTAGCCACACCAATAGGTCCGATAGTGGGCGCATCACAGTTCACAAAACACTGGAATAAAGAAAAGGTTGTCACTTGCTGGAAACTCAAAATAAGAACATCAAAAAGATAAATGTACAATTGCTCCAGCAAAAATAAAAGTAAAAGAACAAAGGAAACAATAAACCTTATGCATTAAGATTTTGCCACACACTGTTAGGAACAATTGTATTGAATTGTATTGTAATTGCAATTATATAGCACTTACTGATGCCTGACAAGGCATCAAAGTGCTTTTTCAGCGAGTAGCACGCTACTCCGGAACCCATAAAGGATTAGTGGTGAATTAGTAAAGTGAAATATGAAACTAATTTGAGTGATGGATATGTTAGTCAGTTATTTGGATTGAAAAGGAATAGTGGAGGGATAAAAGAGGGAAGGGTCTAGAAATTATTATTATTATATTTTTGGAGTTTATAGCCGTAAGATAGGGCTTGGGGTGAGTAAAGGAGAGTTGGAGGGGAGTTAGTATAGGGAAATATGAAATTAATTTGAGTGGTGGACATGTTATTCTGTTTTTTGGATTGAAAAGAAATAGTGGAGGGAAGGAGGGATAGAAGAGGGAAGGAGGGATAGAAGAGGGAAGGAGGGATAGAAGAGGGAAGGGTCTAGATATTTTTTTTTTAGCTCATAGCAGTAGGAGGGGGTTTGGGATGAGTAAATGGAAGGTGGAGGGGGAAGAGTCAGAGGTAAGGGTTTAGAAAGGCTTGTTTGGGAGATCTGAATAGTAAAACAGGTATGAGATGATGCAAGGTGGGGTAGAGGAGGGAAGAGTCTAGGGTCATTTTGGGGATCATAGTAGTGGTATAGGGTTTGGGTTAAATGAGAGAGTGAAGGTAGAGGATATACTGATAGAGATATAGGGTGAGAAATAGGGTAGTGCATTGGAAAGAGTAGTAGAATGAGGTTTGAGATGAGTCAGAGTGTTGAGGTAGAGGATATATTGAGAGCGGTATAGGGTGAGACAGAGTAGTGCATTATGTGTATTCAAAATATGAAGCAGCCCATAACAAGGTCTATAACATTGCAGAACGTCGGCGTCGACGTTTGAAAGATTATTTAGCTTTACTATGTGTCCACCTCAGTGCTTAATTTCTGCTGGTGTTTTCCGGTGCTGGGGACCAGCACTTATTTGTAAACACTGGCACGTTTTTTTGAGAAATGCAAAAACAACAGTTGATGGACAGAATGCAGAACAATGTCATACATTCACCCCAGTACAGAGATCTGAGCCTAAATCCATCGTTTTTTTGCTCACCATGCCATTCCAGTTTGAACCCAGCCATATGCAAATCAGTCTTGACCCTGTGCCTCATGGGAACAGTCCAGCCCGAACTGCCAAGCCAGGTCCTCCCTGGACTGGAAACAAGCATCCTAGGACCGGTTTCGGGGTTTCACCCCTCTTCAGCCAGGATAGCTTGATTCCAGTGGCATGGAGAGCACGGGACCCACGTCTGGGCATACCCGTCCCACTTGGGGTGACAAATTCAAAAACAAAAACACGTTTTTTTGAGAATACACCACATGGTGGCGCCATGTGCGTATTTTTAAGGAAAGTTCATTGGGGGTGCATTTATTTTAATATATCTTTAAAAAAGTGACAGCACTCACCCTTAAACATGAAGTTTAAAGTGACATTTGGGTTGTGTCCGCTGCAGTGGGCCTGTGTTAAATAACTTGGACACTGGAACTTAATTTTTTTACAAATTAAGCACTTGTCCACCTGTTCTGTCTGACAACCCCTCTGGCCAAAACAAGGCTACGAAATACCATAGAGAAACATGGTTTTTCAATGAACAGGCAAACAGCGCCGACACAGCCTAAAAGATGCCTTAGGCGCTATTTCTCACTAGTTGCTTTGTGTAATTATTTTTAGGCTGTTTTGCACTTTAGAATTATCGCTTTAAACACAGTACGACTATTTTACAAAACAGGGGTGGTATACGGCAGTTTTTTCTTCTTCATTAAAATGAATATATAAGTTGATAAAATTAGCATGAATGCTATGACTCCAATCTGCTAAATATAAACGCTATTTCGAAGCGAGTGTGGTACGGTGCCTGCGGCGCCGTTATCGTCTGTCATCATGAATGAAAAACAATCGTCTGAAGTAAAGAACACCCCGCTCGAGCGCCTGTGGCGTTTACTAACCTCTTGCTCCGTTGGGTAGAATCCTAGGGCACGCATTATGAACGGCACTTCCTTCAAGGGAATTCGTGTCGACACTTGCCTGGGCTCCATTGTGTCGACGCCTTGACTACGCAGCAGTGCGTAGTAAAAATAGTCCTCCATTTCCTAAGCAGAAACAAGGAAGCACAATGAATCACCGATCCAACAGAGAAACCGCTGAAACAACAGCACGCGACTGGCGTCTTCAAAGCCATGTCGTGAAATTAATGAGCCAGACGCCGCAGGTAAAGCTCCTATCACTGCGATCTCATGCATTTGCTTATATACGTTTAATTATACTGCACAAGAATAGGGTTGCCACCTTGCCAGTATTTCATCTGCATGGCCTGTATTTCAAGTTAAGGACCGTAAAATGAGAAAAATCAGCAACAAATTATGTGTTTTCTCCTCTAAGCATAAACTTAAAGCAGTAAAATACAAGGAGAGACAACTTCAAAAACACTTTAGAGCTGTCCAAACTATACCTACATTGAAAACATATTTAAAAGAACATATTCAAAAAAGATGTGAAGGAATTGTTAATATTGTTCTCTGAGAACGGTGGCAGTCATATGCATGAAAAAGTCCCCACTGATACCATTCTCACCCTAAAAAACGCGCCATCTCTCCCGCCATCCAGCAGTCCATAGAAGGGAACGAGATCGTGTCCCCCAAGAGAGGCAGCCGCCTCCAGAGCTCTGCAACAACAACAGAGGTATTGGTCAAACATGGGCGCCTCCAATCAAGAACTGGTGCAAGAAAAGATTAGAGTATCAATAACATTAAAGCACCAAAAGACGGAGATTACATTTCTGGCACCAAAAAACCCACAAAAAAACCCAAGAAAGATAGTAATTCCTGGCCGTCAAAGTTACCCCCACCCCAAATAAGTGCTTGATCACAGAAAAATCATTTTTGATCAGGCTTTTCTTCCTGGACTAAGCATGCCTTAGGAAATACAGGAGTACGTCACGCCTAATACAGCTACTCGCAGGAAATGCTTTTTGAATTGGGTCTGGACATGGAGGCCTAATTCATATCAAAGAGATAAGTCAGTAAGACAAGTTGCTTGATTCATAAATAAGTAATTCTGCTTAAGTGAATAGGCACTGAGGAGGTTTAAAACTGCTTCCCTCATTTAAGAAACACCAACTCTTATGTTTGAATTCCATCCAAGGTATGCAAATTATGCATTGGAATGCAGGACCTTCACATATATTTCTGGTGTTAGCCTTTTGTACCGATACGGCGATACTTAAGTGTACAGAGTCGCATCATTAAAGGGATTCTGTATGCAAAGGGTTAAATGTGCAGATACAAAAGGGAAATACAAAACAAATCTTTGTGGACACACAAAGTTAGACATTTGGTGTTGGCCTTCTTTGACTTTGCCTTTCCCTGACCACTCCTCTCTCGTGACACCCCCTTGGAACACAAACTCAATGCAGCTAAGGCACTTGTCACCTATAATAACTTAAGGTCTAAAGCAAGCCCCTCAGTGAGGTCTCTGTCAACTCCAAGTCTTGGGCTTCAGAGAAGGAAGTAAGGAGGGTTGGCTGAATGTGCAGGGAGAGGGAGGGAAAACCGTACCTGTGGGGAAACACCCTGTGGGGTCAAAAGAAGGTAACACAATTTGCAGCACCAACAGATTTAAAAGCATAGTGTTACTATTCAAGGCCTCAAACAAGGAACATGGGTCAGAACCAACACTGCACCTCTCCTGTGCACATGGGAGGGTCGGACCACTCCTGCTTTTATTGCACCTTCTCTGTGCATGTAAGACTAGCTTGTACTACTGCTGCCAATGACGTATCTGTTTTGTGTGACTCCGAGAAGCTTGTGAAATCGTTACTATACAAAAAGTCCAAACTATTAGTTTTATCAGTGTTTGTACAGAAGTATCTGCAGTTTTGGTTCTCGTTAGCTTACTGTAAATTAGTTTCCCACATCAGCACTGAGCAGTCTTTTCCCCCTGCCGTAAAGACGTAGGCGCCATCACAGGAACAGACTAAGTTGGCGACACCGGCTGGATGGCAAACGAGAGCCGAAGACTTGTGTGGATTGCCATCAACTGGCAACATTTGCAGCCCAACCTATGAAGAAACCAAAGCGTAACATCAATTAAACAATGCCAGGGTAGACAGTGAAGCATGGTATGCTTGTCCCATGCACTAGATAGGTCATATGATATCAACCAGATACGCCATATTTAAGAGCCTAGCAAAGCAAGTACGTCATTTAAATGCAGGTCTGAAATGTGCTGCCAAAATCAGAATTTGTATTAACTGATGAAGGCGACTCCTAGGGCCAGATGTACTAAAGTTTTTGCGGTAAAAAATCATTCGCAAAATGCTTTGCGATTGCAAAAACGTGTATTTCTTTAGCATGAAAGAGCCCATCCGCAAAATAGAGAAGTGAAACATGGTGGTGCCTTTCTGTATTCTTCTTAGGTATTTTATAAGATTGTTGCAACCTGTGCTATGCTGCACAACACAGCTACAAGAAAATGACTCCCACTACTGCCTGATGATGTCAGTTCAGATGACCTCTTCAAGATGCCACAAGGGTTGCAGAAGGAAGGGAAACACTCACATATGTAACAATAAACTATTTTTAAGGTAAGTTTATTTTTTGTCAATTGTTAAAAAAGACTCTCACTCATTCTTCACAATATGTAACTATTTTTCCATGTTTATTTATAGGAAACATGATGATCCATCATTAAATGAAAAAAGTAGATTTCTTTGTTGAGCACATATTTTTTGCGCAAAACGTACTCAAATTAAGTAAATTTTTCTGATTAAACATTTGAATTTTTAATGTCTCTTCCTTGTTTTGGAAAGTGAAGGTCTGTCTGTTGTTGATTCCAACGTATCCCCTTTTGTTTCGGGTGCGCGGTGGCTCCTAGTGCTCTTTGGGTGTTGACCCTTTGATATAGATAACCTACTGCGGCTAAAAGCCTCTTCAGTTTCCTGACCAGGGCTTGGCTGCTCACTGGAAGTTCTCAGAATAGTTTGGAGTAATTCCAGTGATGAAGTAACTTGACCCAATCTTTTGGACACATCATTACGATAGTAGGCCATCTCCTGCTGGATATTAATGGTTTTCTACTGAGAACCCCTTAGCAATTGCCGATTTGTCTACATTTTAGCCATAACTCTACATACACATAAGAACATGCTGATATATTTTTTTTATTGATGCTTTTCTTGTGGATTGCACCACAAAGATGATATTGGCTCAATCAATTTATGGATGGTATTGGTGACAGGTGTAAAGGTCCTTCATCCACCTTACTACCAATATCCTCGGACGAGGCACGAAACTCCCTTTTTAGCGAAGACAGGGACGAGGCACGAAACTCCCATTTTAGCGAAGACTCCACCTCCACAAAAACCATCAATCTTTTCTTATGGAATATTGCAGGTCTGGAACCTCAAAAACTATCAGGTCTTCTTAAAAGTTCGCCAGCATTGGTCTGCCTCCAGGAAACCTGTCCTCTTGGAAATTTTAGTCAAAAGGATTATTTCTCATTCAAAATCCCAGCAAAAAGGGTAAAAGAGGACACGCAAAGTGGGGGTTGATGATCCTACTGAAGGAAGACAAACTGGAATTTTGAAAGAATCGAAATGGGAAGTAACAACGCGCAATGTATAAGGATAAATTCAGGCAACAAAAATTCTCGAAATAATTAAACCATATTTCTTTTTAACGTTTACCTTCCGCCCGGACTGGAATTTAATCCAATGCTTGTAAAAATATTCGACCAGATAGTCTTAATGCTAGAATCATGTGGCAGACATCAAGTCCTCATCACAGGAGATTTCAATGCAAAAATTTCCAACCACGCGATTAAAACTTGTAGAATTATAGTAGAGGAAGTCGCCTGGGCAATTCCATCCCCAATTTTCCCAACACCATCAAAACAGACAAACGAGGAAAGATGCTACTTGAATTAGCAATCGTAATTAGCGGAGTGATCTTAAACAGAAGGCTTGATGGGGATATACTGGCAAGTTACACAAGAAAAGGAGTCCATAGCAGCTCTATACTAGTCTACATAATATGAAACACAACGCTATACCAAAAATGCAATTACCTTGACTCCCAATTCTCACCCGATAGCGACCATGCAATACTCCATATGAATCTCATCTTAAATCTCTCTTCGATCTCCCCATGGACGTTCTCTCGGATGAATGGTGAGTTGGTCCTAGACTCCAAGCAGGGCCGAATCATCTGGAATACGGCAAGCATAAAGATAATCAATGAAGTATTATCCTAACAACAGCTCTGGTCGCCAGATAGCATCCTGAACCCAATTAAGCATTTTGAGCAAACTCTCACTGCCATTACCAACAAACTCCATAAGAAGGTTCCCCCATATAGTTCCTCTCTTAAGTCCAAGAAGATCACTGGAGGGAAGAACATCTCCAAAAGACTAAATCAATTAATCAGACGGCAATTTATCACCGTTTCAAGAAAAGCAGAAATAGCTAGCCTGAAGAAAAAACTACAAAGACACATTAAGGTAAAATATAAAGCAGCGTCAGACAAACACTGGATAGAATTACATATGGCCGCCACCAAAAGGAATTCCAAGCAGTTCTGGCACCTGATTGCCAAAGGAATGGGCAGCCTCAATTTCATAAAATTGATGCCAATATCAGAGACTGAGTGGGAAAGCTACCTTCTGGATCTCTACAAATCAAACGTAGAGCATTCCGGCAGTAGGGATGCACCATCCAACTTGAGTCCTTCTGATGGGACCTAGCAACCTTTACCTTCCCCCTCAGGAAAACAAATTGAGCTTTATGTCAGGAAGGCGAGAAAGTCAGCAGCCATAGGTCCAGATATGATACCAATAAAAGTACTACAAAGCGACCCGGCGAAGTGGAGTGCGTTCCTGGCACCCCTTTTTCTATATTGCTACGCCATCGCCCAAATTCCTTACTCATGGACTGGGAGTATCATCATTCCAATACTCAACTTAATCCTGGGAACTATAGGCAAACTGCACTCCTGGACGCCTCAGGGAAAATATTTGCAGCAAGCATTCTTGAGCATCTAAGGGACTGGGCTTTCTCCAGGGGTATAATCCCAAACTTTCAAGCGGGCTTTCGACCCAATCACCCTGATCGATAATATAGGTATTCTAAACTCTATTATCGATAACTATGTACTATCTAAATCACAAATAATATATAGGGGCCGATTCCGATCTCGGCCGGTAGGGCTCCGAATCGGATTCGGCTTTACCGGATCCGATTCGGAGCCCTATTTCCCGACCGATCCGTACGCGCGTCCGGACGAGCGAGTACGATGCGAAATCGCCGACCGACTCGTCCGGGCGTCCCGACCGCTCCGACCGACTCGATCCCGGCTCTAACCGCACCGACCGACTCGCACGGACTCGACGCGCACCGCGCAATGGAGACGTTTCCCGGCCGGGTGAGTACGATGCGCGCCGCGAGCAGTCCGACCGAGCCGCACACTCGGGCTCAAAAGAGCTGTCGGAGCCGTACTTTGGGGGTCCGTGTCGGACCCCCTGAACGCGTAGCCGCGCGGAGTCGCACACAGGGGGACCCATGGGTCCCCCTACCTGTGCGTGTACGGGGCGAATCGCTTCGCCGCGTACACGCTGTAGGGGGCGCCCTTGTCCGCCTCGCACCCATTGAGTCAATGGGAGCCCGCGTACGCGTTGTACGACAGGCTCGACCGAATCGAGTCCGATGGCATACGTGCGCATCGTACTCGTTCGGTCGGGCTGCACGGGTCCGATTCGGTCGGATATCTCTCCGGGTCCGGCTCGGTCGGAGAGATTTCTGGCCCGAATCGGAATCGGCCCCACAGTCTTTTTGTTGATTTTTTGACAGCCTTTTGATAGGGTCGACAGACTATCTCTCTGGAGGAAACTAAAGAAAATAGGGATACCGGATTCACTTTTGAGGCTGATAGTAGCCCTTCATACCTCAACATGGTGTAAAGTCCAGATGGGAGGTGAGAAAGGCCTGACTCACAAGATAACCACTCATAACGGCCTGAAGCAGGGCTACCTTTTAGCACCCCTCTTGTTATCGCTTTACATAAGCGATCTTCCCGAGATTTTTCAAAATGTAAATCATTTCCCTCCGAAAGTAGCTTTTGAAAATATACATGTGTTAATGTACGCAGACGACGTGGTAATCTTGGACCTTACCCTGTTGGGCTTACAGAGAAATATAGACGCACTCACAAAATATACATAAGCAAACTACCTAAAGGTGAATATCTCTAAAACTAAGGTAGTTCCATTTAGGGGTAGGAAACATCACACCTGTTACAAATGGAAACTAGATGGCACTACAATCGAGGTGGCAAAAGCTTATACGTATCCTGGAGGACGGGTGATTACACAGCGTGACTGGGAGTGACCGGACGTGATTGACCTGCGGGGCGGTGGTCCGGTGAGTCTGATCCCATTAGGGGGCCTACTTGGCTGGCCCCCCAAGGGCTGCGGAGGCGGCCAAGCTAGGCTTGGTGTGGTTTGTGGTCACTGGGGGTTAGATTCCGTGAGGCCCGGCTAGTGTCGTACCTGACTGGTCATCCCCCACCCCTCGGACCCCTGAGCGTACCCCGGATTGGCATCACCGGAGGGGCCGGCCTTCCTTTGCTACCCACTCGGGCACTGTCCGTCACCGCCTGGTTGATTCGGGTTCCGTGACACTGCCTTCCCCCCTTCCCTTCAGCCCTCCCTCTCAATATGGGCAAGGACAAAGTGGCAGGCCCAGGCCCCAAACAAAGCACATTGGACCAATTAACCACCGCATTGAACGGGGCCGTGGGAGGAGAGGCCAGTGGCTCGCCACCAGAGAACGCAGCGCTGCTGGCCGCGATTACCCAGGCCAGAGATGCCCTCGACACGAAGATTGGGGCAGTGGGGTCCGAAGTGTCCTTTCTGCGTCAGGACCTCAGAAAGGCCGTGGACCGCATTACGGAGGCGGAGACCCGGGTTTCCACTGTAGAGGACACGGTGACCTCCCTACAGAAGAAGGTAAACAGACTCATGACGGTGGCACAGTAACTAGCGTCCCGCGTCAAAGATGCTGGACGTAGGTCCCGGCGCAATAACCCACGCTTTGTGGGATTTCCGGAGGGGTGTGAAGGCCCCACAATGGATCGTTTTTTGACGAACTGGCTTTGGGCTCTGTTTCCAGCAGATTCCATGTCCTCTTGCTTTGTCGTGGAGAAAGCGTACAGGGCCCTGACTAAGAAGCCCCCACCTGGTGAGCGCCTGAGGCCAGTAATCGCAAAGCTACTCAATTAAGCAGACCGAGACACCATCCTACAATTCGCATGAAACCACAAAGACAAGCTAATTTTCGAATCCAGGCCCATAATGATATTCCCGGATTACACCAGGCTAGTGCAGCAGCAACGCCAATCATTCACGGCGGCAGAACGCAGACTCAGGGAACTGAATGTGCAATATATGTTGCTATATCCCGCTCGATTGAGGGTCACCTATAAGGCCAAATCCTACTTTTTTGACACCCCAGAGGCTGTCTTCGCTTGGGCAGACGAGACCACACACTTAAAACCGCATACACCGCCTCCGCTGGAATCCGACTCCTCACAAGGGTCACAGGGAAACAGGCAGCAGAGAGGCAATTCTAAGAGGAGACATAGATCCAGATCCAATTGGCACTCTCAGACGCAAGATGACGAACAATAAGACTCTCGACCTGTCCCGGCCTCTCTGGCCTGTGATCCCAGCCAATACCTGATTTCTTCCGCTCTCTGCAGTATCGCTTGGAGACTATTCACGGCTTGGGGGCCTCCTACTTGGGCAACTACGCCCTTGAACATTCATGTCGCAGTTCGATGGGAAGTTTGGGTGTAATTGGCGGTGCTTCCCCGGGACCCTCTGTTGGGGCCCCGGGTGTTCCACCTCCGCGACAGATACTCCTTGTGGTTGGAAGTATTGGGTTGGGGAAAGTTATGACCTACACAGTTCATATTGTAGCAGTTCTTACACATGCAAAGGAGCCATACCACTACCCTACAAACGCGTCTGAGGCAGAATACCTCACTGATGATAGACAACACCATACATGCTCCCTCCACAATTCGGTGACTTGACCATAGAGTCCTGGAATGTCAGAGGACTCCTAAATAAAATCAAGAGAAGTGCAGTCCTCCGGCAAGCCAAACGCTGTGAGGCCGACATCCTGCTCCTGCAGGAGACCCATCTCCTGGGTAATAAAACCCAGTGCCTTTCGACATTTGGGTATACCACTGCGTTTCACTCTAGGTTTACACGAGGTTCCTGAGGCACAGCTGTCCTGGTCCACCGCCTGGTCCCTTTCATCCTATCTCACAAGTGGTTAGACCCGGGGGGCCGCTACACTATTGTCTCTGGTATGTTACATGGGGAATGCTTAACCTTAGGGAGCATTTACGCTCCCCCTCCTCTGGGGCATACCTTCACAGACCGAATCAGACAGATATGGGGAGAACTCCCAGAGGGCCTGGTGTTGCTGGGTGGCGACTGGAACGACGTAATGTCCCCTTTGGACCGCCGACGGGAGACGGGGACCGCGCCCCAGACAGGTTCATCCAAACTGCACTACCTAGCTACAACGTTGGGATGGGTTGACGCTTGGCGGGCCCTTCACCCTTCCAAACTGGAGTTTACATTTCTATCAGCCATACATGAGACCCTATCAAGGCTGGACTACGTTTTTCTACCACAGAGCTTCATACACAGGGTTTCACAAATCTCCATTTTGCCTAGGGGAAATGTCCGATCACTCCCAGGTCCTACTTAAGCTATGTACTGGGTCATTGAGGACCCCTATCAGGTGGCACATGTCGTCCTGGCATCTTCGGGCACCGGAGTACCAAGAAGTGCTCTGTCAGGCCATATCGGAGTATTTCCAGTCCAACATTGCCTCGGTTTCCTCTAAGGTCACCCTTTGGGAGGCGCTTAAACCTACCATCTGCGGGGTTGACATCAGCTTCCGGGCTGGTGAAAAGCGTAAGCGTCTGGCTCAGATAGTGGAATTGTAAAACCGACAGAGGTCCATTGAAGCCCAAATTGTCTCCGGGGCTGCCCCACAGGCTCGGCGCAACCTTCTTCAAACGCAGCAATTAATACATCAGCACCTTATGGACGAGGCGCGTGTGATCTGGCTGGCATCGCAACATAGGATATATCAATGGGGTGACAAGTCCAGCAAAATGCTCCACCTGCTGTGCCAGGCCAGGATGTCCCCTCCTGTATCGGCAATTTGTGGCGCGGATGGAGCAGTGTGCACCGCCCCCGAGGCTATGGTCCATGTATTCGTAGCCTACTACTCTTCCTTATATGAGCAGAGAGAGATCATCTCGAGCGCTTTGATAGGGGAATTCCTATCAGATCAGGTTTGAAACCAACTAGAGGCCCCAATTACAGTGGAAGAGCTTGGTGCCGCTCTTGCCGGCTTACACCCAGGCCGGGCGCCCGGCCCCAATGGCTTTCCCTGCGACTTCTTGCGACCGTATATGACGGCACTGTGTCCCCATTTGCTAAATGCAATTCATGGTGCTCTAGAACAACATATCTTGCCCCTGGACTGGCGTCACGCCGGAATTATCGTTTTCCTGAAACCTGGCCGTCCTCCGGAAGATCCCTCGTCTTATCGCCCAATTTCCCTCCTTAACTTTGAATCCAAACTATTAGGCAAGGTCCTCGTTGACCGCCTCCGCACGTGTATCCATGACCTGGTCCACCCGTCCAGTCCGGATTTATGCCACATCGGTCCACCCGACACAATATTTGACGTGTCCACAACGCTATCATGAAGGTCCCGGAATTAGGTCGCCCGGCCGCCGTCCTCCTGGCAGACATAGACAAAGCATTCGACTCCCTTAGTTGTACATACCTGTTTCAACTTATTAAGTCCTTAAATCTTGGCCCACGCTTTTTAGCATACGTCCAGCTACTATACACAGATTTGTCGGCCTCGGTTGGGGTAGCTGGGCCTAGGTCGACTCCGTTTCCTATTCGTCGCGGCACTCGGCAGGGCTGTTTCCGCTATTATTCGCCCTGACTATTGAGCCACTGGCCTCCTGGGTGCGACGGGATCCACTGATTCGGGGTTTCGAATGGCCGCGGTCTAGTCCAGACAGAATTGCGTTATACGCGGACGACGTGCTGCTCTTCATGACTGATCCCTGGTTCTCTGGACCCCGTATCCTCCAGATTCTCCGGGTGTTCGGGGAGACTTCAGGTCTAAGCGCCAATCCCTCGAAATCCATTTTGTTTCCTGTATGCCGGGACCAGGGGCGTGGGACCTTGGCCGCCCAACTATCTCATGCACCAGACGGTTTTAAATACTTGGGGGTTTTCATCTCACCCTTTCTGAGACTCTCATGGACACACAATATCAATCCGTTGCTTGCAGACATACGAGAAGAGACCGTGAACTGGTTCCATCTGCCTTTGTCATTATATGGGCGTTCGGCTATATATATATATATATTTTTTTAAAAACTTTTTATTGATTACAAATTAAACACAAAATCATATGTTTATAATTGCTTCTTGTCACACACAGCACGTTTCTCCTTACAATAAAACATCAACAACTGCACAGTTATCACATTTGAAGTAAACGACTTCATCTGTCATTGTTCTAGATTCATCCAAATCAACTCGAATCTATATCTGACTCTGTCGGGGGCGGGGTACAAATGTTCCCTCTATAGGTGTTCCACATTCCCCATACTCTTTCCCACTTTTTGGGGCACCCTCGATGTATATATGCTGCCCTTTCTGCCATCCATATCTCCACACCACTCTCGGTATGTTGGACAGGTTTGGGACCCCCAGTATTTGGCTATGTTTCGCTTGGCGAACATCATACCCAACGTCGCCCAGTCTTGTGCCGCGTGATTAAGGTCAGTCGGTTCCCAAATATTTAAGAGACACCTCCTGGGTTCCGACGTTCGGCTATATTTAAGATGATCTCCCTGCCCAGGATACTGTACCAGCTGCAAAATGTCCCGTATAATATCCTTCTCTCTTGGTTTGCTCAAGTCAATGCAATCCTGAATAAGTTCTTGTGGGGTGGTGGCGCCATCCGAGTAGCACTACATAATACTTGCACTCAGTCGATGTACTGTGGGGGGATTGCGGCAGCTGATATCTACGCGTATTACACTGCCTCCCATCTTCTGGTCATCAACGAGTGGTGGTACAATTCGCGTACAGACCCGGCATATGCATTAGAGCATGTGGTCATGGAGGATACTCCCCTCTTGAGACTTTTATATAGCCAGTTGAACCTGGACAGCATGCCTTCCGCTGGTAGAAACATGGGCGGGGGGGCGCCTGACACAGATGACCCCGCTGTGGCATGGTACATATCTTCGCCCAGTGGCTACTCTTCCGGGTTTTCATAAATGGAACATCCTGGGAATCTCCACCTTGGGGGATATCATGCAGGGTACTATTCTCAAATCGTTCCAGCAACTACAAAACGAATTCCAGCTGCATAAGTCGCAGTTTTACAAGTACCTCCAGCAGAGACATGTCTTGAACCCCATGATACGTTCGTTGGACAGCCTTCCAGAATTCCACCCTCTGGAGGGCCGCCTATTAATGGGAGATCTCGGGTCCCACAAGATCCGTCAGATCTACCAAACGCTGACCACACACACTAGAACTACACTGCTCAAAACTAGGGGGGCTTGGGAGACAGACCTGCCAGACTTGACAGATGATGATTAGGCAGAGGCTCTTGCTAGCCCTCGCGGCGCTGCTGTCTCCGCACGCTACCGTCTCATTCAATTTAAATACCTCCACCGAGTATACTTTACCCGTCCCCGCCTCTGGAGAATGGGGAACATCCAATCCCCTACCTGCCTCTGATGTGGGGCGGCGGAGGGAACGTTCTTCCATACGGTCTGGAGCTGTAGTGCACTACAACCGTACTGGACTAGGATTTCGTCGTGCCTGGGACAGGTCTTGTCCTGCGACCTTCTCTTTGATCCAAAGCTGTTCCTGCTCCATTGCACAGAAGGGATCGGGGGAACCGCTATAAACAACATCTTTTATTCCTGGACCTCACACTTGCTTAGCGAGACATTGCCCGGGAGTGGAAGGGATCTTCCTCGCCATCATTGGGGCGATGGAAAAAGGCTCTGGACAGGTGCATGGGGGCAGAGATTGCGGTCTTTCAGGCCCGGGGCTGCCCGCAATATACCGGGACATAGATCTACAACCCCCCCCCGCCACGCACTGACCCTCCATGTCTCTGACCTGGACATGTTACCAACCAGTGGGTTGCCTAGGACGAAGCGCTTTGTCATGTATCTGCACTCATCTAATCATGCGTTGCTCGGGGAACAGTATGGTAACCTGTGTCAAATTTTCTGTTATTGTGTCTGTCGTTTTGCAGGCCAGTTTGATGTGTACAAATAATCTGATGGTTGTAATCCGATATGTATCAAAATGTACGCTTTGGGCTCTGCCCGTCCTGTGCCATCGAAAATCAATAAAATTTGTTGTGGAAAAATAAAGCCTATGCGTATCTCGGGCGAGTCTTTTCACAAACCCTAGAAGTTCATTCTCACCTACACCTGATGACCCAAAAAGCAGTAGCACACATTAACGCCATAAGGACATTTTACACTTACTCGAGCAAGTATCATTTTCAAGCTCTTTTTAAAATATACAGGGCAAAAATTGCACCAACCATAACCTACGCTACAGAGTACATTCTCATAGCCAGATGGAACGTTCTGAATATCATCGAAGGTAAACTTTTACGTAAATTAATGTTATTAAGTCAAGCTATTCCAGTACAGTTCTTCGCCTAGAATTTGCAATCATAAGTGCATTCTCAATAGCTTTAGCCAACAAAATCAGATGGGCTTTCAAACTATTGCACGCAGAAGAAGGCTTCTTAAGGGCCTTACTGAAATACGAAACTTTTACATCAGGGAAAAAACATGATGCATTTCGAACAAATCTTAAGACCGCTTTACAATATTTTCAATGTACCGAATCCATTCTTCAATCCTGGTCTTCAGCACACTTGAAGCACTTTCTCAAAAATACAACTCCCCGATTAAGCTTCAAGCTTGACAAGGAATATTGCCTTCAATTACCTCACTATAAATCTATCACCTCTACTATTCCCTGATTGATTTGTGTTAATTGCGCCTATAATTTCCTCGTCAGTGACTTCACTATCGAGTGTATCGGCCTCCTCTGGTGACAGCGACAGTAGACGCATGTCCGAGAGCAACTCTTTGGAGTCACTAAGGGTTGTTGTGGACAAGGGGGCATATATCCTAGAGTAGTATTGTGCGAATAGTTCAGCTATTTCTTATGGGTCTTTAATATTCTCCTCCTTCTCGTCTGCTTTTTCCCTCCTGTCCAACCACACCAGTAGTTTCCCCGCTTTATCTCCTGTCTCGTATAGTCTGTGATATGTTGCCAGACGACTACTTTTTGCCTCCTCTGTCACAAAGTTTTTGTACTCCTGACGCTTAAGTTCTAGTGTGTGTGAGATCTCTTCCGAATCAAGATTTGTTTGTTGTGTTTCTAATTCACTGATCTGTTTCTCTAGTTGTATGGTTGCTCCCTGTTTATCCTTTTTATACGTGGCTGTCAGGGATAGTGCTAGTCCCTTAATGACTGTTTTGTGGGCCTCCCATAGCGTTTGCGGAGAGTGTACGGAGCCTTCATTTTTATTAAAATAGAATTTGGTTGTGCAGATTAGGTCTTCGCGTATGTGTGGAATTTTAAGACAGCAGGGTGTAGAGGGATCCCAGCGCGCCGGACCAGAGTGCCCCGTGTGAAGCTGGCAGCGAGAGGAGAGTGGTGTGATATTCCCCGCACTAATTGTCTGATGTCATGAAAGGAGGACAGTTGGTCTGGCCAAGCCAGTATATAGTCGATCTGCGACTGAATGTTATGTGCGCCAAATGAAATGTGAAGTGTGACCTATTTGGATTGTGAGTTCTCCAGACATCAACTAGGCCCATCGCCACCAGGTATTCCACAAGAGTGGAACTGCCACCAGGTTTGTGTCTTGGGGGGTTGCGATCACTTGTACTTCGCAGCACCATATTTAGATCCCCCCCTAATATTAAGTCTCCCTTGGGCAGATCTAATATTAATTTACTTAATTCCGGGAGGGTAGATTTTTGCAAAGTTGGTGGAATATAAACCGACAAGAGACAAAGTGGTCTACCCTCCGATGTGCCTGTAATGGCCGCAATTCTACTCAATGAATCAAGATAGGATCTTCCCGGAATGAAGAGGAAATTCTTACGCACAAGGATGCCTGTCCCTCTGGAACCTGTGGTGAAGCCCACGTGGGCCACTAGCATGTAACCCCATCTATTTAACACCTTGCATTTATTCCCCATGAGATGGGTCTCCTGCAGGAATAGCACATCTGGAGTGTGTCGCTTAATAAATTAGAAGACTATTCCTCTTCAGCTTATCTCCCAGACCGTTTACATTCCAGGACAGCAATCTGAGGGAGGGAGGACAAGCGTCAGAAGCCGCTAGGTTTTGGTGTGTAGGCATAATTTTCGCAAAGTAAGAGGGGCCCACGGGGCAGGCCGCAAGCGTCGGTGGTGGAAGGCGTTTTCGCTAGACGATTTGTTTGGTTACCCGTCGGGCTAGAGTGTCCCACCGTACGCAATCCTTCTAGCCACTCCCAGGTTTCCTCAGGGCTGGAGAAAAAACAGGTTTTACCTTCAGCTTCCACCCTCAATTTTACAGGAAACAGCATTGAGTATTTGATGTCCTTATCTCTGAGCGTTTTTTTTACTTCAATAAAGTTGCGCCTTTGTTTTTGCACATTTAGAATGAAATCAGGAAAAAATTAGATGGCGCTGTTGTCCATTTGGACCGGAGGGGCCAAGCGTGCTCCGTGTAGTATAACGTCTTGATCTCGAAAGTTGAAGATACGGAGGGGCCCCTGGCTTTGGCCTTCCGCCTGGTACTCGGCACACCCTTTCAACTGAAAAATAGTTAGACAAGCCTCGGGCCTGCAGGTGTTTCAATATGAGGTCTTCCACGAAAAGATCAGTGGCCGGGCCTTCGGTGAGCTCAGGAACGCCAATTATGCGCACTCGATCACCCTTCGCACTCGTCCAGTTTAGCTTCCAGTGTTTTGGTCGTGCTACTCGGGACTTTCACTTGTTGTTGGAGGGTCGAGGAGTCTGATTTCAGTGTTTGGGTTGCTTCTTCAACTTCTAAGACTCGGTTGCTCAGTTTGCATACATCCGCCCTCACCAGTGAGACTTCAGAAGCTATTGAGTCTATGCTGGTTTCTAGTGATTGGTGAACTATGGTGATGAAATGAATGAAATTCGTACTTGTAAAGCGCACTTATACCCCCAAAGAGGTGTCCTGGCGCTGTACGCATACCGCTGTGGAACCCTTCCTGGCTTTTCCCTGTGAAATGTCCACTCCTGGGCACCCCCAGGGTGAAGCCAAGCATCCCAGCGCTGTTGGGGCCGTTGTGGAGATTAAGCAAGCTATTGCCCAGAGTTGCAGAGTGGGACCCATGATTAGAATAGGCACCGAGGCGAGAATTATCAGGTCCGAGGAAATTGAGCCCAAGACCCGCCGAGGCGGGAATTGAACCCTGGTCCCGGGCCAGATCTCTGCATCAGGGTCTGCCGCTCTAACCATTGAGCCACACTTCTGGATGGAGGTCATGATGTCTTTCAAAGTTGGTTCGTCTTTCTCCGCTGCTGGCTCTTGCGTGCTGGCACCCTCCTCTTGCCCTTTTTGTAGTGTGAACTTGTTCAGCTTAGTTTGGTGTGTGTCCCGCCCTACTTTGCTGGTCGACATGGCGCGTCCACTGACCAGGCAGTCCTTGGGGTCTCAGGGCTGAGGGCCGGTCCACCAGGTACTCACCGCCGCCTGACCAGGGGGTTGCCGTGCGGCCTATCAGCTTCTCCCCAGCTGGGTCGTTCCCCCACTCCCGGTCCCCGCTTGGCGTCCGATGTAGCACCCAGATTCGCGGACGCTCGTGAGAATTAGGAGGCGCGGTGGCCTCCTCTTGTAGCGTATTGTTAACCTGGTCTGGGATTGACTTTTGCACACCTGTGAGGAGGCTCTGTGAAGGTATTAGCGCAGCACTCCCAGGCGTGGGGAGCTCTCTTCAGGCGTGCTGCCTCAGTGGTGGACGGGAGGTGGGGGGGCACAGCCCTCTCCATGGCACCCCCACTCGTTAGTTTCTCCCCCCGCTGCCGTGGAACAATTCAGTTGCCTCAATGTCAGCCCATCGGTCTTCAGCGCATCTCTGTACACAGGGCAGGTCGTACCACCACCTGCCCCACCTTGATCCCGCCTGCGTCCCAGCGCACCGCCGGCACTATGCGACCGGTTCACCGGTCACCCACCAGTCCTCGTGTCAGGTTGGGCTGCACCACTCTCACCTCAGAGCGTCGGTGGAGGCCCTGAACCACGCTGCAGTCGCCGCCTGGGGAGCTCACTCGCAGGAGGCACGGATTTCCAAGTCTCGGGTCATCCCTCAGCGTCTTCCCTCCGGCGGAGTTGCGACTGTAGATCCCGGACTGCACTGGGGCAGAGGCCGCGAGACGTCACGACCTCCCGCTACCGCCGGGTCGGTTGGAATTTTGCTGCGGGCGGGGATGTTGCCACCGGACGTTAGTAGATGTGAACTCGTACCCTTTTCTCCGGATTGTTGTGTCGAATGATGGAGGTAGGGGGGAATCGGGCTCACGGAGCTCGCCTAGTGTGCGGCCATTTTCTTTCGATGCTGGCCACGCCCCATCACCTCTCCTATTGAGTTTAAGATCCCCCAAAAATATGTAAGTTTTACTTTGGAACATAGAATCAGGAGATGTATTACCATGCTGCGTCTTGGTTTACTTCCTTTAAAGGCTTATACAAGAAGTTGGTATAACCTTGATGAAGATAGTGGGGTATGCGACAAATGCAATCACGGAACCCAGGACTTAATACATATCTTATGGATATGCTCTAATAAGGAGGTAGTAGAGGCTAGAAATCGTTTTTATAAAACCTACTGTTATTAGATATAACCTCTCCTCCTCCACTGACCTGATCGCTTTTTATAAATGTCCACCAAATGAAATTGTTTGTTATAAATTGTACAAATTTATGAAATTTGTCTTATTCATGTTCTAAATATTTTATAGAAGAATTTATGTAAAGAGATGGAATTATGTGCAATTGTTGATCTCGTATTGAGATCTAAATCAATTAAATTAAATTGAATATCCTCGATCGCATCCAATTGCTATGTTCGGATGGTTAGCTTTGAATGTTCAATGTATAACAATTCCTGCGTGGAGGGTGTTGCTCTTGACATATTTAGTGAGATTTGAATTTGGGGTCCCTTAGCCACCCTTCTTTGCCTCCTAAGTCTTGTGTGTACAAAGCAGCCATAGAAAGCTGTTGACGTTGAGGTTCAGGACTGGATGATGGTGTAACATGTGAAGGACGTCTGTGACACACTGTTTTTCTGCATTGAATAACATGAGTTGGTGTGGTTGTTCCTTCTGATAAAGAAGAGGTGTCTGTAGCTTCTTCCTCTTCAGCCCTTCCTCCTCAAAAACATCTTCCTCAACAAACTCAGATGCAAAGGTTTGATATCGGTTGTTAAAGGATTAAACAGATACTAAATAATATATAACACTATTTATATAATTGTTTTTATATCAGTATTACTTTTTGCTTTATGAAAGGATGCAGCAGGCAAATTTCCAAGTAAAAGTTACCGGCCCACCCATGTGAAACTTACCAGCCACCTAGGAAAAATCTTTTAGACCCATCGGAATTAAGAAGCTCAATTCATAATAAGTGCCAAGGTGGGGATACGAGGATTGGTAATGCAGCCACAATCGCAAATAAATTAGTTAATTACGAGTAATTCCAATTCTCCAGCAATAATATCTTTCACAGACTCATATCCTGGAATCATTCCCTATCCTGAGGCTGGGAATCACTGGGTAAATAGCAGTTAACAGAGTTAAAATGGCCATAGGCCAAACAACATAGGCCAACCCATTCTTTAGAAAATTAGGTGGAAGTTCTGAGCTCTTAGCTCAGATCTCATAGCACACGTTTGAAGGGTCATGTAGAAACGTGAGCCTGTAACTGGCGCAGGAGAGATTGTTGCATGTGAATCTATGAAAGATACCAACACTGGAGAACTGAATTACAGGTGAGTAACTAATTTCTTTGCCAGCATTGGATCATTCTAGATTCTTAAATCATAATAGCAAGCAGTACATAAACCTTTCATAAAACAGGAAACAGTCTCACCTTTAAAACAGACAGCATAGAACTGCTTGTCCTACTGCTGAGTTGGCTGCTGCATTCATATTCAGACAGTAGCGCTTGGTGAAAGTCTGCCTACTTTTCCAAATGCCTTTTAAAAGGCACTTCAGCATAAAGTGCAGCAGTTGTCACCATCTAGTACAATGTACCCTCACTCTGGGTACAAGTAGCTCGTCTAACTTACGTAAGTCCTTAGTTTTTTCCATGTAGAACCTGGTACACCTGCTAACATCCAGCGAGTGGAAATATCTTTCAACTAATGTGGATGGATTAGTGAAAAAAGATCACAGATAAACAGGTTTATTTAAATAAAGGTCTTGCGGGACATTAGGCATACATTTCAGACTTGTGGGCAGAATTACCTTATCTTTGGTAAATCAAAGATATGGCTCCTTTATAGCGAATGCCTGCAATTCTCTCACTTTCCATGCTGAGGTGAGAGCAAGTAACAGTGTAGTTTTCTATGAGATGAATTTCTGATGCACTTTATGGATGGGAACAAAAGGAGGCAGCATAAGTTGACTAAAAACAGTATTCAGTTCCCATGGCACTAGAGAGCACCTTATTGGGGAAAGCTTTGAAGAGCCCTTTCATGAACTGTTTTATATTTAAGGATCCCAGTTTTCCATTTTTACTAGTGTTCACAGATAAATACATATAGAAAACAATAGCCCTGATTACGAGTTTAGGTGCTATTTATCACACCTGGTACATAATGATACCATGGATTACATTACTTATCGGGTGCGATAAATAACACCTAATACTAGTTGGTGAGAAATAACATGCGGATTGTGGTGTTTAATGCACCAAAATACCTATGCCACGATAAATACCAAATGCTTATTCCTTGTTAAATTTTGGCAAATTTGACCTCAGAAATTTAACGAAGGTTGAGGTATTTAACACATACGATATTTATTGGATGAGTTAAATACCTACCAACTTGTAATTCTGACCCATGCATAAACAGGGGTTTACGCAAATGTCGGAATACACCAACCACCTTGTAAAGTGTTTCCTGTGTGTATTTATTTTTAAAAAGTGGAAAAATACAGAGAATTGGGCTTCTTTTCAGTGACTCTCCATGTTGTTGTACAGGTAAAGATCGACCCTTTGCAAATCCTCAAAATGGTGTGCATAATGTGACAATCAACAGTATTTGGCAGATAAAGGAAGTGGGAGAGCCATGGGAGTTTTTGAAGCACAAGATTAAAGATGGCCTGCATAGGGATGCACAAGTGTGACTGGCCGTAAAAATTAATTTAAAGCAACAGCATCTTTTGGTGCAGTTTCTCCATCTCACCTGCTAGCATCAGTGTCTCCAATAATATTAAGGAGAAGAGAGAGTAGGAAAAAAGGAGAGCATGCCACAAAATAACCTTATTTCAAAATAACATATATTTCCCCGTGACAACCGGATCTCCTAAGTTACCCATATACAGTAATATTAAAATAATAGAGAAAAAGGACATTGGTACCTTATCATCTGTGATATAAGCCAGATAAGCCTTGCTTGGATCATCAATGTCTTTTCGGGGAAGGATTTCCATCTTCCTGAGAGGAGACCCATATGTTGGACCTAAAACAGTCTTTCTGGAAAACAGAAACAGAACACAATGGCAACTATGAACAAAATAGATTATTCAATATCAAATTCAACTCATCAGTTCTTTCTGTTACAATTCTCATGAGGGATGTATAGTACCGATCATGCTTATCTTTGTATTCATAAGGATATTTGGAAACCAATACACGGGGAATCATTTTAACTGCCCTGCAAATCCCAAACTGCGTGCAAACTAATTTCTACCCCAAACTGGGATTCTAACTCAAGTGGTGATACTGCACCCGCAGGTTTTTTGCCCCTCACAATTTTCTTCGGGCAGAACCTGGAGCTAATTGTTTGGGCAAAGTGCACAAATTCCAATTTAGCGCACATGGGAACAGGGTAAATTATGGTGTTATTCCCCTTTCTGAGCTTTGAAACTATGTGGTACTTGTGAGGCGGAAAAAGTAGCTCTGGCCCAATTGTAATTCTTTGAAGATGAGAAAATTCTAGGGAACTCGTTCCAGATAGCTTACAGAGCAGGTCACAGAAGGGAGTTAGTACAGTGCTGGAGGATAAATAGTTACTGGTTAGTAGTGGCGATAGCCAGGCCTTCATTTTACTAAATCTTTCAGCAGCCTTTGACACCACCAAACAGTCCATACTATCCAGCGGCTGGTTGAGCCAGGTTTTTCTGGGTATGTCTTGATCTAGATTGCAGATGATCATTAAGTCCCACTTTTCATTTCGTGCCGAAAGCTCAACTGTGGTGTCCCGCAGCGATGGATGCTAATTCCTTTCCTCTGCAACACTGAGCTGTGGCCATATTTTACATGTATGCAGATGGAATCCAGCTGATTTCTTGGTTGTCTAAAAGCTCTTCAGGTAGGGCTTTAATCTAAGATCACCCCGATCTTGGCTGTGTACCTCTTCCTCACACGCCAGTGAATGTAGAAATATGTTGTGATGCCTCCTTAGCAACAGCGCACCAGACCTCCTCTTCCTAACGGAAACCGGGATGAACCCCTCTTCATTTCCTGACATTGATTCAGCTTTCCCGGCAGGATACAAGATTGCACGCCTAGACAGCCTTCACAAACCCGGAAGGGGACTCACCATATACAAAGACACCCTCAAATGCACAACCACCAAGGACCTGGACATCCCCTTCATGGAACACATGCATTTCAGCCTACAAACCAATGACAGATAACCCCTGGAGGGCACCCTTGTATACAGACCACCGGTCCACAAAGCAACTTCAGCAACCTCATCTCAGACTTCATTGTCACCAGTCGCGGCTCGCAATACTCGCAGTGGGGGGGGGGTGTGGCTAGGGGGGTGACGCGCGGGGGTTATCGCACTGGAGTTACCGCAGGGGGGGGGTTGGGTAAAATAAAAATAAACCTTACCTGACCGGGTCCCGCGCTGCCTCTGCTCCCCAGACAACGCCCAGCCGGGCACCTGGTGGGAGGCCATTTTCTCTATGTAGTCTGCATGCAGCCTACATAGAGAAAATGTAGAGTGCGCCTGACTACTCTGGTCGGCCCCAGGGCCGACCAAACAGTCACGGTACCCAGAGTGTTGCAAGCCACTCCTCCCCGATCCGCCCATCCGCCCGCCCCCAACCAGGCATATCCTCCCGCCTGCCCCCAACCAGGCTTACCTCTGCCTTCTGCTTTCTCGCAGCGCGAGAAGCAGAAAATGCAATGGTATTTAAAATACCAATTTATTTTCTGCTTTTCGCACTGCGAGAAAGCAGTGGGGCGGCGCTCCTCCGCCCTAATGGAGGAGCCGCCGCTGATTGTCACCCTCATCATTCACGCCAAGGACATCCTACTTCCTGACAATTTCAATTTCCACTGGAAGACCCCTCCGACCACTGCTCTACCAACCTCCAAGAGAGCCTGCACAACATTGGACTTTCCCAGTTCGTCACGGACCTCACACATAGTGCAGGACACACTCTAGACGCTAACTTCACCTACAGCAATAGCATCAGTTACCACTCCACCTCACCGCTCACATGGACAGACCACTTCATCATCCAACTCAACATTTCCATGCCACAAACCAAAGCTCCCATCAGCATCAACCTACACAGCTGTACCTGGAACAGAATAACGGAAAAGGACCTGCGCAGCGCACTAAAAACCAACAAACCCAACACCACAGACAACCTAGTCAAGAAGATCACCAACTTCAACCAGTGGATCTCAAACTGCAGACGCTCTTGCACCCATCAAAACTCACAAACTCCGCAGAACCAACATATAGGATTCCTGGTACACAGACAAAGTTCAGGACTCCAAAGGATACTGCAAACAGCTGGAAAGGAAATGGAGAGCCAACCACAACGCCAACACCAGATCAACCTTCCAGGCCACACTAAAGCACTACCCACCACCTTCTGAGAGACACCTTAAGAAGATCCCTCACCGCTTGAATCAAAGCCAGATCCAACCACAACAAAGAGATTTTTGCAGTCATCAAATAGTTTACTAACCAAGAAGCCTCAGCAAACTCCATCATTCCCTCCCAGGAACTCTGTGACAACCTCTCTAACTTCTTCTTCTACATAATTGAAAAGATCTACTATAACTTTGAAAAACAACCTGAACCCAAGGACATCATCAGCAACCTGCCCACTGTCCACTCTGACACACCCCTAACCACCTGGAGAACACTCACAGAGGAAGACACCTCTTCAATCATGAAAACCGTCCACTCCGGGGCCCAACTGACCCCTGTCCACATCATAACCACAACTTAGGAGGACCTTTGATCAGCAGATTCCTCATGCACATCATCAACTCTTCCACCAATTCCCCAAAGACAGGAAACATACTGCAGTCATGGCCCTCCTTAAGAAACCTTCGTCAGACCCCAATGAGTTGAGCAACTTACCCCCCATCTCCCTTCTACAGTACCCAGCCAAAGTGATAGAGAAGGCAATCAACCTTCTACTCACCAACCACCTGGAACTCCGCAATCTTCTTGGTCACAAACAAGAAAACAAGTTACTTACCTGTAACTTTGGTTCTCCAGTATTGGAAGCTTTCATAGATTCCCATGCTTGGAATCATTCCCCGTCGTCGAGATGGGAGCCTCGGTAATTATATATATATATATACAACAGTAGTAAATAACATTACAAAAGAGAAACAGGCCTAGGCCTAATCCCATTTTGTAGTCAGACCATGTCTTTTTGTAAAAGAGACCAAAAAGAATCATTAGCCAATCAGAGCAGCCTCACCCTCTAGAACCTTGGTGAAAGAACCTCAGCTCCTCAGATTTTCGTATACGTTGTGAAAACATACACAGATAGAGGCTGAGCTTTCCCAGGGGAGGAGGGTGGGTCGCATGGGAATCTATGAAAGCTTCCAATACTGGAGAACCAAAGTTACAGGTAAGTAACTTGTTTTCTTACTCCAGTATTGGAGCTTTCATAGATTCCCATGCTTGGAATCAGAGTAGCTAGCAGTAAGGATACACATTTTCCATAAGACATTGTTTGTCCGAAAACACATTATCTAAATACATGCTTTACAACTAGCCGAAGGCATAGATAAGTTAGTGCATTTATAAACAAGAGAAAATGTGTATAAAGCAGATAAAAGAAGGAAGGAGGGTAGCAAGGGAAAGCTCACCACTCATTGGAAGAGGTTCCTCAGAACTGCCTGTCCCACCGCCGCGTCGTCTTGGAGTGATGACTCCAGGCAGTAATGCTTCGTAAAGGTGTGAGTGCTGCTCCAAGTTGCAGCCCTACAAATGTCCTTGATCTGGACACCAGCAAACAACGCAGCTGAAGATGCCATAGATCTTGTCGAATGTGCTCGGACAATACCCTCCAGGGGTTTGCCCGCTGCTGTGTGACAGTATCGAATAGCGTTCACAACCCAGCGAGATATCCCCTGTTTGGAAATGGGAAATCCCTTGCGGGGAGCGCTATATGATACAAAAAGTTGTGAAGACTTGCGGAAAGACTTAGTTCGGTCCAGGTAAAATTTCAAACATCTTTTTAGATCCAGAGAGTGAAGAGCTCTCTCAGCCGGCGACGTAGGCTGAGGAAAAAAGGCTTTAAGGATCACTGGTTCGTTGAGATGAAAAGAAGAAGGTACTTTAGGAATAAACTTAGGATTAGTTCTCAAGATGACAGTATTTCCCTTGAACTGAAGGAAGGGTTCCTGAATTGTAAGAGCTTGTAATTCTCCTATTCTCCTGGCTGAAGTGAGGGCCAACAACAGAGCCACCTTCCAGGAGAGGAACTTGAGATCCGTCCGATGAATCGGTTCGAATGGATGTCTCATAAGTTGAGAAAGAACCAAATTTAATTGCCACGAAGGCGGTGGAGGCTTCACTGGCGGAAACACCCTGAAGAGGCCCTTAAGAAACTGTTTGACAATTCTGCTTGACCAAAGAGAAGGCCCAGAGGACGTGCGTCGAAAACGAGAAACTGCTGCTAAGTGCACCTTAATGGATGAAAGAGCCAAACCTGCCTTAGCCAAGGACAGGAAATAAGGAAGGACCTGGTGTGGTTCTGATAAGAAAGGATCCAAACTATTGCTTAGACACCATATACTAAAACGCTTCCATTTCAAGCGGTAGGTCCTGTTCGTGGAAGGCGCTCTCGCCTGCGAAAGGACATCCTTAATTTCTTCTGGAAGATTTAGGTGAAGAAATTCCCGCTGCTCAGGAGCCATGCTGAGAGCTGTAACGAGCGAGGATCTGGGTGCAGTATCTGACCCTGAGACATTGTAAGAAGATGCGGAATTGGTCGCAGTTGAAGAGGATGGTCCAAGGAGAGAAGGTGAAGTTCGGTGAACCAAAACTGCCTCGGCCAGGCAGGAGCTATCAGGATCATCTTGCACCGCTCCGCTTTCATCTTCTTGAGTAATCTGGGAATTAGCGGAATGGGGGAAAGGCGTAGACAAATGCGCCTGACCAGGCTATCGAAAGCGCATTCCCCAGTGACCCTCGATGGTGTAGCCTGCTGGCGTAACACTGGCATTTCCTGTTCTCTGGTGTGGCAAACAGGTCTATGGAAGGTCTGCCCCACCGGCGAAACACCCTCTCCAGCGTTGTCTGATCCAGTTCCCACTCGTGTGTAACAGACTTCAGCCTGCTGAGCCTGTCCGCCTTGTCGTTTAGCACTCCTGGCAAATGCTCTGCTTTCAGAGAAATCCCCTGAGAGATAGCCCACTCCCAAATTCCTTGGGCTTCTTGTGACAGAGGTAGAGATCTGGTGCCGCCCTCCTTGTTGATGTAGTGCATAGCTGTAGTATTGTCCGTCCGGACAAGAACCGACAGACCCTGCAACCTTGGAAGGAAAGCTTGAATTGCTAGACGTATCGCTGTCAACTCCAAGAGGTTGATATGAAGGAGGCGCTGTTCTGGAAGCCAGTGACCACTGACTTGCAGATCCTGTAAAACTGCGCCCCAGCCCTCTAGTGACGCATCCGTCGTTACCACCTGAGGTGATGGAGCGGCTACGAAGGATAGACCTCGGGACAAATGTTTTTGTTTTGTCCACCATAGAATGGCCTGGCGCATGTCCTGAGTGATCCGAAGCTTGTCGTTGAAGGATCCGCTCACTTGTTTCCACTGTAAATCCAGGAGCTCTTGCAGGGGACGCATTCGCAACCTGCAGTGAGGTATCAAGGGAATGCAGGAGGACATCATCCCCAGCAGGGATTTGTAGAGGCGAACAGAAAGATACTTTTTTCTTCGCACTAGGTGGGCCATTGAGATTAGATTCCTTTGTCGTTCTAGAGAGGGAAAAACCTTGCTGAGAGATGTGTTTAAAATCGCTCCTAGAAACTGAACCTTCCTGGAAGGGCGAAGAGAAGACTTGGTGGCGTTGAGAGTCAAGCCCAGATTGGAGAAGAGGCTGGTGCAAGAGACAACTGCCTCCGCTGCTGCTTCCCTGGAAGGAGCTTTTAGCAACCAGTCATCCAGGTAGGGAAAGACCTGGAAATGATGTTTCCTGAGAAATGCTGCTACCGGTGCCAGCACCTTGGAGAAGACTCTCAGAGCTGATCGAAGGCCAAATGGAAGTACTTTGAATTGGAAATGGCTCTTGGCGACTGTAAACCGAAGAAACCTCCTGTGGGCCGGATGGATGGGTATGTGGAAATATGCATCCTCGAGATCGAGAGTGGCCATAAAATCTCCAGTGTTGAGAAGACGTAGAATGTCCTGGAGAGATACCATCCGAAAGGATTGTTTTGTGAGATAAGTGTTGAGCTCCCTGAGGTCGAGGATAGGTCGCCATTTGTCCAAAGTCTTCTTTACCAGGAAGAACCTGGAATAGAAACCCTTGTTCCTCTGGGATAAAGGAACCGGCTCTACTGCCCCCTTGATCAGCAGTTGATGAACTTCGAGCCGAAGAAGACGCAGATGTTTCATGGAAATGGCGGAAGGAGCTCTGGATGGTGGTAGATGGACGAACTCCAGGGTGTGGCCACTCTGAATGATGCTTAGGACCCAACGGTCTGAAGTAATCCGTTGCCAGTTGTGTAGGTAACGAGATACCCTGCCTCCTACAGATGTCTTGGAGGAGGAGGAGGGCACAGCGCAAAGAGCCAGGTCGCCGCTATTGCCTCTTAGAGGCGTCTCGTCCCTGACGATTTTGCTTTCCCCTAAAGTTGGATCTGGAGAAAGATGATGTCTGGCCTTGTTTTTGGTTGTAAGAAGGCCGATAAGACTGAGATGTGGGGGCATAAGAGGAATATCTCTGTTGTTGATAGGATCCTCTGTATGAAGGAGCACCCCTGCCTCTAGCTCCACGAAATGGGACTTTCCGGTACTGAAGGGTCCCCAATGACCTAGCAGTCTCAGTGTCTTTTTTAATATCTTGGAGAGCGTCATCAATGTGCTTTCCAAATAAAGCTTCCCCATCAAATGGGAGGTCCAGGATCTTATTCTGCACCTCTGGCCGGAACCACGTTGCCTTGAGCCAACCCTGTCGACGAAGCACAGCTGCCCCTGCCAGGGAGCGGAAAGATGTTGTAGCGATGTCCATCGCACAATCAATGATCTCTGCAGATGTTAGTTCTCCTTCAAGTAGGATCTTCTTTGCTTCCGACTTAGCCGTCTCAGGCAACTGATTCAGATAAGGTGAAAGGTCGCACCACAATTGGCGGTCGTATCGTCCAAGTATTGCTAGTGCATTTGCGGCTCTAATCAGCAGACTTGCCATAGAGGAAAATCGTTTCCCTGCATTGTCCAGGCGCCTGCCTTCTTTGTCTGGTGGTGTGGTCAGGGGCGCTGAAGGATTCTTTGATTTTCTCTGCGCTGCCTGGGAAATGACTGAATCCGGCTTTGGTTGACTAGTCAATGAGGCTGGACTGTCATCAGAGGCCTTATATTTTTTGTCTAAGCGTGGCAAGACTGGGACCACTGTAGCTGGATTTTTCATGGTCCTTAATCCTTCTTCCCATACGTGAGATACTATGGGAATGGAACGTATCATCCTCTTACTCGGCTCCTTAAAATCATATAGAAAGCACTCAGTTTGAACAGAGGGCATAGGAAGTTCAAAACGTAGAGAAGCCCTTTCCATCAACTTGTGAAAACCCCCAATGTCAGCAGGAGGAGAATCCACCGGGGCAGGAGTTGGCGAAGCGGGATCCGGACTCACATAGTCATCCCACTCCTCTCCATCATCCTGCTGTACCAGTTCACCTTCCTCCTCCTCTGAAGAAACCTCCTGGGGTTGAAGAACTGCCTCTGTTGGGATTTGTGGACGAGTCGATGGAGGTGGTGAAACCATTACCATGGGTTGAGGAGTATGCACAGGCTGTGGTATGATAACAGGTTGTGGAGGATGCGAAGACAACCTCTGACGATAGTCTAGAAGCATCCCCTGTAAGTCCGCTAACAGCGAGGTGGGAACAGACACCATCTGTTGCTGAACGTTTTCCTGAGTTGGATATTGCTGCTGTGGAGCAGTCTGCTCTTGATAATAATCACCCTCAGAATCCGTTTCCTGACATTTCACCAGAAGCTGGGAAGGGCTGTTAGCATAGCCAAACTGGCTGTCATCACCATCTGAGTCCTCTTCCTCCTCCAACAACAATGCAGGTGGTAAGGGATCCACTGTCTTGGGTGAAAGCCTTTCCGGCATAACCCCTTTTCTTTTAATAGAAATCGAAATTTTCCCCGTCGACGATGTCGTCGACGGTCTCGTCGACGTGGAGGTGAAAACCGTCGTCGACGACGACATCGTCGACGGAAGCACCGTCGACGAGAGAATAGATGGAATCATCGACGGAAGCTTCGACGTCGAGCTGATCGTCGACGAGACTATGGGCGTCGTCGAAACGGTCGTCGACGAGGTTAACAGCACCCCTGCTGACGTCGTCGTGATTGTCGTGGCCGTCATCGTCGACACTCTCGTCGTCGACGCCACAGTGGTAGACGGAACTGTGGCCGCAATCTTCGTCGACACCATCGTCGACACCGTGCTCGTCGACGAGCCCGTCGACACTGGAAAAAGAGACGGCGTCGACACAGGAGCATGTTTAGCCTGCGATTTCGCCGTCTTCGTCGACGAGGGTTTGCGCGTCGACGACGAGTGTGAACTCTTCTCTGAAGATTGAGAAGAAGGCTTCTTCACAGATTTTTCTTTGCCTGGGGTCGTGGAAGAAGAAGATAATGGTGCTTCCCTCTCCTTTACACCGCAGTGAGGAGATTTGATAGAACCTTGGTCCTCAGACTCCTTTGGGGTCTTTTTGAGGCCTTAGAGGGGTGACCCAGAGATGATGAAGGGGAACCCCTACCCCTCTTGACTGACCTTCTGGATGAGACGGCGGAAGACGACTCCTCACTGTCACTGGACACAGTGTCTTTCCTTGACTTTAACTTGTGAAGCCAGGTAAGTAAACGACCCTCACGATCCCGGAGAGTCTTGGTTGAGAAGGTGCGGCAAATCTTGCACTCCGCAGCTTTGTGGTCCGGGTATAGGCAGTATATACAGTCCTTATGCCTATCCTCCACATAAAGCCTCTTTTTCCCACAAGTGGCACAAGGCTTAAACAAAGCTTTCTTTTCTTTTTCAGACATCCTTGCCAAGTAAAAACTGAAGAAACAGCTGAAAAACAGTTGAAATAGAGCAGAGCTCTAGGAGACTCCCTTCTGCACAACGTGCGGTAGAAAATCTGAGGAGCTGAGGTTCTTTCACCAAGGTTCTAGAGGGTGAGGCTGCTCTGATTGGCTAATGATTCTTTTGGTCTCTTTTACAAAAAGACATGGTCTGACTACAAAATGGGATTAGGCCTAGGCCTGTTTCTCTTTGTAATGTTATTTACTACTGTTGTATATATATATATATATATATATAATTACCGAGGCTCCCATCTCGACGACGGGGAATGATTCCAAGCATGGGAATCTATGAAAGCTCCAATACTGGAGTAATCCAGCTTTCGCAACAACCACAGCACGGACACAGCAGTCATCGCCGCCACAGACGAGATCCACATCCTACTGGAGCGAGGAGAAAATGCTGTCCTCGTACTACTAGAGGTCTCTGCTGCATTTGACACGGTCTTACACTCCAGTCTCATCAAAAGACTATACAACAGGGTCATCTGAGGTCCAATCCTCGAATGGATATGCTCCTTCCTCACAGGGAGAACACAGAGTAAAACTCCCAACCTACACATCAGAACCTCAAGGGTCATCTATCGCCCTACCTTGTTCAACATGTACATAATGCCATTCACCTACTTCATCAGAGCTCACAGCATCTCCATCTTTTCCTACACCAACTCCACCCAGCTCGTCCCCTCAATGTCCGACAAGTCCTTCACGACCAGATCCAGCTTCACCAAATGCATGACCTGCGTAGCGCAATGGATGAAAGTCAACTGCCTGAAACTCAACTCGGACAAGACGGAAGTGTTGAACTTCGGGAACAAGAACTCCCCTTGGGACTCCACCTGGTGGCCGTCGGAGCTCGTGCCAACACTTACATCCACTAACCACGCAAGAAACCTGGGAATCTTCCAAGACGACAAACTCAACATGGCCTCACAGGTGAATGCAGTCAGCTCCTCCTGCTTCTACATACTACACATCCTCAGAGAAACCTTCAAATGGATCTCCAAGAGCACCAGGTGTACCGTCACTCAGGCCCTAATCACTAGCAGACTAGACTACTGCAACGTACTCTATGCCGGAATCTCCAACCACCTCCTCCACTTACTTCAGACCATCCAGAACCCTGCATCTAGAATCATCCTGGACCTCAAACGTCACCCACACATAACGCCACACTACAGATTCACAAATGCTGCCAATTTAAACTCTTCATGCAAGCATACAAATTACTACACAACAATGGACCGGCATACCTCAATTGCTGCCTTCACTTCCACCAACCCACCAGACACCTACGCTCTCCCTCACTCTATCTCGCACACACCACCCGTATCCACAAAAGCAGAACGGGTGGCCTAGCCTTCTCCTAAATCACACCCAAAACATGGAACAACCTCCCTCTACACATCAGGGCCTCCTCCTCGCTTCTTGAATCCCGCAAAAGACTGAAGGCCTGGCTCTTCAACTAAACCCCCAGCAGACGACCTACAAACCTGCTCCAGCGCCAGGATACCCTTCTGGTGATATGTCGCACTCTACAAGTCCAAATAACAGAACATAACACCATTGTAGCATCCACTTGGGAGAGGGTCATTTGGCCACAGATTATGGGTCCTCACCGGTCCCTGCCAAATATCTTGCAGCCGCTGGATATATTTTTCCAATCAGATTTATTCCTCAAAACCAAGATCTCCAAAGTGGCCAACATGTGCTTCCTTCAATTAAAGATCAGTAAGAAGGTGTCTCCTCTGATCGACCTGCTCTAGCATATAACAGTGATAAGTGCCCTGGTCAAATCTGGGGTGAACTATGGCAATGCAATATATCTGGCAGCCCTTTTAAACAATTTGCAATGCCTGTAGCACGTGCAGAATGCTGCCATGACAACTGTCCACAAGGCTATTTATGCCAATATGCCTGACTTTGGGGCCTCAAAGTTCAAGTAATATGTCCGAAGCCGTTCCCTATGCTTTGCCCACCAGTGTCTACTACTAATTCCTTAAACTAGAACTTCTATTTACAGATCTAGAACAAGTTCAGTGGCTGCAGCGTGTTACCCTGGATTCTACTTTCCCTAGTTCTACGATAAGAGCAAAATATGATAAAGTTTGAGAGGACTCAAAATATTTCTTTTTCTCTCAGTAGTAATTCTTCTTTATTGTAACGGATACTTTAGGCATTCTCTTGATGCAATTTACATCCTTTTTTTTGTTATTTGTTGTACCAATAGCACCAAGAAGCTTAACAGACGTGCACTAAATAAATGTATATAACATAAGTGTACGTGGCTCTGCAAAGTAGTAAGGCCCTCATTCTAGAGTGCCTAAAATTAACTTGTTAACATCGCTCTAGGGTGCATCTGTTACTGTGCCTTACAGTTTTACCATGAGCTCATTTTACCACCCCATTCCAGGTTTCTTGAGACTGGAATGGGGAATAACTTGCAGATTCTGTTTTACCACACCTTAAAGAAAGAAAAAAAAAACATACTCCTCCACATTCCATGCCTCTTTCCTCCACACAGCTTCATGCAATACCTGGAGGGATTTGCTGGGGCAAATGAAGAGAATGCTGTAATTTCACCCATCTCATAATCAGAAACTGGAAGCGCACTATTTGCATAAGACATCTAACTCAGAATGAGAGCCAATGGACCTGATTAAACGTTGGGTGGCATTGGAAAGGGTATACACATCCAGAGGAAATGCTACATCTGGAGGAAAATCCACAGAGGAAAGTCCACCAATATTCCGCATTTCCCCAAGATATCAGGGAATTTTCCATTATGCTACACAGAGAGCACTGTGTCCAGCCACTTCCCCTAATGCAGCAATAGCCCGTTCATGGAAAGGTTGTGTCACTGTTTCCTGTGATAAAGCAGGTTGTGTCTCAAATTCATCAGTGTTTGGAAAGGTTGTGTCTTGTCACGTCCTGAATGCAGTGGGCTGTGCCTGTTATTAATCTTTGCTTGCTAACAAGCAATAACCCATCACTGGGGGTAAAGTTGAGACATGTCATGTAATGTGATGTGATGTCATAGGTGGAAACGTTTTGCCACAAGTGTCTCTACACTTGGGAATGGACTTTGGAAGCTTTAAGACATCTTCCCCTTAGGTGTAAGTGCAAAATATCTCTCTTCACTTCCATGCATCGGGCACGTTTCGATGTAGACACAAGTGTACGGATACTTTGGTGTTACAGCAGTATCTGCGGGCTAATCATGCACAAATAAAGCAGAGCGTTAAACATGAAAACTAAGCACTGCCTGAGCCTGCTGTCCTAATGGAGCAGCAAAGGCAGCACTGAACCCATTACTTCATAATGCCGCCTCTTTGATGCGGATGCATAATGGCATTGTCAGTACCTGTGGAGCTATTCTCTGGGTGCAAGGAACTCCTTCACGGATACAACAAAACTAGAACCTTGTTAAACGATCCCATCAATTTGTTCCCTCTGTCCTCAAAAATGTTGCAAAGCACATTGTTACATTCCAATATTTTCAGAGTACTCCAGTCAATGAAAAAAAAGATGACAAATTTACTGGTGTCGATGAGATCCCGGAGAGGTTTCAATTCTCAGATCTGCACCGAAGTACACTACAATCCTCCATACCTGTTCAAAATTCTATC
The DNA here is from genome assembly GCA_963921515.1 of Calotriton arnoldi. NCBI lineage: Eukaryota > Metazoa > Chordata > Amphibia > Caudata > Salamandridae > Calotriton > Calotriton arnoldi. The sequence continues at coordinate 655,418 of CAWUFW010006880.1, forward strand.
CGCTTTCAAGCTACATGAAAGCATGACAGGAGCGGCTGCTAAAACATTTTGACATAATAAGGAGTTGTTTTCTTTAATGAGAAACCGGTCTTTAGCACGCATTCCGTGGGAGAGCACTAAATAGGAGGCGATGCATCTGCATCATGCGCGACCTGTTTAGTATGCGCCGCGCCATGCAGATCCGCCATCTCCCACAGCATCCCAATAATTGCAGACTTCATTCAAATGCGAAGAGCTATCTCTGAATTTATGTTTGCGGGAAACAAATAAAGCAACACCATAAATTACGTTTGATGAGAGACTTTCATCCTCGCCAATGATATTGTTTTAGTTTCCTGCTAAGCAAAAGCGCTTCAGATTAATCTTATTTAAAGCACGGAAAATGATTGGTTACCAAATTTTTTGGGCTTTGTATCAATTTCTCAACAGAGAGAAGATATTTTTTCTGCAAACTTTGGTAGATTAGGGATTCCAATATTTTCCATTCCAGAGGTCTGTGAGATGGTCGGCGGATTTTCATTATTGCCTATTATAATTTGTTACATGCTGGTAACAAGTAAGACTTGGCGCAAAGGCACACAGGGAGACGTGCAATGGGAGCAAGTCCTCACTCGAGATTAGCAGAGTCATCAGTCATCGTGCAGTAGGGGAAAAGATGAGGCGTTGCTGGAGCATTAATAAACTGATGGATGCGCACCACAGAGGCGGGAACCGCTCCGGAGCGGAGTTTATTAGTTTATCGTTCTAAACAAGGCTCCCAATTCCATTAAAGTCTACCATTAATAATCTCTCAATATGACACCGCTCACAAATGGCCAGGGTGTGCTCGGGCAGGGGGCGATGCGCACAGTAAAGCAATGCAGCAACTCTCTCCAAAGGCCTCTTAGCACAAGGACTTGCCCATATCATTAGAGACCTGATTAATGGACCATCTTGAACCGAAAATGGCCTCAAAGCAAGTGTCAGAGTCTGGAGCCTTTCCTGAAAATGAGGCTGTTGGCTGCTTCGAGACTCACAAATCATCACCAGTGTCAACGATTCCAAAATATGAATTGTGGTCCTTTCCTTTGAAGACTTTCTAAGAGGTCAGGGTATCAACGTCCTGAAAACATCCTCTTCTTAAAGGAGAACGTTCATCATACATTTATAAACCTACCCCGTGTATGTTTGCTACAAGACTATTTGTCAACTTTATAGAGGGTTCTATCAGGAGATGCCACCAGCTGGAAGCAGCTACTGGGGCTCTTTCCACACTGCCCACACCTGCTCTGAACACGGCTGCCTGCAGGGGGGATCTTTGAAGCAGCAAGCCCCCACCACCTCCCTTTCATGCAACAAATGTGAGAAGTGAGCAGGGTGGACGGTGCTGTAGGAAATGGCGGCATGCAGCTGGCAGCCCTGTTGTGCCCAGCAGGCGCTTGTGAGGTAGTTCTGTGCTTCTGAGGTTTACAAAATAGAAACTCAAGCATTGGGTGGATACAGACACGTTACACCAACCCACCCAGTTGAAGCCTCAGACAACAATTGTGATGTTATAAAAATGACAGGATTTACCAGTATTATGGCAATGTAAGCATTACACCAGGGATGACGCATTGTAACGTATTGCATTGTATTCTAATGCACTGCATTGTACTGAAGTGCATTGCATAGTATTGCATGTTATTTTGCACAGCACACATTGCAATACGTTGTATTATATAGTACTTTGCCATATAGGGAATATATATAGTTTAGTTGCATAGATTTCTTCTATTTTGAATTCCATAGTAAATTGCCACGATTTTTAGTATTGTAGTGAAACGTATTCTTACAAAAATGGAATCCACTGCATTTGAGATAGGATAAAAGGTGAATGTACTTTGATGCTGAGGAATGTGTACAAAGGACTGAGAGTAGGAAATACCCTGGCTCCCTCAATGTTCCAGCAGTGTGGCAGCTGGGTTGACCATCTGTGGGTGTCAGTGATCACTCGACTGGTAAAGACCATTGCATTGTCAGGGGAATCCCCTCATCCAAGATTACTGTGTCCTGTTCATGTAGTGGTCCCCTAAGATGAGGCGAATCCCCCTTTAATCCAGAGGTTGGCTGGCAGCTGATTCAAAGAGGATACAGTTTTTTCCTGGGCCCCACTGTGCTCCGCTGTTCAGTAGTAGTATCTAGTATTTGTATTTGTAAAGCGCACAGCTACACGGAGGCATCCCGGCGCTGGGGGCCGTCGGGAAGATTAAGCGAGCTATTGCCCAGAGTCACATGGTGCTGGGCTGACCTGCCACCGGTGCCGGGGATCGAACCGTGAGCCACAGCGTCCGGTGTCAGTCGCCCTGGCCGCAGCGCCACACCTCTTCCCTCTCACATTCACAGAGGGTTCACAGCGCGCCTCATCCCTTGGTATAGTGGTATGAGCAGTGCTCCACTGCATGAGAGCAAAAGAGCGAGAGGAAAGGTGCCACACTTTGGAAGCCCCCTGTGGAGCATGCCTTGAAGCGCCGTGATACTTCAGGCAGCAGGTAGGAGCCGCTGCGGCAGTTAAGGTGCTGCTAAGTCTAAAAAGATGCAATACCTGAGACAGTCCACTCTGGGGCAGTGCCAACACTTGTACATCCACATCAGGAAAAGCTGGTGTGGACGTCCTGTTTCTCCGCCAGCTGTTAGAGGGAGCATGGTAGGGGATACTGTTACACTTTACACTGCCGGCTCTGGGGCAGCAGAGGGACATTGTTGCTTCTCTTTTGAGGTTTGACCTTGCTGAGGCCTTCAATGAGTGACACCGAGGGAGGGGAGGCACCACTGTGACTGGTCTCATTTCAATCAACTAGAGGAACTTTTTAGGTTGCAGCCTACCAGACAACGCAGGTGTCTGGTTTGCTATAGACATCTTGGGGACAAACAGAAAGTTGACATTGGAATGCATTCTGCCCGTTGCTTGCCAGTGGCTTTGTGGTTTGTAACTCGCATTTTCTTGCTTTCCATTTGCTGACTTTATTTGTTTTAGGCTTGCTAGCTTGAGTTCGTACCATCCCTTGCCCAAACCTTATTTACAGTATTCTTCAGAGTGCTCCCTTTCTGTAAACAGGGCTGTAAATCTTGTTCTTATCTAGTCATATTTGCTGTTCATTCAAAGACTGAGGTCAAATGTCAGGCGCGGTCTTCTGAGGGTGCTTGTTTACTTTTCCTTCTCTGACTTCAAAGTGACAGGATTTATGTGACAATCTTGCTGGATACTGGGGGTAGGAAAGAGTTGTTTTCTTAGCACACAACAACATTTAAATGAACTGTGTAAGTATTTCAGAATTAGGAACACAAAATGAAGCACATTTTTTGTTATTTCCGATTGTGTTGGAAACAAATACTTCAATATGATTAGGCTGTCCGGTTTTAGGTTTAAACCTATAATAACTGATAAAACACCACCAAAAGGGAAATAGCCCTCACCAGTGTAAACATATAAACACTGAAAAAACACCTGCATAACCAAAACTAAATGCCATTCAAAGAAAGGAAAAGAAGAGTGAAAGTCATTTTTTTTCTTCCTGAAGGGGCCAATACAATGTAACTTTGTTATACTGAGCTAGCAGCAAGAAAGACTGGGCTAAAATTATTCTGCTTGAGTTTTGTTGTTTAGGGATGTCGATGTCACTAAAATATTGTTTCTTCTTCCTTTTGCTATTTTCAGTTTTGTGGTCTTTGGTCTAAAGATGCAGGGTTTAGAAGCATGTTTTAGGTCTTGTTTAATTATTTGATAAACTGTAGAGAATCAGGAAATATCAAAATCATATTTGATATTTTGGCTGCGTTTGATTCTTTCACTGATAGGTAAAATGGCTAGTTTCATAAGAATCTTTCCCAATATGTGCCATCACATTTACCCACAGAGAATGGGTAAAAACCCTTGATATATCAGCCCCCAGTTTCTAGTGAGTCAGTATTGATAGTAGGTGAATTGCCAACACCTCAGGCTTTAAACACTCAACACAAGGTATAGTGACAAGTATATGTGAAAAGAGCGCTATCACCAAGCATCTGGGATAGTGGTGAAAACATGACATATGGAACATGGAACGTAGTGTCACTTGGAATGCTGCTGCAAAAAGGTTATTTCCAATTTCAACAAAGATTGGAGTAAAATTGTTTGTATTTGCAGTGATTCAGCTACGTATATGAAAAAGTTGTGTGATGACCTGTCAAAATAGATACCTGAGCTGCAATGCTCCCTGTAAGAGATCCTTGCCACTTGTTAGATGGTCTGCTGAAAGGATCTTTACAATCTTCAGACTTAAAAAGAATGCTATTGGCTTTTTAGTCCATTCTGGTGCATTGTTTTGTTATGCGCGGGAACTAAAGCGCAAATATTTCTCATTTTGTGCTTTGTGTGGCATCAAAGAAAGAGTCATCCCAACTGTGTCACTTAGCTGATGGTTCTCAGTCCAAGGGGCTGTGAATGCTATATTATCCATGTGGCAATCGTTTACAGAATTTTTGCTTAGTGATGATGCCAAAGGCAAGAAATGTGAGGATCTCTGGTCGCATATTGATAGTGGTGTAAAAAAAAAGTACACTCTACTGCATTCTTAGATTTTTACATGAAAACATAACTGTTGTAGTGGACATGATAAAAAGACTAGAGTGTGAAAACACCCTTGTCTGCCAAGTGTTCAGCATAATTGGTGTAGATGTGAAACATCTTGAGAGTAGGCTGGGCGACACCTTTAGTGACTTTGGCAGTGCAACATGTTCCATGTTAAAGTGCTTGCCACTTGGTAAACAAAGCAATGTTGAAGAGCAATTCAGGAACTTTTATTTTACAATGTATGAGAAATGGCTTGCAATGATGCATAGAAATGTCCCTTCACCAACCACGGCATTTGAAGTCACTAAAACCTCAGTGTTGTACTTTGTACAAGTTCTAGATCTCTTTCGTAAAGGGGAATTTTCTCTGTAGTTTCAAAAGTGCTGCTTCATTTTTGACCACTTCAATAGCTCTAAGGGCATAAGCGCCCAGTTCAACGCAAATGTTGCAGAACCTGCCCAGAGAATGGCAATCTTCAAGTGCACCAGTACTGGCATGGTAAGCTATGTCAGTGGCCAGAGTTAGCAAATTGTGTACTGGCTGTTTTGTGTGTTGCCCGTCTCAAGTGCCAGGGTTGAGAGTTCCTTTTCACCGAAAAAAATTTACATGGGAAGGAAAAAGCGAGCGCACATGACCAAAGACTCACTGAAGAAGTATTGTATGGTGTGCTACAATAAGTTTGATTTGCAAAAATGTATTTAGACCTCATATACACTGTACGTACACTGACTATATACCATGCATTATCAGTGTAGAAAGCAAGCAATAATAAAAGCAAAACGTTCCATAAACACCGGAAAAACACTGTTTCTGTTGTTTTTAATGGCGCGAAAATGTGTAACCACTGATAACCACTGTTTTTTAAGGCATTGAAATCACTCGAAAACACTGAAAAAACCCCACCAGAATTTACCAAAAATAGAAACTGAAAACAGGAAAGCCTAAATATGATCAAAACAAATTATTACATTAAGTCAGGGTTCTCCAAAGTCAATCTTGGGGAGCCAGATCCATGCCATATTTTTAAGATAGCTACATTTATCTGAATGGGGATATGCTAAAAATCTGGCCCTCCAGGACCGACTTTGGAGAACCCTGCAGTAGGTGATGCAATTTCCACACATTGTTGCCTGTGCACTGTATAGTTTTATTAGTAAAACTGTATGTCTGTGCAAATGTAATGGTTACGCAAAAGGGGGTGCTGTTCCACCCTCTTTTGTGTAACTATGATAATTTAGGAGCGTGGGTTCTGGATCTTATAATCAGCTCCTAGTCCCTCCCTTGATTTACTGTGCAAGCGTTATGGTAATTTCAATTGAAAATGTGTTGTCTGTAATGACAGTGTGCTACCACAGCATGAATACTCCACTCCACTCCACTCTGAACCACTCCACTTTACACCACTCCACACCACTATGCACCACTCCACCTTACGCCACTGCACTCTACGCCACTGCACTCTACGCCTCTCTACTCTACCCTGTACCACTCTATTCTATGCCAATGCACTCTTCGCCATGCTACTCTACACCACTGCACTCTTTGCCACTGACCTCTGCACCACTCCATTCTAGGCCATACTAATCTACCCTGCACAACTCCACTCTATGCCACTCGGCAATACTGCACTCTACGCCAGTGCGATCTATTTCAATACACTCTACGCCAATGCACTTTACTTTGTAACACTCATCTCTACACTCCTGCACTCTGCGCCAATCCACTGTACGCCACTCAAATCTACTCTGCACCGCTGCACTCTACACCATTTTACTCTATGCTTTTACACTCTATGCCACTTTACGCAACTGCACTCTACCCTGCACCACTCCACACTATGCAACTTTACTCTAGTCTGAAACAATGAACTCTATGCCACTCTACTCTTAACCACTGCACTCTATGCCAATGCACTCTACACAAATGCACTCTGTCACTACACTCTACAACACTGCACTCTACTCTGCATCACTGTACTCTACGTCACTGCTCTCTTCGCAACTCTACTCCACTTTACACAACTGAACTCTGACACTCTACTCTGCAACACTGCACTCTTCGCCACTGAACTCTGTACTACTCCACTCTACACCACTGCACTCTACGCCACTGCACTCTACACCACTATATGCTACTCTACTCTGCACCATTCTACGCAACTGCACTCTATGCCACTCAACTCTACTCTGCACTCTATGCAACTCAGCTCTACTCTGCACTCTATGCAACTCCGTTCTACTCTGCACTCTATGCCACTCAACTCTACTCTTTTCCACTGCCCTCTGCATCACTCAACTTTATGCCACTCCACACCACTCTACGTCACTGCACTCTACTCTGCTCTGCGCACCTTCACTATGTGCCTCTGCACTCTGCACCACTGCACTCTCCGCCATTGCACTCTACCATGCACCACTCTAATTTACCCCACTGCATTCTACAACGCTGCATTGTACGCTGCTGAATTCCATGTCACTGCACTCTATGCCACTATATTCTTCAACACTCTATGCCAATGCACGCTACACCAGTCCACTCTACTCTATGCCACTCCAGTGCATGCCACTCTATGCGACTCCACACTGTGCCACTATCTGCCACTCCACTCTACAGCACTCTACTCCACTCTTCGCCATTCCACTCCATGACACTCCACACCACTCTCCTTTGCGCCACTAACTTTTAGCCATGCTAAACAGCAGCCACGCTGGTGTACAACTTGGCTAAAATACATTGGCCAAGCCAATAGCTCTTGCATAGGGGAGACCTATTGGCTTTGCCAATGCTTGTTTACATTTGGGCTCACCCATTCCTGAAGCGCACAGTGAAAGTAAAGAAGCAGAAGGCTGCAATTCAACATGACTTAGACTCCAATGACCCAATGGTTGTCCATTGGGCTAGTCTAAAATGTGATTGACACTGCTAACAATGTTATTGGATGAAGGGGGCAGACCTATTGCCCTATTCTGTATGCTGTTTTTGGGATGATCTGTGGGTTCATCCAAAACGTGAATGGCACTTCAATGAACAATGGCAGAAAGAGCCTGAGGCCAAATCCCACTGTTTTTTTACGTTTTCTATGAGCATGTACTTGAATAAAGGTTGGCTGTGTATTTACAGAGCTTCGCTTGAGGTAGGGGTAGGCGATGCAATAATTTGCAGCCGAGTACGCTTGCCTAGGAAGTGGCACCAGATCAGAAGCTGTGAAATGGAAACCAGAACTGAGCCATAGCTCAGTTCTAACCCATGCCTAACCCATGGGTCCACAGCTAAGCTTCTCGGTGGGTTGCGTCGAACACAGCCTAACCCCATGGGTCCACAGCTAAGCTTCTCGGGTGGGTTACGTCAAACACAGCCTAACCCATGGGTCCACAGCTAAGCTTCTCGGGTGGGTTACGTCAAACACAGCCTAACCCCATGGGTCCACAGCTAAGCTTCTCGGGTGGGTTACGTCAAACACAGCCTAACCCATGGGTCCACAGCTAAGCTTCTCGGGTGGGTTTATGTTAACTGCGAGATATTCCTCACTAAACCAAGAGGCCAAAGCTGTTTCTCTGACGGAACTTTGAAGGTCATAATCCCCTAATAACATGCAACTAAATTGCGAATTTAGAGGTATTTTTTTTAATCGAATTAAGGTTTCAAGGTTTGAGCTGTTTTGCACCGGGCACAGAACTACATCCATGTTCTGGAAACATCACAGCGAATGGCCATTAAAATGCAAGAGTCGACTGGTTGCCAAACACTGTTGAAGTGTGTTTCACTGTAGCAGCTTCCATGGCACACACCTAGGTCCACTATCTCTAATGTTTGCTTTACAACTACACATTGGCTCATCAGACTATGCAGGGGAGGCTAAGGGTTCCCGCAATGAGAAATCTCTGATGCATCCTCCAGGCTGCAATGTCTACAGAGCCCATACGACTATTCTGCAAGGCCTACTCCCAGCCAAGAAACTATTTGTACATCAAATTGGAGTGTGGCCCTGATCACGCATTTAGGGCCTAGTTTAGATCTTGGCTGACGGTTTTCTCCATCACCAGATACGGGATATAATGGGATTTATATTTCAGCGGGCTAGATATCCGTCACTGTTGTGACTGAGTAACCCGTCCGCCAAGATCTAAATCAGGCCCTTAATGTACAATTTATTGCAACTGCAGGCAGTGGGTGGAGCTTCTGAGAGTAGAGGTACGCCCTAACAAACTACTTCTGTCTGTTGCGAAAATGTAATCGAAAAAGGTATGCAGCTGTAGCTGAAACCTCTTGGCAACTCTTGCCCCCTGGATTGTACTGAAAAGACTTCCCCTCCATTATACAATGCACACTATGCTACATTTTTTGCCCTCTTCTATTTACAACACTGTTTCTACCCAGCTCGGTCTGTGCTATATAGGTCCCAAACCCATACACAGATACATCTGTTTTTTCAGATGCCATATTTTGACCCCTCCGTAACATCAAACTGCCAGTGCAGAAGACCCTACTGGCTATGTATTTGTTTCTGCGTTGAATTTACGTAATACACCCCACACGGTGCAATACATTAAAATATTTTTTCTATCTCCCTGTAACAGAAAAAAACTGTTTTAGAGTGATCATAGTAGTAAACAGTTTCTATCTTAACTAAGCACTAGATGTCGAATAAAAACCAATAAAGAAATGGTTGGGAAAAAAAAACGAAGCTCTGGCGAGTCCAATAGTTCTAGGATTACAATGCTAACACATGTACAGACAGGCATGCATACGTGTACATTTGTACATGCGTAGCAGAGGACTGTGAAAGCGGCAGATGGATGTAAAATAGTCTCTTATGCATTGCAGTACATGAACTCCATTGGATGCGGATACACCATAACAGCCAATAGGGGACATGCTTCCTATGGGCTGAGCCAAGTGGTTGAAAGAAGCAGCCCCAAAGCCCACTGTTATGTATATTGGGAACAACAAGGCTGTTTAAACCCAGATCTAAAAAGCTCTAAACGTGAACAGTTGTTGCCATAAACGTGAGAATTCAGTGCTTAATTTGTAAACAAATAAGTGCCAGTGCCCTCGTCAGGAGGCCACTGCAGCTTGCACCACCCAGTGCCCCTGCCAGCGCTGCCTACACAACTACTATCACACTCCTACAAGTGTGATAATTCAGATTATTTCAGGCCCCCAAAGCTATAAGAATGACTTAGGTGGCAGGTATTAATCGTTTTTATTGTATGTTGAATTAAGAAACAACTGTTGTTCTGCTCATCTCTAAATTACACACACAGTGCCACCATATGTCAGACTGTCATAAGTGCCGGTGTATGTTGACAATTAAGTGCCAGTGCCGAGCACCGGAAATTAAGCACTGCTGGCATACATTTTGCAGTAACCATTATGCCTTTAGCAATTCCTTAAAATTCAGTCCTCGGGGTAATGGACAGCAATGGCTACTACTGAACTCACACAAGAGAAATGAATACCTACTGTTTGTGAACGGGGGGGCAGCCTTTCCAGTTATGGTTAGATCCCTGTAAACCCAAAGTTCGCAGTTATCGATAAAAAGTTACTGCATTACATGGGGGTTGCAATTCTCTCAAACGACTTGACCTGCATTTTCTATGAAAACCGTTTATATTTGTTCCATATGGTACACATGATTTTCTATCAAAATGTCCTGCTTGGCAATCAAATTCCAAATTTGGCAAGCAAAACTGCAGGAGACAAGACGAAACCTTCCTAATGTATGAGCAGTGTCATTTCGTAGTTACGGGCATGTTATCTAAGAAGAGGACACGACTTGCTTTGTTTACTCTTATTGTGTTAGATCACAAAGTCTTCAAAGCAGACATCGCAAGGAAGTTTGTTAAAGGTAACTTTACGTGCTCCAGTTAGAAAATACATATGATTTTGTTGTCGGATCTCATTAAACAAGAGTGATTTCAAGTGGAGGCTGACTGAAACCTATTTCAGCCATAAAGGCCACTGGCACACACGTAGGACTCTAGTGCTGCGCGGCACAGAATTCATTTTTCATGCAGGGGGATTTTACCAAAGCCGAAAATATGTATTATATGTCGACGTTTTGCAATAAATCGCATTACACAATAATGGTAGGAGTTTTAACTCAACTTAATCGCTAACGGGAAATCAACTTAGACGTTTAAGATTGACATGATTTCCTGGTGTCTCGATGACAAAAGATTAAGAGGGCCACCCTGTGAATAATGTCGCAGTGTGTCTCAAAATCCAAGCAGATATCGTCAAACAAAGGAACGCCTATTGTTGGTGACTGTTGGTGACTGTTAGAGGGGCAGTAACTACTTTACTTTACTTCACTAACTTCTCCCTTTAAAAGGGCTGCCATGTTCTGAAGATTTTAGAATGTATCTAGTAAACTCCCAATATAAATATTTAAAAAGTACACATGTAGTGAGAAGCAGAAACAATTAACTGGTTTGCAGTCAAATTATTCCTAAATACCAAAACGTGGAGGCTTTGTCTAGGATAAGTCTTCATCTGAGTGGAAAAAACAGAACCGATTGTCCACGTCAAATTCCAACCTCGTTACTTCTATAAACTGCAGGATCCCTTGGAAAGCACGTTTTTTCAAACAGGCTTCTTCTCATCGTCAAAAACAGCACACCCCACCACAATACCCAGAGGGCCGGGAGTATAGTGTGTCACCTGCACAGTGGTGAAACCCATGCCCGAGGCACTCAGGACTTTAGCTGGAAGAAGCACATCCAGGTAAAGGGGCTGTGGAGTGGGAGGACCTCGAGAAAATACATGATAGTTATTCTCTGGAAACAGAAGGTGTGGATGAAGGCCTAAATTCATCTCTGACACCGGTAATTAGCCAGGGCCATATTTCAGACCATCTTTTTTGTTCCTTGTGCCATTCCATTCATAGATCAATCATATCCAAATCAGTCTTGACCTCTAGGGACCATCTACCTCGAACTGTTATGCCAAGTCCACTCTGCATGGTAACAAGTAACCTCAAACATGTTTCAAGCTTGTTAACCCACATCAGTTTGTGTCCTATTACACTGTGTGCTCTTGGCTACTATCAGTTACTTTGGGTCGCATCCAGTCCAGTTTTTGCTCACCATGCCACTACAGACTGGGACTAGAAGCAAATCAGTCTCTGCCCCGATGAGGCCAGTCTAGCCTTAACTGCTTTGGCAATCCCATCTGCACAGGAACACAAGCAACTCTAGGCATATGTTGGCCTTGTTGGACCCCTTCAGTAAAAAACACAGCTTGCGTCCTACAGCACAGTTTAATTACCAGGACTCAAACAATTCAAACATTTCCATCCATCACTTTTTTGCTATTGCAGTAAAGAGGTCAATAATCTATAACTCATGCGCGAGACCCTGCCCATAAATAAGTCCTGCAAGTACGTCTTACTCTTGGGTATCAAACCAATGAAAGGACAAGGGAGTCGACACTGTGCCACTGCTTTTCATTAACAAGAGGACTCATTTACCGACACTGTGCTATCTCAGCTTCAGGGCATGTGCAGAACATTGACCAATAGAGGGAACACTTTTAAAATGCCTCTAAATCTGCTTGGTAGCAAATGTTTCCTATTGGTGCCACCACACATGGAAGGTTAATTGGAACCAATGAGTCCGTAGCAGTTTATTGAGGTGAGGGCAATGCAAGTAGCATTCATAAAGCCTTTTGAAAACAAGCATTGGCAAAGCCAAAGGTCTCGTTTATTGAAGAGCTATTGGCTTTGCCAATGCGTTTTAGCCATGTTGTACAACAGCATGGCTGCTGTTCAGCGCGGCTAAAAGTTAGTGGTGTAGACAAGAGTTGTGTGGAGGGGAGTGGTGTACAGTGGAGTGACAAAAAGTGAAGTAGAGTGGAGTGTCGTGGAGTGTAGTATAGTGGAGTGGAGAAGAGTGAAGTACAGTAGAATGGAGTGGAGTAAAGTGGCTTAGAGTGGATGGACGTAGAGCGGAGCGGCGTAGAGTGGAGTGGCGTAGAGTGGAGAACAGTGTCGTGGAGTGGCGTAATGTCATAGAGTGGAGTGGTACAGAGTGTCGAGGAGTGGAGTGGCATAGAGTGGCCAGTGGCGTAACAAAAATTGAGGGGGGCCCCCTGCAAAGTACATGGAGGGCCCCCCCACGATCCGGACCCAGTAATGCGCTCTCAGGCCAGGGGCAGCCGCCAAAGCACAGTGCCGGAGAGGACCCCTGGAGCACGAGCCCCCCCCCCACCCCCAAGTGGACGGGTCGCAGGAGCTACTGCTATGCCACTGAGAGTGGCGTACAGTGGAGTGGTGTAGAGTGATGTACAGTGCAGTGTTGTAGAGTGGTGTACAGTGGAGTAATGTATTATGGCATGGAGTGGAGTGGCATAGAGTGGAGTAAAGTGGCATAGAGTGAATTGAGTGGAGTAGAGTATCGTAGAGTGGAGTGACGTAGAGTGGAGGAAAGTGTTGTGGAGTGGCGTGGCGTACAGTGGAGTGGCGTGCCATGGACTGATGTAGAGTGGAGTAAAGTGTCGCAGAGTGGAGACGCATAAAGTGGAGGGACATAACATGGAGTAGAAGGTCGTGTAGTGCCCTAGAGTGAAGTAAAGTGGGGTAGTGGTGTAGAGTGGTGTAGACTGGTGTAGAGTGGAGGGGCGTAGTGTGTCAGAAAGTAGAGTGGGGTGGTATGGCGTAGGGTTGCGCAGTGTGTCAGAGTGAAGTGGCGTATAGTGGAGTTGAGTGGCGTAATATGGAGTAAAATTACAGAGTGGAGTGTCGTAGAGTGGAGTGGTCTGGAGTGGCAAACAGTGAACTAGAGAGGCGTTGAGTAGAATGGAGTAGAGTAAAGTTGCATAGAGTGGAGGGATGTAAAGTGGAGTGGCGTAGAGTGGATTAGAGTAGAGTGGTCTGCAGTGGAGTGGCATAGAGTGGAGTAGAGTAGTGTGTCAGAGTGGAGTGGCATGCAATGCAGTAGAGTGGCAAAGTGTCATAGAGTATTTGAGTGGAGGGGCGTAGTCGAGTGGAGTGGAGTGTTGGGGATTTTCGTGGAGTGGAGTGGCATAGAGGGGAGTAGCATAGAGTGTCGTAGTGTGGCGTAGAGTGTCAGAGTGGAGTGGAGTGTTATAGATTGTTGTAGAATGTCAAAGTAGTGTGGAGGGCAGTAGAGCGTTGTGTCGTAGAGTGGAGTGGCATAGAGTGGAATAGAGTTGTAGAGTGGTATAGAGTGCAGTGGCGTATAGTGAAGTAGAGTGGCCTAGAGTGAAGTGGCATAGAATATTGTAGAGTGGAGTGGCATAGAGAGGAGTAGAGTGTCTTATAGTAGAGTGGCATGGAGTGCCGCACAGTGGAGTGGCGTAGAGTGTAGTAGCGTGTCGTAGAGTGGAGTGGATTAACGTGGAGTGGCTTAGAGTGGAGTAAAGTGGCATAGAGGGAGTTGAGTGGAGTGGTATTGGAGTAGGTGTAGATTGGAGTAGAGTGCAGTGGAGTGTCACAGAGTGGAGTGTTGCAGAGTGGAGTAAAGTGTTTTAGAGTGGAGTAGCGTTGCATAGAGTGGAGTCCCATGGAATGACGGAGAGTGGAGTAAAGTTTCATAGAGTGGAGTGGTGTAGAGTAGTGGAGCAGGGTCAGAGTGGAGTGGCACAGATTGGTGTAGAGTGGAGTGTCATAGAGTGGCGGGGCACAGAGTGGAAGGGCGTAGAGTGGAGGCGCATAGAGTGGAGGGGCATAGAGTGGAGGGGCATAGAGTGGAGAGGCATAGAGTGGAGAGGCATAGAGTGGAGAGGCATAGAGTGGAAGGGCACAGAGTGGAGAGAAGTCGCGTAAAGTGTCATAGAGTAGAGTGGTGTGGAGTGGCATAGAGTAGAGTGGAGTGGCATAAGGTGGTATAGAGTGGAGTGGAAATGAGTGGAGTAGACTGGCCTGAAGTGAAATGGCATAGAGTGTTGTAGAGTGTTATAGGGTGGCATAGAATGGTGTAGAGTGCTGTGGAGTCGAGTAGAATGCCGTAGAATGTCAGAGTCTCATAGAGTGTCAAAGAGAAGAGTGTCAAAGAGTAGAGTGGCCCAGAGTGGAGGAGTGTAGAGTGGAAGGGCATAGAGTGGAGGGGCATAAAGTGGAGGGGCATAGAGTGGCGGGGCATAGAGTGGAGGGGCATGGAGTGGAGGAGCGTAGAGAGTGGAGGAGCGTAGAGAGTGGAGGAGGGTAGAGAGTGGAGGAGCGTAGAGAGTGGAGGAGCATAGAGAGTGGAGGAGCGTAGAGAGTGGAGGAGCATAGAGAGTGGAGGAGCGTAGAGAGTGGAAGAGCGTAGAGAGTGGAGGGGCATAGAATGGAGGGCATGGAGTGGAGTGGAGTAAAATGGCATTGAGTGTAGGAGAGTGGAGTAGAGTGGAGTGTTGTAGAGTGGCCTGTAATTGAGGGAAACGTTGTAGAGAGGAGTGAGGTAGAGTGTCATGGACTGTCACAGATTGGAATGGCACAGAGTGGAGGAGAGTAGAGTGGAGTAAAATGGCATGGAGTGTCGAAGAGTGAAGGGAATGTCAGAGAAGACAGGAGCAAAGTGGAGTGTCATAGAGTTGACTGGAGTAGAGTGGCTTAGAGTGAAGTGGCATAGAGTGGAGTGGCGTAGAGTGTTGTGTCGTGGAGTGTCGTGTTATAGAGTGGAGGAAAGTGTCAGAGTGTCATGGAGTGGCACAGAATGGAAAATAGTCGTAGAATGGAGTGGTGTAGAGTGGCATAGAGTGGAATGGCGTAGAGTGAAGGGGCATAGTGTCATAGAGTGGAGTGGAGTTTCTTAAGGTGGAGTGACGTAGAGTGGAGCAGAGTGTCCTAGAGTGGTTAGAGTGGAGTGGTGTAGAGGGAAGGGGCGTAGAGTGAAAGGGCAGAGAGTGGAGGGGTGTAGATTGGAGGGGCGTAGGGTGGAGGGGCGCAGAATGGAGTAGAGTTGCTTTAGAGGGAAGTGGCACAGAGTGGCACAGAGTGGCATAGAGTGGAGTGGACAAGAGAATCGTAGACTAGAGCGGAGCAAAGTGGAGTGGCATAGAGTGGAGGGGCGTAGAGTGGCATAGTGTAGAGTGGAGTGTCGCAGAGTGTAGGGGGATAGAGCGAAGCAGCACTGAGGGGCACATGTACGACCATTTCATTTTGAGACTCGCAAATAGTGCTTTTTAATCGCAATTTGCGAGTTGCAAAATGAAATGTACTAATTTGTCTCAGACACATTAGCGATTCCCAGTGGGGTTGCAAATGACCTGCCTCACCAATGTTCATGAGGCAGGTTGCAATTTACGACCCATTGGGAATGGGCAATAATACAGGGATAGTGGGCTGCTGGGGACAGCAGAGGACCATGTCTGTGTTTGCTTTTAAATAAAGCAACTTTTATTTTTTTAAATGCAGCCTTAAAGGAAAACGGGATGCATTTCAAGAAGAAAAATGAAACGTTTGTTTCATTTCTGAAGAGTAGGCAGTGGTCCGTGGAACCACTGCCTGCTCTTAAGAATCGCTGACAGTCACAAAGGGGAAGGGGTCCCTGGGGATTACCACCTACTTGAAGTAGGCTGTAAACTGCCATTGTTTTGCAACCACATTCCGGTCACAAAACAATCGTACATGCCCTTGCGACTCGCTATTAGGAAGAAATGCCCTTGGCACACCCCTTCCTAATAGCGACTCACAAACCCTATTATGCCAGTGGGTAATAGGTTACCGACTCGGAAAATAGAGTTGGTACATTGCACAAGCCATTTTAGCAGTCGCAAACAGGCCGAATCTCCATTTGGGACCACTAAAAATGGTCATACATGTGCCTCAGAGTGTGATAGAGTGGAGTCGCATAGCGTGGAGTGAAGTGGAGTAGAGTGTCGTAGTGTGCAGTGTCATAGACTGGAAGGTCATAGGGTGGAGGGGTGTAGAGTGGAGGGGCGTAGAGGGACGTAACGTAGAGTGAAGTGTCGTAGAGTGGAATGGCGTAGAGTTGAGTGTCATAGAGTGGAGTAGAGTGGTGTCTCATTTGGCTCCTGCATTGTAGATCAGTCTGTATGGAAGCTTAATGGAAGATGATTCAGACAGCTGTAAGAGATTCCAGTCCCATGTTTGTTTTGCCCAGTTAGGAGCTAAGAAGATCATATTTGACCCAGACTTCTTACATGTTTAGTGCAAACAGAATCAGAGAAAGGGGTAGAAAAATGACACAAGAATGTCTTGTATCAATTTATTGACAGAGCATCCCCTGGAGATATTACTTTAGACTGCATGCCTGCATAAATTCTAAATTGTTTACTTCAATGCCCAGCAGGTATATTACTGCTTTATCCGGGTATTAAAAAGCTGTTATGCTAGATGAGAATGCAGTTTCCATGTGTGCTTTAATAGTCTGCTTAAGGTGTCTGCATGTTTGTTATGGACCTCTAGTAAGACTTAGACTGAGATTCAGCTTGAAATGATGTGCCCTATGCCAAAGTTGTTGCACCTTTCTGGACCATTCTATCAATCTTGTTCCTTCTGCTTCCTGATGTAAAACATGCTAATCTTATTGTTTGTCAGTGTTGTCCATGGCCCTCTCTGCAGGGTCACCCCCAAACCTTTTGCCTACCCTCCACTTTTAGCTGAATTTGTTTTTGGTGGCCTTACTATGTGCACTTTACCACTGCTAACCGGTGCTATAGTGCATGTGCTCTCTTCTCTAAATATGGCTGATGGCTTACATCAAATTGGCATATTTATTTTACATGTAGTTCCTAGTAAAGAGGTATTGCATGTGCTCAAGGCCTGTAAATTAAATGCTACCAGTAGGCTTGCAGCACTGATTGTGTCACCCACTTAAGTAGCCCTTTAAACATGTCTCAAGCCTGCCATGTCTATGTGTGCAGTTTTTAAACAGCCATGTCGACCTGGCAAAATAAAACTTTTGCCAGGCCCAAACCTTCCTTTTTAATACATACAAGTCACCTCTAGGTTAGGCACTCAAAAGCCCAGAGGGCAGGGTGCTGTGTACTGATAACATTGGAGTTACCTTATTACATGTAATAACCTGTAACTTCCAATTGGGAGTAGGTAGACAAGTCGAGTTTGGTGTCTAAAGAATTTAATTAAAAGCCCACTTTAATGGTACAGTCGGATTTCTAATCACAATTCTGGAAGTGCAACTTTCAGGAAGTTAGCATTTTCTTATCCTAACCATTTTGTGCAGTCTGTTCCTTGGTCACATGACTAGGTGTAGCTGGCAGTTGGTCTTTGTGTATTGCTCCCAGACAGTGAGACAAAGGGATGATAGGTGTTGATAGGTGTTGGCAGGATGGGCCACTCTGAGTTTACGGGGAGGAGGTGCAGTCACCTACCACCCTTGCACATCAAAATGGCACTGACTGAGCACTCTCACAAAGGGATTGTCACTAGTCTATTTTAACCCCAGACAAGCTGGGGCCAGGACAGGGAGGAAGGGGTTGCCTGACACCCCAGGGGGGTGGAAACCTCTAGAACTTTCCTCCACTTCAAAGTGCTCACCAGGTATAAATATTGGATCTTAGATCCCAACTCTTCAGTACTGTTCTGGATCTGTGAACTCTGCCAGGAAGAAGGACTGCTGTGCTGCTGAAAGGACTGCCACTTGACTGGACAGCTGCGCTGAAGGACTGCTGCCCTGCTGTGCTCACCTGCTTTCTCACCCCCTCTTGCCTGGGTGAGAAGGGCTGGACCTGCATCTGTGAACCCAGGACCACCTGAGTGACTCTAAGGGCTAGTTGGCCGGCCTCCTGACTACAGCCTCAGGGACAGAAGGTTCCAACAACCTTGAACCCAGCACCTGTACTCGCCCATCTGTGAGTCCTACACTGCCAAATGGTGCCACCCCAGTCGAGCACCCTTGGAAGTGGGCCTGAAGGTGCTCTGCCAGCCCATCAGTGAATCCAGCAGAACCAACACACTCCTCTGCTGCGTGGTGCAACCCTGAGCAGAACTGACGCATCGCCTCTGCTGCGTGGACCTCCCCGGCTCAAGGACTTCGCATAGCCTTCATAGTTTCATTGGAACCGACGTTGCGCGACCTCGCATTGCCTCGGATGTGCGACGCAACCTTGACACGGGACTGTGCAACTCTCTCAACCAGGATTTAAGTTACTCTTGTTCAACTGGCCTAACTGGGTACCTGTAGGTGGCCCGTGTCCATTGTGGTCGGCCTGAACATGTGACTCTGTCGCGGTCTAGCGCGACCAGATATTCATAGTTGGCGCTCTGTGGTTTTTTGAGCTATATTCACTGACATTTTCAAATCTGCATATCTTCAGTTCCACCAATTGGATTTTTGTGGTTTTGGTCTTAATTTATTTATTAAATTGACTTTATTTTGACTTAGGAACCAACAATGGTGGACACTCTGTAAGGAAGCTTTGCTGCACCACGCTAATTATCCAGACCCTGCCGCTGATCACGGGGCGATCTAGCCCGGGTTACTCTCCTGATCGCTGCGCTGAAGTTGCACCTACCTGTGGCCCCTGAGACCCGGTGCTGAGGCAGGGCGGACAAGGTAGGAAGCTGCAGGGAACATCTGTCAGTGATCGGGCCAGCAGCGCTCACAAGGGCCATCTCCTCTGAACCCCGCCCAGATAACTGGAGGCCGGGAGCGCGATGCCGCCACACGGCCTGTGGCACCGACAACTGAGGCGAAGCACCCCTCCACCCTAGACGTTGCAGCAGGAGCTGTGGGCCTGCTGCCACGACCGGGCTTAAGCATAAGACCCTTCCAGCCGCGATTAGGCCCTGGGGGCTGGCAACGAAGGGAGGGCCCACGGCGGAGCGAGTTCCCAAACGGTAGCCCTGCATATTGGCCTGGTGCCCCAGGGTGGAGTCACGCCTAAAGGCCTGGGGTGTTGCCAATGGCCTGCGCAGACCTCCCCCCCTGAAGTGCAGAGTGGGGATACAGATTCGGCCGTGGCTCGCCTCGCCCACTGGCGATGCTGATGAGGAGACGAGGTGAGGTGCCCAAACGCCTGGTTGGGCGATAGTCTTTTTGTAGTTATTCTCACCTCTCTCGCTGCGATCCCCAGTGCCAATACAGCAGTCCCAGAGTTGGGACTGGATGGTGGTCCTGTGTCCTAGAGGCCTCCCCCTGCACAGTGGGTGCTCCCCACCCCAGCGGCGCCACAGAGACCACTCTACTCCTGCAGAGCCGGCCACACTCGTGGCATTATCGAGCCACATGGCACTTTCTGCTCACCCCTCACAGCAATCCACCCTTGGGGGGGGCCTGTCTGGCAGGAGTTGACAGAGACATGTGGTATGACTGGGCAAACCTGACAGGAGGAGCGATCCGTGACTGGCCCGATGTGGATGTCTCCGCAGTAGTCTGGGTTGTGGAGGAGGGCCCTGCGTAGATGAGGATCAGAGGTTAGACTGAGAGTGATGACTCAGTGCTGCGAGGTGACCCGCTGTTTCCTGGAGAATTCCCCGCTGGGTTTGGTTTGAGAAGTTACTGCACTGGCAGCAAGGGCCACATACTGCTGTTTTTGCCCCCTGTCCTGGACCTCTACCCCCACCCCTTTTTGCCACCAATCACACCATGGCAAGAGACAAGTCCTCTGGCTCTGCAGAGCAACAGAAAATCGACAAATACACCAAGCAGGCAGCATCGACGGAGACCAGCACTCGGAGGGGTTACAAACATTCTCCATTCTGCAAGCAGCGCTCCAAGTCCTTATGGAAACCATGGAGGGCAAAATGGGGGAACTGAAAGTGGACCTGTCCCTGATCCGGCAAGATCTGTGGAACATAGTAATCAGGGTCACAGAGGTAGAGGGCAGAGTCTCTGAAACTGAATACACAGTCAAATCGCCTCTTGTCACTGCAGCACCTTGTCGGACACCTGGAGGTCGGGGTAGAAGATGCTGAGGGAAGATCGCGGCGCAATAATTTGCACATTGAGGGCATCCCAGAGGGGCCAGAGGGGACCACACCGACCCTATTCTTCTTTGACTAGCTAATGAGTTGGGTGCCAGCCTCAGAGGTTTCAGCCTGCTTTATAGTTGAAAGGGCCCACAGAGCACTAACTGCTAAACCTCCTGTGGGCTCCCTGCCTCGCCCCTTCATTGCCCAGGTTCTTAACTATGCCGACCAGGATGCCATACTCCAGGTGGCACAAAAGACTGAATCTCTGGTGTTGCAATTTTCCCAGGCAATGATTTTCCCAGACTACACTCTAAAGGTTCAACAGCAGAGACGATCCTTTCAAGAGGTCAAACAAAAACATAGGGCCATGAAATCCAATATATGCTTCTCTTCCTTGCCCGCTTGAAAGTAATTCCAGGACAAGACTTTATTTTTTGACACGTCGGAAGCAGCCTGGGACTTAGTGGCGGAGCTTCCCCACTTGCGCAGTGTGACTCCATCTCACTGAGGGGCAAGGGGAGAAGAGGGCCATTCAAGTGAGTGGCGCACAGCTACCCGGTGCAGAATTTGCCACTGCAAGCGCAGGGCTCGATCTGTAGGGCCGGAGAAATCTCCTGTATGACAGGTGGCTGGGGCAGTGGCCATGAGACTCTCGCATGAGGTGGTGGACTCCTATTAGCTGTTGCTGTCACAAGACCTCATGACGTAATTGACTCTGCATGGACTTGGCAGGTGCCTACACAGGTCGTAGAGAAGACGTGGTGTGGCTCTGGCTTGGCTGGTAATCCAAGCCTCGAGCAGTTTTATTTTATGGGTTTGTGTTTGTTAGGGTTCATGAAGGGGTACAAGGAGTGGTGTGGGCATGGGGTTGCACAACAGGTGAGACACACATCTCAGGTTAGCCCAGTTGGCTACTGTCCCTAGCTGCATCACAACAGGCACTTCTAGTTGTCAAAGTATGGGGTGGGAGTTGGGAAGGGGGACGGTGAGGGATGGGGGGGCTTTTTGTTTGGACCCAGCATTGGTACATATTGACTCATTCATATTAACAGCATGTTAGATAATCTTAAGAGAGGAGCAGTTTTAAAACCAGCTCGTAATGTTCCAGGAGGTCACCTCATGGGTAATCACTGCCCCTTCTTGGCTCTTAGGGGCTATTCGCAGGTATTCCACTTGGGGTTTCACCGGGGCATGAGGGGGGTGGCCATCTTGATCCATGGGCATCTCCCTCTGGTGGTGTCCAGGGTGTTGCATGACATCAAGGGCTGCTACATTGCGGTGACTGCCACTTTTTGGGGGTCCCCGATCTCTCTTGTTTGCATCTACGGTCCTCCGCCCCTTACTTCTGACTTTGTGGGGATGCTGAGCCGCCTCCTCATGGAGCTCCCCACTGCCCCGTGGATTCTAGGAGGGGACCTTAACGGACCTGCGCGATTCCCTGCACACTCAACACTGCTCAATCAGGAACATATGCAGGAGGTCCATGAGGCATGGATGGCTACACGGAACCGCATCTACCAATGGGGAGACAAAGAAGCAAAATGCTGCACTGGCTATGCACTGCCCGCACCTCCGGTGCTTCTGTTGCTTCTATTGAGTCAGACGGGGGCTCACACGAAACGGGCAGCGAGGCCATAACGGAGCCCTTTGCAGAATACTATCGCAGGCTCAATCCTGCAGGCCCCTGGGCCAATCACCATTTTGTGGCAGACTTGCCGGTGACGTTCTTATCCCCGGTGGATCGTGACTCCCTGGAGGCAGAGGTCACCTGCGAAGAATTGAGAACAGCCCTCGCACAATATCAGGAGGGTAAGGCGCCGAGGCCTAATGGCCTCCCGGCAGAGTTGTGGACATTTTTATGGCCCCAGGAAGTTAAGCTGCAGATGCAAACCTTTAATGAGGCCCTGATGAGGGGTGAGCTGCCCAGAGACCTAAGAGCAGCAGACATAGTGGTGCTCCTGAAGCCGGGCCTCTGTGGGACCCGTTGTGAGGAGTACAGACCAATATCCCTGTTGAACAAATTGTGGGCCAAGATGTTAGCTAATCAGCTATCGGGTGTGATCGGTTGCCTCATCCACCGCAACCAGTGCAGGTTTATGCCTCATCGGGCCACTAGACACAACATACGGAGGGTCAACAACGTCATCGAGATGTGCACCATCATGCCCGGTCATCAAGCTCTGCTACTGGTGGACTTACAGAAGGAGTTCAACTCTGTGGACTGGGATTACCTGTTCACCTTATTGACCCGTCTTAGTTTTGGGCCAAAATTTATTAGCTACGTGCAACTGCTGTATACGGGCCTCCGGGCGAGGGTGCAAGTCGGTGGGGCTGGGTCTGACTGGCTCAATATAGAGAGGGGCACTCTCCAGGATTGTCCCCTCTTCCCCGTTAATTTTCGCCTTCACAGTTGAACCCCTGGTGGCCTGGGTGAGGGCAGACGCTAGGTTTTGTGGCTTCCAGTTGTCCTCGACAGTCAGAGACAAAATATCCCTATATGCAGATGATATGTTATTATATCTGGATGATCCGGAGGCGACAGGCCCCTGTGCCCTTCTAATCCTCCATGTTTTTGAGACCTACTCCGGACCCCGCATGAATAGGGCCAAAACGTCCATTTACCCTATTGCCCATTGCCCGAAGCCATGCCATCGGGGTTTAAATACCTGGGGATGCTGAAGATTGCGCCGAGGCCTATGAGGTCGATTTACAGTCTCAACTGGTGGGATTGGTGAAGGACGTGAAATTCTGGTCCTCCCTCCCATTGTCCTTACTTGGACGCTCAGTCATATTCAAAGACGGTTGCCCTCCTGCAGCTCCTATACCAGCTCCAGAATCACCCCTTCCCCGTTGGGCGAACCTTCTTTGCTAAACCCAGCCCTCTGATAAGGGATCTCCTGTGGGGTGGGGGAATACCCGGATTGCCCTTGAGAAGTGCTGCAGCCCCACCTTTGAAGGTGGCATAGCTACCCCGGACCAAAATAATCTCCCCCACTTACTTTACGGTGGGAACACCCCAAGCTCCCTGCCCACTTCCACACGGGTTGTGCTGTCTATCTGGGCGGTTGCGGCAAAGGCCATTGGGTGGGAGGGTAGGTTCACATTAGAGACCCCTCTGTGGAAGGGGACTAGACTCCCACGGCTCTTTGCGGCTTTGCCAGAGGGAACATTATCAGCATGTCAACCCTGGGCGATATGCTCCACAGTGGGTTAGTGAAGTCCTTTCAAGAGCTGCAGGCTGAGTACCACATGTACCGCACCCAGCTTTTCTGCTACCTCCAGCTCCGTCACGTTCTCACGCCATATTTGCTACCCAACGTGGTCCTTCCTGAATACTCTCCCCTAGAAGTGAAAATCCTACTTACCGACATCAAGGAACATAAACTGTCCATCCTATAACAGATGTTTCTACGCAAGCAGCCAGACCAAATGGTCGGGGTGAGGAAAGCATTGATACGGGACTTAGGCCCGCTGGAGGTCAAGGACTAGATTGAGACGGTAGCTGCCCCTAGGGAGGCGGTGATAGTCTCACATTTTCGTCTGATCCAGCTCAAACTGTTGCACTGCACATATCTCACAAGAACACAGCTGTTAAAAATGGGACTGGTTAACTATGCCGACCAGGATGCCATGCGCTGTAAAGACCCTAATGGGAACCTATTACAGACCCGGTTTTATCACACGTTTGGGAGGGAGTATTGGTGTCTCTAGAGACAATACTGGCCTGGACAATACATAGGGACCCGAAATTGATCCTTTTACACTTCACGGAGGATATAGGGGATGACAGATACAAGCGAGCGCTGCTCTGGTTGGTCTGTTGATAGGTAAGCGTGACTCGCAAGGGCGTGGAAAGATGCTGTGGCCACCCCATAGCTAGATGGGCCACTGGAATGGATCATTGCATGGGCCTTGAACATCTGGTATACCTGACCAGGGGGTGCCCACAGAAACATTACAAGGTTTGGAAACAGAGGGATACACCTGCAGCCATGTCCATCATGTCCTTGGAGGGGGTGGCACAACCCTGTGGGGCCGCCATCAATTGATTGCCTTGGGCATTGCTTGATGTTTAATGCTTTTCGTTTGGCCTTGAGTGGGGGCAAACCTGATTGGCTCAATATGTGGCATGGCAATGTGTATTTTAGAGATTCTGTTTTATTTTACTGCTGGCTCTGAACTAAGCTTGGGCATATTGTATGGTTAAAATCAATCAATCAAAAAAAAAAAAAATACTCTTTTTTTTAATTGGTGTGGGATTTTTCTTGTGTTGTTTCACTTTATTACTGTTCGCAGTGCTGCATAAATACTGTACACATTGCCTCTAATTTAAGCCCGACTGCTCTATGCCAAGCTACTAGAAGGTTGAGCACAGGTTAATTTGTGGTTTGCTTGTGTCTTCACCCTGACAAGGATTGTGGTTCCTCTTTGAGCAGGGTTTCACCCCCCTCAACCAGTTACCCAATTTCTTAGAGTCAGCATAGGAACAGACTTTTCCCACAGATCAGGAAGAACACCTGGACAGCTCACCTTATTTCTCCCAACTCGAACACTTATATATGGCAGAAAGACCTTCAAGGAGACAAACTCTAACACCTATGTATGGTAGGAAAATTCTCAAGGAGACCAGCACACATTTGTGAAGAAATTGTTCAAGAGTGGTGCCCCGGCCTTGAGGTAAACAAGAACTCTGCTGGAGAGTTCAGTCTGCAGAAGGCCGAGGGGAAAACCATGCATTAGATTATCCATCATTGTCCTTCACATTTAAAACTGAGTGGCATGGCTGGAAAACGAAATATACAAAATACGGCCCCACTGTTACTGCAGACACTCTTGTAGTTGTCTCACTGGAAGAAGAGTGGGGGGAACAAGAAGGATGCACAGTGACATGATACCTAGAAGAGCGTGTTTCAATCTGAAGGGGCCAATAGTGTGCAAAGCCGATTATGAAGCAAAGAAGAAGCCGACAAGCCAGATATAATGCTGATATAATTGTGAATGCAAGTAGGCATCCTGAAGATCTATGGGAACCTAAAATCGTGTGAAGTGGTGAAAGGGTGATTGACTGCATAGGCAAAGATGGAGGTGGAAGAAATGCCTCATCCAGGGTGGAATGTCTAATGGAATTTGAAAGAATTGCTTACTCTAGACAAATCCCACAGTCACCACCACCCGTGCACCTGGTGTAATAGCCTTCCATTCTGTTAAAAAAAATATGGATGACTCTCCCACAATGTTGCCATGTGGGAATGTGGCACAAAATGAAGCAGTTGTTGTGGATCGACTGCTTTTGTGACTGGAGGGATAGTTGTGTGACCATTCTCTGTTCCTCTGCCTCTTCCCTATCTATTTTGTCCTTTTCACTGCAGTAAACTCTGTTTACAATGTCATTTACATTAGCTGCTTTGAGTGTGACCACACCAATACTACACAATTTCTTGCCTATAACTTTGAATCTAAGCCTGTATCAGAAGGGGTGGTGGCACCTTGATTACCAACATACCGCTTGACAATTACGGCAACCATTAAGGAATAAACCAGGAGGCAATCTTAAAACAAGCATTGGCATAGCCAATAGGTCTCGCTTTTGGGACCTTATAAGTATTTAGTTATGCAGCACAATATCCTTACTGCAACAACATTAACTGTTGCATGGCTAAACACTTATAAGGTCCCAAAGGCGAGACCTATTGGCTATGCGTTTGGGACCTTATAAGTATTTCGTTATGCAGCACAATATCCTTACTGCAACAACATTAACTGTTGCATGGCTAAACACTTATAAGGTCCCAAAGGCGAGACCTATTGGCTATGCGTTTGGGACCTTATAAGTATTTCGTTATGCAGCACAATATCCTTACTGCAACAACATTAACTGTTGCATGGCTAAACACTTATAAGGTCCCAAAGGCGAGACCTATTGGCTATGCCAATGCTTGGCGAAGTGCCTCCTGTGCCAACGCATTAACAAATGCCTGCCCTCTTCTTTAATAAGGGAGAGCGAGAGGCGCGCAAATTAAAATACTTCGTCATCGCAGAGAAGCGCTTTCATGTGCCAACGCATTAACAAATGCCTTCCCTCTTGCACTTCAGCAGCTGATGTGTACAGGCTCAGTACAACAGCCAGGGATGCGTGATCACCTTCCCGAGACCTGCAAAATTAAAGAACACCGAGGCAGAACTACAGACTTCATTTTGACACTGCAGGAAAGAATTCCAGAAACAGAATGCCCGCATTTCACTTCTGCATGGAACTAAGAAAACAGGGTGTGTGAAGCTTGTAGTCAGTTTGATGAATCAACATGCCTGCCAGATACGGCCAGTTATGTCATCACACATGGGGCCCACATGTGCACCGCACAGTGCAGGAAAGGACACATTTAGAACAAATTATCCCAGGCTTTGACACTTTACTGTAACATAGATTGGTATTTGTAGGCATCCTTGTCCTTACAGAATTATTTTAGAGACAAGTAGGAGCGCGCGCGCCTCACGCTAAAAGTAAAAAAATAAAATAAAAAAAAGACGCGCGGCCGCCAGACGCGCTCTCTGGTGAGGGAGGGGGAGAAAAGCCAGATGGCGCCTCAGCGATACTTAAAGTGTAGTGCCCCTTAAATTAAATTAAAAAAAAAAAATAGCCAATAGGTCTCGCTTTTGGGACCTTATAAGTATTTAGTTATGCAGCACAATATCCTTGGTGCAACAACATCAACTGTTGCATGGCTAAACACTTATAAAGTCCCAAAGGCGAGACCTATTGGCTATGCCAATGCTTGTTACGTTTTCCTATGAAAAGGAATTTCGGGCAGCATCTGGAATAGCATCATGGTATAGAAAAATCTACACAAACGTATGGCAAATATTATTTGGCTAATTGTGAAGGCGCCATGTGATGTGTTTACAAGCTAGAGAGAAAGGCAACATTTAAAGTGAGCGTTCAGTGCCGCATGATGACGCATAAATGTACAGCTGTGCACATTCTCATTTCTCTGCACATACTTGTCGCGTGGTTGCTCGGCGGGGTACATGTGGCCGGTGCTTTGCTTTACTCAGCATTGTTGTGCATGTATATAGAAAGCTGTCTCTTCATAACCATCATGGTAAACCCACAATCACGCCCTTCCCCGTGTGTTCTTTAACGTGTGTTTTACACAGTGCATTAATCCAAGCCGCTGACCTTACTAATGCGCGTTCTCTATTCTCATGCCGATTCCAGTTAAGTGAGCATTCTCCACATTAAATGCACTCGCAAAGTAAACAAATGTGTCCCCTGGCACAACCCTACTGTGCTAAGGGACTTTTATGGCTCAGACGAGAGCACAGCAAGTATTACCTCAGGGCGGGGCGGCCATAAACTAAGCCCTGGGAGTCAGCGTGACCTCGGCCACTTTCGAAATGTGAACATACGTCAGGCTGGGAAGCAGCGTGCCCTGGAGGTCTGGCGCGCGTGATGACGGAGCCACTGCAAAATACATGCGTTTTAATTGCAGGGCAGATGTTGATCATCCCGCCCCACCATCCACCCCCAAAAGCAAGTCTCTTAAGAGGGCACGTGGGCAGAGCGCTGCGCTCTAGAGAAAAAAGTGTCAAATTCTAGAGTACTGCACTGTACAAAAAATCTCAAATTGACCTGTTGGACAGTGAAAATAATGATTAATCGGGATCAAATGTTATTTAAGAACGTTCAGCAATGACCAGTGACGCTTCAAATGTCACGTTGAATTGAAAAAAATCCTATTAAGCAAACCCATGGAATGATTCTTTGTATGTTTCAAACAATCAAAAGGTCTCAAATTGAATAAAACCAAAACATCACCTTGCTCCTATTATAGGGTAAGAGTGACAACAAGTAATTTTCGATTTAGTACTGTAGGGGCACCTTAATAATGATTTTTTTTCTTATTGATGTTAAATGCTCAATGCGTTTTAGTGCACTGGTCTAATAATTTGTGGTAACGCGGTAGCTAGGTTCCGACGAAGCATTCTTCAAATAAGATGCCGCAGCAGAATTTATATTGACCAATTAAGTATCAGTCAATTGTTACTTAGACCCGGTAGCCAGTTAATATATATTGACTGTAGAAAATGCACATATGCGCTGCTTGCTCGCTTGAAAGCGCCCGGAAGCAGTACATTGTTCTGTGGGTGGAGCGGTGGCCTGCTAAGAGGGAGAGTCAAGGTGCAATATGGTCTGATTAAAGCCCCAACCCACAGGAAGTGTTCAGTTGCCGCCTTGCTCGTGGGATAAAGGGTTACTTAATTCCTTTATTAGTCGCGTAGGGAAATTGCTCGGCCATAATAAGCGGTTAGTTGTGGCATGATTGAAAGAAGTGACTTTCTTAACTTTTGGTAACCCAGGCGAATGTACTTTTTAGTTGGTGTGATCTGACAATCCGACCTGGTTTTCAGTGACTGAAGGTGCAGCTTTTTAATTGATAATGTTCGATTTGGAGTATATATGGGCACTAACAGAAATTGGTTGGTACAAAAGAAGAAACAACAAGGGAGACCGAGAAGCGCGCGCACCTCGCGCTAAAAGTAAAAAAAAAGACGTGTGCCCGCGAGACGCGCTCTCTGGTGAGGGAGGGGGAGGAGCGGGTGAGGGAGGGGGAGGAAAGCCAGATGGCGCCTCAGCGATGCGAGGAATGGATGGCAGCTGTGCGCGTGCACGCCATCGTGAACGCAAGCTGGAGGCCAGCAAAAGCCACTGGGTTAGCACTTTCAAAACCCATTTACTAAATCTCTCGCCGAGAGCAGCGCAAGCGCTGGCTCAGGCGAGACCTAAAAAGCGAGGGTCTGTTTAGGGTGCACCATACCTGTTCTTAATCCTAATGGAACCATTTTATTGTCCACAGGTATAACAAATATAGGATAGTAGCAGTTGTACTGTTGCAACAGATCCCCCAATGCATGACTGGGGATCTATGATTGCAAATAGGAAACAATGATTTGTTTTGTGCTTGTTGTACTGGAATGTTAAAATTCCTGGTTGTCATATTTATTAGAGCCCAGGAAGACAACATCCTGTGGGGACTCCTTAGATGCAAAAGAACATCTTGAAGAACCCATTAGTAATTTTGCTAATCATTACAAACATCAAATCCAGTTGAATCTTCTTTGGCATCTGTCTCACGGAGTTTGAGTATGGATCAGTCTCCTGTAGAACCCTTGTGCATTCGAAGGTGACTGCACATTTCTTTTCTGAATAGGCAACGGCTCAGTGGATTCTAGGTTGCCTGAAACCGAGTCACCAGCTGCCAAAACTCCAGCCCTCAATATGCATTTTCATCACTTGGCACTAATGTACCACTGAAATGTCAGATGACAGAGCGCGCCAAAAAGAACAGGACTGAAGTCCTGAACAGGAACATATGGCAGCATTATCACTGAAAAAGACAGCCGGATGGAAAAAAAAGGAACAATGACAGATGAAGGGGAACCCAGAAACATTTACAGGAGGTATTGGGCTGTGCCCAAGGCAGTTGTGGCAAAGGCAGGATCTCTCCTTTGTCTTATTTTTAAATAATGCTTCGATGTGGATACATCATTGTCCAATTGTAGGCAGTAAAGGCACTTGGGGGGATATTACCAAGGAATTGCGATATTTATCGCAAAGCGCGCTTAGCGCTGTTTTTTTATCGCCGGCTATCGCTGGATTTCATTGCGGAGATAACGCGTTATTATCAACGCTTATCTCCAAGGCGATGAAAAATCCAGCGATAGCGCCGAAACCCAGCAATAGCACCAGAAATCCAGCGATAAATTCAACGCGCTAATGAAAAGCTTGCTAATATGCAGGTGAGGACTTAACCTTACAATCCACCTCCCATTGACTAGAATGGTTAAGTCAAGTTTTTAGCAGGTGTTAGATTCCAGCGATAATCGCGGTTAGCGCAATTTTTTTTATCGCTTCGCGGGCATTGCTAATAGGGGGAAGTTGTGTTTGCGACTGTTTTCAGTCGTTTTTAGTTGGGAACGCCTACTTTGCATGTCATTAGCGATATATATCGCTGACATGCAAAGCGGCACCAAAACGGTCGCTTTCGCCATAAAAGCGACAGCTTGCTAATAGGGCGATAGAAATATTGCCGCTTTAGCGGCAAAAAGTGCCGCTAAAGCGGCGATAAGTCCCTTGCTAATATGCCCCCTAGTGTCCATCTTCACCCGTCATCTCTCTAGCACTTTGAGAGCAGTACTTAACAGGGCCTATGATAATGACAGAATTTGACAGTCCAAATCATATTATGTTCTAGAAATAACTGCCATACTGCTTCTCATCAGAATGACACTGAATAGAGAGAGAAGTGTCTAAACTGTTGGAAAAATAACATCTCACGTAGAAAACTTTGTGTAATACAAATTTGAGATTTTTCCAAGTTCCACTCTGGTGGCTGTGATTTATTCACAAGTAATTTTAAATGTTTTCCTTAGTCAAAAATGAGTAAATGAAACAAGGGCAAAACATAAGTGAAAAAGGTCTAAATTGATTAAAGCCAGGCGAACATTTTTAAGCAATTATGTGTAGATGAAAGTAGAAATCTAAGAAAGGGATGCATAAAGAAGTGTGATTACAATGACGGTGGTTATCAATATAAGTTGCAATATGAATGTTCTTAGAAAAAGTACATCAAATGCACTTTCATGCTTTTATGTTCTTTTTTTCAGCAACAATTATAAGCCATGAAGTAACATCATTAGCACAAGAGAATGTGAATGGGCCTTTTCTGCACCACGTTTTTGCCTCTAATGCATTTTAGAACATCACCTAAATTATATGTTGCGATCGGAGCTGTCAATATCTTTGAACTCATAAGAGTTTTTAATCCATTGGTGTTAGAGACCTTGTCACATTTGAAAAGCAGAGCTATTTTACTGCCATTGATGCAACAATATTCATGTTCATAATTTGCGAAACGAAGACTCAACTTGGTGTCAGAATAGATGTGAAACCAGTCCAGATACATGTTTTCAGCTAAAAGAACGTAGCAACAGGATGGATCTAGCAGTGGGGTCAGCTAAAAACAAAACTATTCAGGAAAATGATATGTTTATTCTTGAACATTTGCATATAATGTCCAAATTAAGTCTATCTTAATAAGGTGATGCCAAATAAATGAAATGTCATGATATTTGAGATACTGCATTAGCAACCAACTAAGCTCTTTAAATAAACACACAAAAGGTGATGGGAGGACTTTTTTTTACAAATGATCTTTATTGGCATTTTGTTCAAACATATGACATTTCACCATCACCCAAATACATAATAACAAGTTCCTCCTTGGAATAAGGAATCCAGTCCTTTTGTTTTTAAAAGAAAATACCAAAATTAGGAACTATACATCTTATATTTACAAGGTGAGTTTTCATAATCAGATTGTATATACTGGTTCAGGGTTATCTGCGGGGTTATAATTGTTCCATCTTATCCGTATAATGAGTCATGTTTATGAATCCTGTCTGTGTTTGCCCACCACAACGATCAGTGAGTGTCTCTAGCAATGTATCTACTATGGGGCAATTTAAGTGCCGTAAAAACTGGCAATAAACTAACTTGAACAACATAACTAAACTGATGCAGGGGAGAGGTACCTGGACATGCAAAGAGAAAATCTCAGCTTCGGGGGAAGGAGGTATGGGGGGGTGGGGGAGGTTTGTCCGGGTGTGGTCGAAGTAATTTTTATCCGGGTTTGCTCATAGCGTGTCTGGGCGACTCCGCTCGTGTCTCGAGGGGGGGGGGGGTGCATGGTCTCCATTCCCGTCCGTTAGCTGTGGGCTAAGGTCGTCTTTGTCTTACATTATGGGTCTAATCTGTCGTGTCCCCACTAGTGTCTTCTGCACTATTAGGGTGGCTCGGGTGTTCCCAGGTGGATAGTATATCTTTCCACTGGTCTGCAATTGGGTGTCATCTTTGTTTATTGGTCTCCTCTCTATGCAGAATTCTTCCCTCCGCGCTAGCCCAAGTGACCACATCACGATTCCAGATAGATATCTTTGGGCCAATGACAGACTTCTATGCCATGGCTATCCGTCGTTTAGCCAGTATCAGGGCGAGGTCAGCAAATCTATTTCCTGCTTTACGTTTTGGCGGGTGGGGGAAGAGTCCTAAGAGGCAAGTGTCCATTGTGACGGTAAGAGTGCCTCCCAGTGTGGCATTAATCTTGGTCATCACATCCGACCAGTATGCAAGCAACTTTTCACAGCCCAGGTCATATGCACAAAGTGTGCATCCAATACTTCACATCTCAGGCAACGTCTAGGTTCACCCACATAGACGACGTAAAGGCGATGGGGTGTCATATATGACATGTGAATAAAATTACATTGAATATATTTCAGTTGCGTATTGCGGGATATCTTCTTGGGGGATTCCAACACTTTACTCCATTCCAAGTCAGTTAGCTCCCTGTTCAGAATCATTTGCCATTTGTCTCGCAGAACCCTCAGAGGGGAAAGGGAAGCGCGGAGGAGGGAGGCGTAAAACCATTTAATTTGATGTTCCGCTGAGCCCAGGGTAAGTAATGAATGTAGCACATCGTGCATTTCCGGTTCCTCATCTCCCAAACCCCATAGCTGTGCAAACGCCCGGGTCAGGGCCTCATACTGCAGGAACTGTCCGGGTGGGAGACTGCACTCCTCCATCAGTACTGCAAAGGGAAGCAAGACCTTCTCCCGGTAGCAATCACCCACCGTGTCAAGCCCCACCTCCAGCCAGATTATCATCCGGTCTGATGAGACGATTGATTATGGCTCTCCGTGTGGTAGCCCAACCAGAGGCAATTCCGGGGAGTACCTCGGAGTCACATTTATCCTAGCCATGCAGCGTTTCCAACATTGCAGGGCAGTGATTTGCAGAGTCGAGGTATACAGGACCTTGGTAGAGTTATCTAACAACCTTGCCACTAATAGCTGGGGGCGTTTGCCAGGTTCCATCAAAAAGGTCCCGTCCGCGTTCACTCCGTCCAGCCATTGGGCTAACCATTGCAGTTGGGATGCCAAAGAGTAAAGCTCAAAATCCGGCACTCCGAGGCCTCCCTCTGTCATTGGTTGCCACAGGGTCTCCAGCGAGACTCTCCGTCTCCCATCCCCCCCAAACCAGGTCCAGCAGTAGAGAATACAACTGTCGGAACCACCTCGCTGGCATTAGCACAGGTAGGTTAGTAAAAAAATATAGCAGGCGAGGCAGTATGACCATTTTGGTCAACGAGATCCTGGCCATTATGGGAAGTCTCAGGGAGCGCCAAAATGCCATGTTAGACCTGAGTGATCTTAATGCTCTATCTAGATTGCCCTCCTTCAAGTCATCTAATGAGTGGAAAACATGAATGCCCAAATATCGGAATTTGTTGGGTGCCCAGTTAAGTTCAACCGGTAAGGTTGGGGGCCTGGACAAAGGGCCAGCCACTGGGAACAGATAGGTCTTTTTTTTATTAACCTGTAGGCCCGAGAGTGTCCCAAATCCTTCTAGCAGTCGCAAGGCCATGCCAGAACCCCTTTCCACGTTATTCAAGTAGATCAAAAGATCATCCGCATACAAAGAGATGATATGTGTTCTTCCGTCCACCCTCAATCCCACACCTTCTCCACCCTGTTGAAACAGTGCTGCAAGAGGCTCTATGGCCAAGGCAAATAGGAGCGGTGACAGGAGGCAGCCTTGACGAGTACCATGTGTTATTTTGTATTCTGATGATATAGTTTTGCCCGTCCGGACCCGGACTGTAGGGTGTGAATATAACAGTCGCACCCATTTCACCCACTCATCCCCTAGGCCCAGGCGTCTCATCACCTCAAGGAGATAATCCCAGTTTAACGTGTCAAAGGCTTTTTCCAGGTCAATCGACAATATAGCCGCTTGTGTGAGGGACCATGCTTCCGTATGATATAGCACTGAGTAAAGTCTACGTAAATTATAGGAGGTGTGGCGGGAAGGGATGAAGCCATTCTGGTCGGCATGATTTAAAGACTTCATGTGCGGTAGTAATCTGAGCGCTAATATTTTACTAAGTATTTTGAAATCCATATTGAGCATAGAGAGGGGTCTGTAGTCTGCAACTCTGGCGCCAGGGGCTGGTGTCTTAGGGAGTGGGATCACCATGGCATTTCTAGTAAATGCAGGTAAATGGCCAAGTTGCAAGGACTCAGCGTATAAAGTCACAAAGGAAGGTGTCAGCTCTGCCGCATATTTCACATAAAACTCCGCAGGGAGTCCATCTGAGCCCGGGGTCTTCCCCGTGGCCATCGTAGTGAGGGCCTCGGGGACCTCCTGCAGTGTCACGGGTCCTCTTAACGATTCTTCCCCTTGGTCACCTACCGTTGGGAGCTGTACCAGATCAAAAAAGCCCTTAGGCCAGCCAAGTTTGCCGCCCGTGGGGTGGTATACAGCTTCTCGTAATATCCCTGGAATAATCTGTTGATTTTATCTGAGTCATAGACGGGTATACCCGCATCTGACAGAATTTGTGTGATTGGCGTCCCTCGAGTCTCTGGTCTGACTAGCCATGCTAGTAAACGGCAGGCTCTCCCCTCCTCTCCCTGGGCCCTATCTAGGTAGTCCCTATAATCATGGCATCTCAACCTTTCCAACACCTTATTATGTCGTGTGAGAGCGTCTCAGAGGTTGCCCTGCGCTTGGGTGTCTGTGCACTGTGCCTCATCCAGAGCTCGTAACTCACTTTCTATAGTGTCCAGCTCGCAATGGAGTTCTCTCCTAATTCCAACTGATTGCCCCATACAATGTCCCCTCACTACCACCTTAAATGCCTCCCATTCCATTAATCGATGCGGAGTGTGCATTGTCAAGGAAGAACATACCAATGAGAGAACGCAAAGATTCTCCAAACGGGACATCCACCAGCAGCCGGGGATCAAGTCTCCATGTGGAAATAGGGGGTCTCTGCCCATGGGGTCCATAAAGCATCAGGAGTGGACTATGGTCGGAGAACTTCCGCCCCAGGTATTCCGTATGTGTTATGGAGCCAATAAGGTCAGGGGGACATAGGAAAGTATCTAATCTCGTGTGTAGTTGATACATGGGGGACAAGAAAGAATACTCCCTATTGTGTGCATGCTGGACCCTCCAAACGTCTTCCAACCCCCATTGTTCTCTCAACTCCCGAAACCCTGCTGCTATGCTGTGTGTCTGCGCCCCTGGCAGGGGGGGTGGGAGCGGTCCAGTGAAATGTCTGCAATGCAATTAAAGTCACCCCCCAAGATCACATGCCCCGTCCGTACATTCGCCAGCTCGGCAGAGAGGCGGGTCAGAAAAGCCCCCTGGTCTTGGTTGGGGCGTACACGGCACCTAATGTAATATCTTTACCAAATAGTCTCCCCGCAATGAGGAAATATCTGCCTTCTTTATCAATCAGGGTTTGTGTTTTTTTTAAGTTTAAAAAAAAAAAAATTTTTTTTTTGAGTTTTATATAGCGCAAACTAGACCCGAGACATCGGGTATCAGAGCGCTTTACATGAGCACCAGTTTCATTACAGAAAGACACATTCATTTTTGTTAGGCACGGGGAAATTAAGTGATTTGCCCAGAATCACAGGATGCTGAGCGTTGTTGCCGAGACTCGAACCCGGTTCCCCAGCTTCGAGGTCGACCGCTCTAGGCGTAAGGCTACACAAAGGGGACTCCTGCTCCTATCCAGATCAGCACTCCTCTGGCATACGCCGAGAAGGAGGTGGCAAAGACCTGTCCTCTCCACCGTCTACGTAGCTTTTCAACATCTCCTTTGAGTAGGTGCGTCTCTTGTAACAGATCAATTTGTACCCCCCTTCTCTTCAGATAATTTTGTATATTATGGCATTTAGCTATGGAGTCCATCCCCTTAATGTTCCAATTGAGGAATTTCAACATCAACTGAGTAGATGCCATCGCAGAGGTGTTTGTTCAGTTTCCTCCCCTTCTACCCCCAACCCAACCACCCCCTACACATACAGTAAAAGCCCCTCTTGATCCTGCAAAAAAAAACAAAAAAAACAACTTAAATGCAAAAAACCCTCTCTTAACCACAACTCCCCAGGACAGCGTGGCAACGGCCAGCCACCCAAACCAGTCACACATCTGCAAGACTTAACAAGGTCCCAAACCAACTATAGCGAGGACCCTGGGGGGGGTCGCAACTCCTTGAGGTAACTCGCATGCACGGATCCAACGAGCGCCAGCCCCCATATTCGTCCGGGTCACATATATTCCTAGGTAGTGCAGGGAGGGTGCCTCCGCCCCTCATCCAATACAGAGCTGCTACTGTTCGCGCATGGGACCCATGTCATTATATCTCATCAGCTGTTTTGGGGGTCAACTCCGGCATCTGTAGGCTATCCCCTCGGGATTAATCGGATTTGGAGCCCTCAGTTCCCTTCAATGATAGCGAACCCACCTCTGACGCAGGGCTCCCAGCACGGACTATCTCCGCTACAGCCTGTAGTGCCGCAGCTCTTTCTTGTTCTGTCTGGGAGGGGCTTGGTTTCTTTGATGAGCCCGGCTCTAGGCGTCTCTTTGATCGTTTCTTGTGCCTCCGGCTTCGGGGGTTCACAACCAGGTCTCCCCCTACAGGTGGGCCCTCCGTTTTGTATGATTCCACCCATTCCCATGCCGCCTTGGGATCATCGCAGAAGTGGGTCTTTCCATCCAATACTATGCGGAGCCGGGCAGGGTAGATGAGCGAGTATTGAAGGCCCTCTTCTTTCAAAGCCTTTTTGACCTCCAAGAAGGAGGCTTGCTTCCGTTGGACTTCGAGTGTGTAATCCGGGAATATTGAGACTTTACTATTACCCACCACGAATGGGCCGTCAGAACGTGCTTTGTGTCGTAGGATATCTCTGTCCTTATAATGTAGGAGCCTGGCCACCATTGGGCGTGGAGGGAGGCCCGGGGCCAGGGGCCGTGCCGGCACCTGGCGGGCCCTTTCGAGTGTGTAGAAGGCCATCAGGCATCCCGGGGCCACCACTGTTTTAAGCCAGGGCTCCAGGTAGGCAACCATGTCTCCTCCCTCTCCACCCTCCGGTAGTACAAGAATTTGAATATTGTTGTGCCTGCTACGGCCCTCTCCGCTCTGCGCTCTAGGACACGGACTCTATCCATGAGTTCGTTACTCGTTGTG
Organism: Calotriton arnoldi; assembly: GCA_963921515.1. Classification (NCBI taxonomy): domain Eukaryota; kingdom Metazoa; phylum Chordata; class Amphibia; order Caudata; family Salamandridae; genus Calotriton; species Calotriton arnoldi. The sequence continues at coordinate 692,931 of CAWUFW010006880.1, forward strand.
TCAGCGCCTGGTGTGCTGGTGCTAGTTCCACAATGTCGGACTCCACCCCTTTTACCCGTTCAGCTAACTTCGTGTGTTCTGCTCGGAGGAGCCCCAGTCCCACTGATACAGCACTGATATCTTGGTGCAATGTGGTTTTAGTGTCTGTAATAGCGTCCAAGATCTTCCACAGCTGCTGCTGTACTGAGTCCGCCTCAGGCGGAGGTTCAGATTTCCCCTGCGTGTGGTCCCGTGGATCATCTTCCTGGGCAAGGCCAATCCCTGGTTGCTTCAGTCTGGCCTTGCCCATCTTCCGGCTTCAGATTGCTGGAGCCCCTGAGGTTCTCAGGCGCAGCTGCAGTTTGTTTTTCTCCTTTCAGGTGACCCTGTAAGTTTAAGGACACTTCACTGGGAACTGAGGACACCGCAATGTTCTATGGGAACGTGTGTATCGGGAGCAGCGTCAACCAGGTCCTCTCCGCTTCGGTGCCTTGTCCCACAGTAGGACTTCCCCTGGACTTGTGCCTTCTGTGTTAGTGTCCGGATGTAATGCGCTGCAGGGGGATTAACGACTCCGCTTCAGCCATGCAGCATAGAGTGGGGCACGTCCAATACGGGGTCCCACCTGTCCACTCTCACCTCTGCGTGTTCTCACTGTGTCTATCCTCAGCCAGCGTGGCCCTAGGCTCCCTCCTTGCTATTCCGCCACTGTTTGCATCTGAATTCGCAATGGAGGCAGAGGCATATTCATGTGCATGGAGCCCCCTGCAGCCGAGTGAGCCCCCACTGTCTCGTATCTGCACTAGGTTACTATGGTGGCCCGGATTGTCTGTGCCTCACGCTGCCGTTACAACAACAATCTGAGGGCCCTCAAGTGCAAGCCCTCACCTCACCCATGCCGACTATTGACGGAGATTGTATCTCACTCCCAGGCGTAGTGTGCCGCTCACCCACCTCCAAAGCCGTGTCCACGCCCTACAGTTCCGCCTCAGCACCAAGGCCCAGGTCCAAGACCTCACCTGCGGCTGTGCACCATGCCGCCGAGCGTTCCACTCACCGCCGCAGCTCGGCAGTTCACCAATTCAGGGCTCCGGGCAGACAGCAGCAGTGCTTCCCCAACAGGGCAAGCTCGGCTGATTTCTAAGACTTGCCCCGCAGCTCGCTTCCTCCTAGCCGCCACTGGGCTCCGATCCAAGCCCTGAGCCGCAGCCTCTGGGTGCGTCGCTCTCCCTCCTACAGCGGCCTTCTTCACGTTCCGCAGTTCCGGCCCAGCTCAGAGTCTGTCCCCGTGGCCGTGTATCGTGTGGCAAAGCGCTCAATTCATCGCCGCCACTCTGCAGGTCGTTAGATCAGCCCCCCAGGCAGGCTGTTGCAGAAGTGGCAGCACACCGTAGATGGGGTCAGCACAACTGATCTCCGGGGCTCGCCCTGCAGCTCCACCCCGGCTGGGTCGGGTCTCTGCCACGCGGGTCCCGGTCGACTGCAAATGCGGTGGTCTCAGGTCTTCCGCCACTCCCGCAGGCTCTAGATAACTCCCTGCATGAAAGCGGGCACCCTCCCCAAGATTTGGGTCCAGGACCACATTGGATACCGCCGGATTAATGAAAGGCCGGCACGGAGCTACAGGCTCACGCGTCCGCCATCTTCGGCAGTTAAACCACGCCCCCCGGTGATGGGAGGACTTATTGCAATAAATCTAACCACTGACAATCACCCATGGTAGCATTCCAACCCAGCGTTCTTTTGCCCACCATGACACCTCAGTTTGGACCCAGCCATATGCAAATCAATCTTGACCCTGCTTCAGTAGGAACAGTCCAGCCTGAACTGCCAGTCCATGTTCTCCCCGAACTGGAGCACAAGCCCTGATTGGGTCTCTTCAGTTGGGTGTAGATTGCTTCCAGTGGCACAGTGAGCACTGGGCCCATTTCTGGGCATACCCTTGGCCACTTACCCGTGGCCACTTATGGAGTTACATCACACACAGAAAGGGTAATGAGAGTAAAGCTTGCAAGTCTAACCACTAGCAATCGCTTGGGGTAGAATTCCAACCCATTGTTCTTTTGCACACTATTCCATCTCAGTTTGGACCCAGCCATTTGCAAATCACTCTTGACCCTGCTCTAGTAGGAACAGTCCAGCCCGAACTGCCATGTCAAGCCCCCACCTCCCTCAATACCCATCAGTACGCCATTCAAGACAATGGCCTTTTAGAACTGTTTGAGTCTACAGGTTCCCCTTTTTATGTCTAGTAAACAAATTGGTTTAAAATAACTGCTCTCAATCCAGAGGAGTGGGTATTTATCATGTGCACACACCTATAATGCACTTCAGCCAAAAAAGGCAGCTAACCTTAGAATCGGTGAAAGTCCGCTGTTGGTATTTGGTTGGTTTGTGAACTACTATGGAAAAATTGACTCTTTTGCCATCTTTATTAGTGATACCAAAGGGGATGATGGATGGAGCGTTAGAGCAAATCAAACACTCACCCCCAGTCAACTGATCTGGGTTTAATCCATCATCATTCTTTAGCTCACTCCACCACCCCAGTTCAGACATGGCCATATGCAAATCAGTCTGACCCTGTGCCTCATGGGAACAGTCCAGCCCGAACTGCCAAGCCATGTCTTCCCTGGACCGGAAACAAGCATCCTGGGACCGGTTTCGGGTTCAAAACCCTCATCAGCCAGGCTATCTTGAATCCAGTGGCAAAGTGAGCAAGGGATCCACGTCTGGGCATACCCTGCCAACTTAGGGCGTAACAAAGCGATACCAAAGGGGATGATGGACGGAGCGTTAGAGCAAATCAAACACTCACCCTCAGTCAACTGATCTGGGTTTAATCCATCATCATTCTTTAGCTCACTCCACCACCCCAGTTCAGACATGGCCATATGCAAATCAGTCTGACCCTGTGCCTCATGGGAACATTCCAGCCCGAACTGCCAAGCCATGTCTTCCTGGACCGAAACAAGCATCCTGGGACCGGTTTCGGGTTCAAAACCCTCATCAGCCAGGCTATCTTGAATCCAGTGGCAAAGTGAGCAAGGGACCCACGTCTGGGCATACCCTGCCAACTTAGGGCGAACAAGCGATACCAAAGGGATGATGGACGGAGCGTTAGAGCAAATCAAACACTCACCCCCAGTCAACTGATCTGGGTTTAATCCATCATCATTCTTTAGCTCACTCCACCACCCCAGTTCAGACATGGCCATATGCAAATCAGTCTGACCCTGTGCCTCATGGGAACAGTCCAGCCCGAACTGCCAAGCCATTTCTTCCCTGGACCGGAAACAAGCATCCTGGGACCGGTTTCGGGTTCAAAACCCTCATCAGCCAGGCTATCTTGAATCCAGTGGCAAAGTGAGCAAGGGACCCACGTCTGGGTGGTGGAGTGAGCTAAAGAATGATGATGGATTAAACCCAGATCAGTTGACTGGGGGTGAGTGTTTGATTTGCTCTAACGCTCCGTCCATCATCTCCTTTGGTATAGCTTTGTTCGCCCTAAGTTGGCAGGGTATGCCCAGACGTGGGTCCCTTGCTCACTTTGCCACTGGATTCAAGATAGCCTGGCTGATGAGGGTTTTGAACCCGAAACCGGTCCCAGGATGCTTGTTTCCCGGTCCAGGGAAGACATGGCTTGGCAGTTCGGGCTGGACTGTTCCCATGAGGCACAGGGTCAGACTGATTTGCATATGGCCATGTCTGAACTGGGGTGGTGGAGTGAGCTAAAGAATGATGATGGATTAAACCCAGATCAGTTGACTGGGGGTGAGTGTTTGATTTGCTCTAACGCTCCGTCCATCATCCCCTTTGGTATCGCTTTGTTCGCCCTAAGTTGGCAGGGTATGCCCAGACGTGGGTCCCTTGCTCACTTTGCCACTGGATTCAAGATAGCCTGGCTGATGAGGGTTTTGAACCCGAAACCGGTCCCAGGATGCTTGTTTCCGGTCCAGGGAAGACATGGCTTGGCAGTTCGGGCTGGACTGTTCCCATGAGGCACAGGGTCAGACTGATTTGCATATGGCCATGTCTGAACTGGGGTGGTGGAGTGAGCTAAAGAATGATGATGGATTAAACCCAGATCAGTTGACTGGGGGTGAGTGTTTGATTTGCTCTAACTCTGCTTGTTAGTCTCCATTTTTGGAAACAAACTCTTTAACTGGGAGTTATTTTTCAGACCCAATAAATTGTTACCCTGCGTAGTTTGATTTTGTAGGGCTCAATTAATATCGGCCCAAGTACCCTGCCACCACTCCTATTGAGGGCCATAAAGAAAATAAGGATAGACCTTCCGGGGTGCACTGAAAGCCATAAAGAGCTGGGTTGATTTGCGAAAGGCTTTGGTTCTTTTATGAAAATTTGAGACAACGCTGAATATCTGGCGAAGGAAGAGCTCTTTCCGCAGCAGTTGTTGGTTGTGAAAAGAAGGTCTTGAGGATAAGAGGCTCGTTCAAATGAAAGTCCGACAGAACTTTGGGGATAAACTTAGGGTTGGTGCGAAGGACTACTAAACTGCAGAAACGGTTCCTGGATAGTCAGAGCCTGAATTTCACTAAGCTTCCTGGCCGACGTCAACGCCAGAAGAAGGGCAACTTTCCATGAGAGGAATTTAAGGTCCATTTTATATATAGGTTCGAAAGGATGTTTCATGAGTTGTGACAATACTATATTAAGATGTCAGAGAGGTGGCGGAGGCTTGACAGGTGGAAAGGTGCAGAACAGACCTTTCATGAATTGCTTAACGATCCTTGCTGACCATAATGATGGTCCTGAAGATGTCCTCCTAAATCGGGATATAGCAGCTAGATGGACTTTAAATGAGGTGTATGCTAATCTGGATTTTACTAACAGCAGGATGTACGGAAAGATCTCATGGGGTGAGGACAGCAGCGGATGGACGCTTGATTCCTGACACCACACACAGAATCTCTTCCACTTCATTCTGTAGGTTCTATTAGTGCTTTGTGCCCGGGCATTGGAAAGAATATCTTTTCACATTCAGATGGGATATCTAGATGATCAAATTCACGGTGTTCAGGATATATGCCGCTAATCGAAGAGATTTGGGATCTGGATGTAGCACTTGTCCCTGGGACATTGTCAGAAGAGATGGAATGTGACGCAGGAGAATAGGTAGTCTCTTCGAAAGAAGGAGAAGATCTGTGAACGAATGTTGATGGGGCCATGATGGGGCTATTAGGATCATCCTGCAGGGTTCTGCCTTGAGCTTCATGAGTAGTCGTGGCAGGAGGGGTATTGGTGGAAAAGCGTAGGCAAATATGCCTGACCATGCCATCAAAAGTGCATTCCCCAGGATGCCGGATGATGATGCCAACTTGCGAAGTACCGGCATTTCTTGTTCTGCCACGTCGCAAAGAGATCCAGTGGTGGCCTGCCCCATTTGAGAAAAATGCTGTTGAGTGTCTCTTGATGGAGTTCCCGCTCGTGACAAGACGATTTTGAGCCTGCTTAGTGTGTCTGCTGTTGTGTTTTGATTGCCCGGAAGATGTTCCACCTTCAGAGAGAATCCGTTCTGGATCACCCACTTCCAGATGTAGTGAGCCTCCTGAGGGAGGAGGTGAGATCTGGTGCCTCCTTGCTTGTTGAGATAATGCATTGCAGTTGTGCTGCCCGTTCTGACCAACACCGCAGCGTTCCTTATTTTCGGCGGGAATGGCTTCAGCGCCAATCACACTGCCCTGAGCTCCAGCAAATTGATGTGATGGTGCTGGTGTTGCTGCTGCCAACGGGCACTAACCAGGAGGTCTTGCAGGAAAGCTCCCAATCCCTTCAGGGAGGCATCAGTGGTGATTATGAGTGGAGCTGGCGTGGCGAGAAAGGAGAGACAGATGGAAATATTTCGATGCCGGGTCCACCAAGAGATGGCGTTGACCATACCTGGCGTGACTGTAATGACGTCCTCGAAAGAACCTACTTCCTGACACCACTGCAAATCCAGCTCTTCCTGCAATGGACGCATTCGCAATCGGCAGAAAGGAATAAGAGGGATGCAAGATACATTATCCCCAGGAGAGACTTGTAACGGCGAACTGAAAGTGACTTTCTTCTTCTGAGTGACTGGGCCAACAATATTATTTTCACTTGTCTCTCTTTCTCGAGAGAGAGGGAAATGCTTTGTTTATTGTGGTGTCCAATATTGCTCCTAAGAAGGTGATGCTTGTGGAAGGGCCAAAGGCCGATTTCCCCTCGTTTAGGGTAAGGCCTAGCTCAGCGTACAGTATTGTACATGCCTCTGTGGATGACTGGGCTGCTGACTTGAATGGTACTTTGATTAGCCAGTCGTCAAGATAAGGAAACACCTGATGCCGTTGTTTCCTTAGGAGGGCTGCCACTGGAGCCAGGCATTTGGTGAATATTCTTGGAGCCGATTTCAGGCCAAACAGCAGCACCCTAAATTGATAATGGCTTCCGGCTATGGCAAATCGAAGGTACTGCCTGAGGGATGGATGGATGGATGGGGATGTGAAAATATGCAACTTGTAAATCTAAGGTGGTCATGTGATCCCCTGGGTTTAAGAGTAACAAAATGTCCTGTAGCGGGACCATGTGAAAGGACTGTTTATTGAGGTTTGTAATGAGTGTCCTTAAATCCAGGATCAGACCCCATTGTCAGACATTTTTCCATGCTAGAAAGAAACGGGAATAGAACCCTTTCCCACTCTGGGACTTTGGAACCGGTTCTATTGCTCCTTTTCGGAGCATTATATGGAGAAAAAGGTGCCCCCTGTTTACTTCTAGGTCCAAGAGGAAGGGGAAATAACAACAATAGTGAGAGAAACCTCTAATCTGACCTATTTCATTTCAACATTGGCAGATGCTCTAGTTACAACATTTTCCCATAGACGGAGTCTTATCACATATAATTTTTGTTATGATTTTATTATTTATCAAACACTTGTATTTTTTTCTTTTTTTGTGTATAAAAATTATCTTTTTTTTGTGGTCATATAGTCATAGAAAAAATGTACAGATATTAACAAATTCATATAATTTTTTGTAATATTGTACTTTAAAGGATCAAATCTCCAAATTGTGGTAACCCCCACACAAAACCATCATGCCTCCATTCTCACCTTTCATCCTCTTCAATCATACTAACAAGCATACAACATAAGAAGTGACAATAAAATACAAAACTTATACGGGATCCTACTAGATTATACTTTCTAACATGATTTTAGATTCCAGCATAAACATTCAAGAGTTGGCTCATTCTTCCTGATTAGTTCTTCTCTTGTCTGTGTCTTGGGTAGGATTCCCAGATGTCTCCAAATGGTCCTTTTCGGAGCATTGCAAGAATTTCCAAACGCAGGAGATGTAGATGTTTTACTTCTTGCTGACCTGGTGGAGTACAAGGTGGAATATGAAGGAACTCTAGAATATGGCCGAATTGTATCAGGTTGAGGACCCACTGGTCCATTGTTATTTTTTTGCCATTGATGAACATGTAAAGAAATTTGCCCTCCCAAGGAAACTTGTGGATGAGTCGGGAAAGAGATAGCCGGAGCCTGGAACTCGTCATTGATGACGTGAGGAATCTTTTCCTTGACGCCCTGCTCTCCCTCTGGGAGTAGATCCTGAATATGTCCCTGATTATGTTTGCCGCTGGGCATACTGCGGTCGATATGGCTGGGAAGAGGTGGAGTTGGAGGGATACCTATACTGTGGGTATCTACCTCTGTAGGAAGGAAGGCCCCTTTCTCTCGCTCCCCTATAGGGTACAATCCGGTATGACGCGTCCCCAACGACTTCGCAGTGTCGGTGTCTTTTTTTATATCTTGCAGCACATCGTCAATGTGCTTTCCTAACAACGCTTCTCCGTCGAATGGGAGGTCAAGAATCTTGTTCTGTACTACTGGCCTAAACGAGGTGGCCCTGAGCCATCCTTGATGGCGCAACACTGCTGCACCTCCCAGCGATCTGAATGCTGTAGTGGCAATATCCATCGCACAATCTATCACCTCCGCAGATGCTCTCTCTCCTTCCTGGAGAATCTTCCTTGCCTCCGATTTACTGTCCTCAGGAAGCTGATCCACATACGGAGCTACATCGCACCACATTTGTCGATCATATCGACCTAGAATGGCAAGAGCATTGGCGGCTACCAGAGCTGACATTGAAGAAAAACGCTTACCAGCGTTATCAAGGCACCTGCCTTCTTCATTTGGAGGTGTGGTGATGGGCACAGAAGGGTTCTTGGACTTTCTCTGCGCTGCCTGAGGAATTACAGTCTGTCTTCGGATGACCCACAAGGCAGGCAGGAGCATTTTCTGGAGCCTTGTATTTTGTCTCCAATCTGGATAACACTGGCGTCACAGTGGCTGGGGTTCTCATGTCTTTGAGCCCTTCCTCCCATATGTGACTTACAATAGGGATAGCGCTCACCGATTTTCAAAAGGGCTCTTTAAAATCATACAAAAAACAGTCACTTTGAGATGTTGGCATTGGTAGATCAAACCTCTTGGCTGCTCTTTCAAGTAAGTTGTGAAAACTACTAATGTCCTCTGGTTGCGAGTCAATGGGTACAGGAGAGGGAGAAGATGGTGTGGGAATGAGGTAGTCGTCCCACTCTAGGTGTGGATCTCGGAGTTCCCCCTCTTCCTGGTCATCATCTGTAGTTCCTGGATCTTGTGGTGGTGATTTCTGAGGAAGCTCCGGCTGTAAATCTTGAACCCTTTAGGGAGTAGATGGGATAGATCGTGGCCAAGGGGCCAAAGTAGACTGCTCGGGAGGAGCAGATGCCGGTGGAAACCTTTTCCTATAGTTTGCCAACATGAATTGCAGGTCTGTTAGTAGTGATGATGGCATGCAGACTACCTCCTCCTGATAGACACAGTGGTATTCCTGTTGAGCAATATAATACGGATGCTCTCCAAACTCTTCATCAAAATCATGTTCCTGGCACTTGACGTGCAATTGCAATGGGCTATTCGCGTAACCAAAAAGACCATCATCCTCCTCAGAATCTTGCTCTTCCAACAGATGAGAAGGCAACAAAGATGTAACCTTGCTAGGTGAGGTAACTTCTGGTTTAATCTGTCTAGTTCTCGGTTTCTCTCTTTTTTTCCGGTGTTTTTTCCATTGTCGATGATCTTGTCGCTGATGACACCACTGTCGGTGAAGTGGATATCGGCAACAATTCAGAAACCATAGTCGTCTGCGTTATTGTCGTAGATGTCGTTGTTACCGTCGTCTCAGTCATCGGTGCCGCCGCCGTCGTCTTCATTGTCGCTGCCAGTGTCGTCGATGTAGTTGTCGTCTTTACCACTGGTTTTGTCGACGATGATGTTGTTGACAGCCCAACTGACGGAGAAGAACCTGAAGGTTTCACTGATGACGGAGTCGCTGGCACTGGTGTCGACCGCGGTGCGGCACTTGCCTTCTGCTTAGAAGTCAAAAAATGGCGGGCTCCATACTCGTCGACGAGGGTGAGGGCTTCTTCGTCGACAGTCTCGCCGATGATTAACTTTTCGTTGACGGTTTTTCTTCAGGAGGTACAGAGGAAGGTTTCTTGAAAGAGTGCCTGTCCTGAGGGGGTGAAGAAGAAGGCTCAGAGCTAGCCGTTTTTTATTTACTGTCCCCAGAAGAATGTCCCTTTCTCTCCTTTTGAGATTTTGAGGGGCTGCGTCCATAAGACCCATGAGAGGTCTTTTTGAGTGCTTTTTTTGGGGCGCTCACTAGAAGAATGAGCGTGCGGTAATCTCCCCCTCTTATGTGACCTCCTAGATGATGAAGAGGATGCCTCATCACTCAAAATCACTTCATTCCTGGTCTTAAGTTTTTGAAGCCATATTAGAAGGCGCCCCTCACGATCCCTCAAAGTTTTATTTGAAGAGGTACGACATACCTTACACTCCTTTGCCTAATGGTTGGGATACAGGCAATAAATGCAGTTACTGTGAGGGTCATCTGTATGAAGTCTTTTCTTAGAGCAGGTGGCACTGGCTCTAAAAAGACTCTTTCTCCTTATCTGACATGACTATGCCAGAAAAAGGTAAATCAGTACTAAAGAAAATGGTACTGCAGTAGAAGATGTTGATTGAAGCGCAGAAATCTGTCAAAAACCACTGAGTAGTAGAAGAAGCTGAGCAGAGCTCAGAGGAGACACCTTAGTACAACGTGCTGGGGAAAATCTGAGGGTCCAAGGTTCTCTCAGGAGTGTTCTAAAGGGTGAAAGGTCCTGATTGGTTCAGGATTGACTTTTGGTCTCTTTTACAAAACAATAGAGATAAGTTACAAAACCGAAATGGGCCTAGGCCTAGTTTCAGCTTTGAATTGCTATTTTGATGTACCAGGGACTCCCATCTCGACAATGGGGAATGATTCAAGCATGTGAATCTATGAAAGTTCCAATACTGGAGTAACTTGCTTTAATCAGCAATCCATCAAAGATGCAGAACTCAAACTTCATAACTAGTGTTGACTTTAGTGGGTTTTCTGAGGGTTCTCCGTGATATTTTTACTTGATGATCTGATGGGCAGCTGATACGTTTTATCATCTAGGATGAACTATTCTGGTAGATGTAGTCCTCAGTAATGTACATACTCACAATCAAGTGTTTGCCATCCAGTTTTGGCATAGCAAGTGCTGGATATCCTTGGACATGTCTTTCTTCCTAACTGGCAGTCATCAATAAGGAGCAATCCACTGGTTTGGGGGTACCTGGCATGCTAATTTTAGTATACCATGTTCGGTACCACTCTAAGCACACAGGTGCATTCCCAGGGTTCATCAATCCAGCATCCTTTAGGAAAAGTGAAACAGTTGGGGACGAAAACACTGTGTGCCTGGTGTTATGTGTATTTGTAAAGCACACTATTACCTGCAAGGGTATCCTGGCGCTCAGCATGGGTGTGCACCTTGCCCTGTACATGGTAGGGTGGTTAATTGATAATGTCTTCAGCTTCTTGCGGATTTCATGAAGAGAGGAGGCCGTTGTCTAGTGGGAGGCCGTTGAACGCTTTAGGAGCGAGGTAAGAGAACGCCTGTCCTCCTGATCTGGTTCTGTGTATGGGTGGGATGTGTGCGAGTAGGAGTCCTTTTCAGCGGAGGTGTCTACGTGGAAGGAGATGCAACTGTTTAGGTAGGTGGGTCTGATTTGTGTATTGCCTCGAATGTTTGTGTTTGAGAAGTTTGAATTGAGTGCGTTTGTGTATCGGGAGCCAGTGGCGCTCCTTGAGGTGTGGTGTGATGTGAGTTCAGTGTGGGAGGTTGGGAATGAGTGGCTGCTGAGCTATGGATGGTTTGTAGTCTTCTAGTGAGTCGATTGGTGATCCCGGCATAGAAGGTGTTCCTGTAGTGCACTTGTAAATGGCAAGGGTGTAAGTGACAGTTTTTCTAGTGTTGCTTGCGAGCCATTTGAAGATCCTCCTTAGCATTTTCAGGGTGTGGAAACAGGATGCAGTGATGGCATTGACTTGTGCAGTCATGTCCAGTTTGCTGTCAATGATTATTCTGAGGTTCTCAGCATGCGTTCTGGGTGTGGGCCCGAGTTCCACCTGCCACCAGTTGGAGTTCCATGGTGAGGTGTTCTTGCCAAAGATCACTACTTCGGTCTTGTCACTGCTGAGCTTGAGACAGTTGGCTTTCATCCAGTTAAGCGCGCTTGTGTATCAGGAGTCAGTGGAGCTCCCTGAGGTATGGTGTGATGGGAGTTCTGTGTGGGAGGTTAAAGATGAGTCTGGTTGCCAAGTTCTGGACGGCTTGTAATCTTCATTACCAAGCAAAGGGGAGGAAGGAGCAATGAAGGGGTCCACTCAGCTCCTGGAGACATGTTCATATAATCAAAGAAGAGCGAACCACACTGGTCTCAATGCCAAAGTCTCACGAGAGTTATCCCGGAAACTCTCAACTGTCAAATGCCTTCAGCTTTGTATATCATCTCCACTGGGACAGCTTGGTGGGTGGCGTCATCATCGGGTTCCGCACCTGGGTACTTGCTTCCCCAGGTGTAGAACGCCTCCAACTGGAGGGAGAGTGTTTGGTAAACATAACATAACATGTGTATTTGTAAAGTGCACGTTCACCCAGAAGGGTATCTTGGTGCTGAATAACAGATGTTTATTGTTACCCAACTCAATGGTACTCATTTTATCGACCTCAAATGGATGAAAGGCTGAGTGGACCCGCCGGGATTTGAACCTGTGACCATGAGGTCGAACACAGGCCCCTGAAGTGGACGCATTAGTTCACTGAGCCACCAGACCCGATACTGGTGGGATCGGCGTAACCATAAAATTACCTCCTAAGCCTGAAGAAGGATTCCGTAATATGGAAGAGAGGTACAGGGGTAAGATTAAAAACAAGGTGTGATGCTGTTTGGATGCATTACCAATCCTGAGCATCAACAGTGGTCGTCAACATGTTTTGGCCGTCGAAAAGCCTCTATGAGTCTGTGGCCATTGTCTGGACCTATTTCAATCAAATCCTTTTGTGATTGTAGTGTAGGTTTTTTTGCGTATGTTTTTCTTATAAACCTACGGCTCTTCGTTATGACTTATAATGTTGCGGAAGGCGTGGCTGTGGCTTGCAGCTGGAAGAAGGAACTGAAAACAAGAGGAGATAATGTACTTAGAAAACGAGTACAAGCAGTACCCCATTTTGCGGATAACTCCATATTGTCCTGCTATGTGCCTGTTTCTTTCATGCAGTGGTACCCTGGTAATACAAGGTGCGGTAGGCTGCACTTAGTAAACTTTGTGAAGGTTTGCATGTAACCTTTGTGCCAGGTCGCATGCATTCCTTAGTGTTGGATGGCCCAGTGCATTGGCTGTCAAACTCTGTATGAAAGTTCTTGCAAACTCAATCTAAAACCCGTGTGGTAGGGGTATGTGAAAGATTAAAAATCCCAGGTTTTGGGGGAAATAAAGTATTATCGGTACGCATGGGGGAGTGTGAAGGGATGAAGGGCATATTTTTGCCTTTTAGAATTTTAGTTCAAGTACTCTGCTAGGGTTTGCCCCTTCAGCACAGGGACAGGTCTAGTGGTCTTGTGGTAATGCTAAGCTAGAATGGGCTTGCAGAGGCGATGGTGGAATGCCTCCGCTATCGGCCCATGTGAATGGTCCTGCGGTTAAGTAAATAAAAATGGGCAAGGTGATGTAATTCCTAACTATGTCCCATCTTGCTATTTGAAAGTGTCATCACTGTGAAATATTGAGAGCAACTGTAATCAAAAGAAAAGTACCTCTTATTAGTGGGAGCGGCGCTTCATAGGTAGCTGGTGAGGTTGGGGGAATCGTCATCACACACTATGACAATGCTAAAAATATAAATTTTTACTCTGGATGGGCTCAGGGTATCTCCACATAATTGCCATAGTTTAAATAAGCAGTTATGTTTAAAATAAGCAGTAATGCACGACTTGTTATAAAAGGGTAGAATCCCTCCATCACTTACTTAGTTCAAAGAGAGCCCCTGGCTGTTGTGCTCGAGCATCCTCCCCATCCTACATGTTGCCTTGGTATATATGGGCAGGATCAGGTGATTGCAGTCCTGTAATAGAATGCAGGAGCATTGTGAATGTTCCTCGTAATGGGGCATATTTTGCTAAAAAAAAGAAGGTCTGAATGTGATCAAAGCGATGCGGATAGTGTAGTGTAACACTTGTCATAATGGACATAGAAGCAAGCTTTTAAGGGAAAATCGCTTGTGCTTGTAATCTTCTATTGAGTTGCTTGGTGAACCGGCTTAGAAAGTGATCCTGTAGCTTGCTGGTGGCTAGGGCGTGAGTGGCAGTTTTTCCAGTTTTGCTTGGGAGCCATTTAAAGACCTTCCTTAGCATTTTCAGGGTGTGAAAGCAGGATACAGTGACATCGTTGATTTGTGTAGTCATATCCAGTTTGTTGTCAATGATTATTCTGAAGTTTCTGGAGTGGGTTCTGGGTGTGGGTCCGAGTTCAGCCAGCTACCAGTTGGAGTCCCATGATGAGCTGTTCTTGCCAAAGAGCACTACTTCTGTCTTGTTGGTGCTGAGCTTGAGACAGTTGGCTTTCATCCAGTTAGAGACTTCAGTCATGCAGGCAATGAACTTATTTCTTGTGTTTGGGGTCTTGTCAGAGAAGGAGAGTATGAGTTGCACGTCATCGGCCTAGGAGAGGATGTTGATGTGTGCCCAAATTATGCTGGCCAGAGGGATCCCGTATGCGTTGAAGAGGGTGGGGCTGAGGAATGAACCTTGAGGCTCACAGCAGATGAGTTTGTGGGCTTCCGAGAAGTTAGGTGGCAGGCTGACAGTCTGTGTTCTATCCTTTAGGAAGGAGCAAATCCAGCCGAGAGCAGGTCCTTGAATGCAAGTCTTGTGCAGGAGCCTGATGAGGATGGGATGTGAGACCGTGTCAAATGCTGCAGAGAGGTCCAGGAGAACAAGGGCTGCCATGTCTCCTCTATCAAGGATCATGTGGATGCCGCTATTTCTGTCCTATGGTTGGGCCTGAACCAGACTGCGAGGCGTTGAGAAGCTAGTGGTTGCTGAGGTGGTCAGTGGGGGATCAGTTGATTAGTTTCACTAAGACCTTTGCCTGGTATGGAAGGAGGGAGATGGGTCTGTAGCTGGAAAGCATGGCTGAGTCAGCAGATGTTTTGTTTTAGCAGGGGCATGACGGTGGCATGTTTCCAGGTGTCTGGGAATATGGCTGAGTCGATGGGGGCATTGAGGATGGGTGTTAGAGCCCTTTGGTGAAGGCGTGGTGGGGGCAAGAGTCAGATGGAGCCCCCAGTTGGATGGTCTTCATGGTTGCAGCAATTTCGACGGTGGTGACAGCAGGCTACGAGGTCAAGGTTCGTTCATCAGCCTTGATGGGAAGATGAGTTGCAACAGCGATGGGGTCTGGTTGAGGGTCGAAGTTACTGTAAATTGAGCTGATTTTGTTACAGAAGAATTTGGATAACTTGTTGCAAAGGTTTTATGAGGGGGTGATTTTGCTGGAGGTGGCAGGAGGAGTGGTATAATCTTTGATGATGGCCAAGATTTCCTTGCTGCTGTTAGTGGTGGAATTGATGCGATTTGCTAGAGCTGTGCGCTTGGTGTTCCCTACCTGCTGGTGGTAGCGTCTTAGAGCTGATTTGAAGATGTCTTTTTCTGCAGTGTCTTGACCAGTTCTCTATTTGCTCTGTAGTTGCTTGCAGTGGCATTTGAGCAGCTTGAGTTCCTCTGTGACCAGCTGGCTGGTGGTCAAGTCCTCTTGCTATTGGGTTGCGCTTGAGGGGAGCCAGGATGTCGGTGCATGGTGATCCAGCTGTTGAGGTTCTTGATGGCTTTTGGCAAGTTGTTGGTGTTCTCAGACATGGCGGAAACCCACTCTTCTGTGATGCTTTTTTAGCTGCAGCGGGGGTGGTAGGTCAGTGGCAGTGGGGGATGGGTATGCTGAAACTGACAAGGGCATGGTCTGTACAAGTCATAGCTGTTGGCTTGTTGATTGTGATGTTGCTGATTGAGGAGACAATTGGGTCCAATAGGTGTCAGACTGTGTGAGTGGGTTCAGTAACTTTCTGGATGAGCCAAAGGTTTCCAAGAGTTTCTAGAAGGGCCATAGAGTGGGTCAGTGTGGTCTTGTAGGTGAAAGTTAAGGTCTTCAAGGAGGATGAAGGTGCTAGTGTTGATGATGAGGGGTGTAACGAAGTTCATGATGACTCTAGTGAAATTTGTGAGGGGTCCTTGTGGTCTGTATACAAGGGTTCTGCCTAGGGAGAAGTTGGCTGTCATGCGTATCTTGAACATGAGGTGTTACATCTTGTAGCTTCCGAGTGGCCCGCACCCCAGCCACATTGCACATTTGACTTTTTAATTACTCCACGCCAGACCTGTGTGTCCGCCATGCGATGCTCGCCCCCCTCAGAACTCCAAGCATCAGGTCTCCTAGCCGATCCCAGCTCTATCTTGGGTCCCCATCTCTGTCTCTGCAGCTATTTTCCGAGCTAGGTAAGCTTGATATGGTTCCCAGATATTCTTAGGCCTACAACGTGTCCAGTGAGGTCACTTCTTGTGCAAATGGGTGATGGGAAATGTAGTTCTCTTGCTTGGGCTGCCTGTTTTTGTTCTCCCAGTGCACTCTGGTTGATGCAGTCTTCAGAGGCGCATCTCCCTGGGGATGTGTCTATGTGCTTGGAGTGGCACAGAGCCTGAAATATTAAAAGCACTTTGCCAAGTGCACCCAATCTGTATTGCTTCTCACTGATGAGTGCCAATTAAGCATGAAACATGCAAGGATATACAGCACAACTGATTGTGCCAACACTGGGTGGCAAGCACTTGAGTGACACTGAGCATTAACACCATTGAGGACTACATTTATCATAATGCCTTGGGAGGAATGATGCACGCTGGAAATATGCTCCCCTCCGCCACTGTAGCCCAATGTTGTGTGACCATGTCAGCAGGATCAGTTTACTGAACATCAAGTTTATGACCCTGCAAACCATTTGGTTTACACGGAATGTGGTAAAACACCCAAAACAGAGTATTAGAAATATGCCCCTCTAGGGAACATAAAGCTTGCAGATTTTCAAAAATACCCGATATTGTTTTTTCAAAACAGCCTGTTCGTAAATATGAAGACATAGGCCTATGTTTTATATAAATGCTATTCAAGTTAACTCTACTGTCTTAGAAGCAAACATATTACCTAACGTTTCCTTTTCTTCTCATTTGGTGATGGCAGACAGTGTGGACAGAACAGAAGTTGGTGTTTACTTGGCAGAATGATGGAGTCTTGTGTTTGAAAATGGAATGGGTGAACTGACGCTAGCGGTCTTCTAGGAACATGCTTAGAACCCATTCTCTTTAAACTGAAATATTCTGGAGGTGACTATTGTGGGTCCCCTGTACTTACGCACAGTGTGGTGCTTTATTCAAATGACCGAGGTCCTGATGAGACCAGACAACTTTCTCCAGATCGAAACGCAGATAACCCATCCATTGGTTGTTTCATGATTTGATTCTTGAATACACACATATACTATCCCATTACAACATATGTTTAAATTCAGTCATCAACCTTTGGTTTTAGAACAGTCTCTTTCTATATGTTTGTATGTATGTTCACTGTTTGACCACTGCGCCGTCTGCAATAATTTTACACAGTACAAATTGCACCACGTTTCTCAAAAGCAAATTAACTTTTTTTGAAAACAAAGAGAAAGTGTCCTGTACATATTCTGTATTAATCGTATAAAACATGAATGGGATTTTGATATATGAAATGTAAAAATTAGTTACAACAATATTAAATGTTAGGGCTATCAATCAAGTCCAAGAACTCATCACTCATGTGGGACCTATTTACAAAGTGCATTTTGGAGAACGTTTAGTAGTACCATGACAGTACGACAGTAACAAACCTAATTGCAGGGGTCTCCGCCTCTGCCTCTCCTATCTTTTATGTACGGAGATCCAAGCCTGACTGAAGAGATCTCCGCAAACGTAGATATACATTTTAGTAGAAAATATGAGAGGGATGAGGGAGTGGCTGGAAAATGGGGAATACTTATTACTAAAGGGGAGAGGTTTGGTGAGAAGTAAGGAGAGTTATGAAGGGGTTTAAAGAGGGAGATGCACCCCACCCACAAAAGAGTAAGACTATTGGTATTCACAAACAGCACTTCAATAACCAAAAAGGACCTGAAACAGTAGTAAGTCCAGCACCACTCATAGCCATTCACAGGTACTGCAACACCCTCTCATAGAAAATAATAGCGGTAGGGACTTAAAACAAAACCTTAAAGGAAGTAAAGTGAAGACAAACTAAATTATGTAAACTTTTAAAATATATATATATATTTATTTTATTGTTAAAATTTAAATGAGAAATACATATTATTGCATTAGAAAATAATTTAATATTTTTTCAATTTAAAATAAATGTAACTCTAAAAAATTAAGTAATTTAATGTCAATTAATTCTCTAGATACCATTTAGCTACTTTTACTACTTAATAATATATATACATATTTTACTTTAGGCAGGTGTTATTTTTTTAAATAAAACTTTATAAGTATAATTTTAATTTATTATACTTAAATTAATGTCATTTATATTAAAGATATAGGGGCCTATTACGATGTCGGTCGGACGAGCGCTCCACCTGCCAAATTAGGATGCGACCGCCTTATGGGCAATCGGGAACATCCATTTTTCCATTGCAGCTTGTGCAGCAGCCGGAAAAGGGCCGCAGCACAAGCTGCAATAGAAAAATGGATGTTTTCAAACATCCATGCAGCTTGTGCCAGGCACCATGCAGTGCCTGCCACACGGTGCATGGATGTTTGGGGGGCACCACAGGTGCCCTCTAGGCCCAATAGCAGAGGCCTGGGGGGGGAGAGGGGCCCTTGCAAGGGGCCCCCAAAGTCCCTTTCCGTCTGCCTTTCTATGTCAGTCAGACCGCCATAGAAAGGCAGACAAAAAGGGACATCGTAATCCGTACGGCAGTGCCTGAGCAGGTACCGCCCCTATTGTAGGGATTACGGTCCCACCCCTGCCCCGACGGGCTCCTTGAGCCCATCAGAACAGCAGCAGTTGGTTCCTATCCCAGATGCCTCTGACCGCCGGATCATAATTCGGATGTCGGACCGCTTCAATGGATGTCGGTGGGCCAGCCACCGACGGCCTGTTAATGGTGGGCTCACCGATATCGAAATAAGGGCCTTAGTTATTAGTACAGTAGCATATGGTAAAAAAATTCTACAATTAAAATATATACATGAAATTAATTTATATTAACAGTTAATTTACAAATATGTCAAATATATTCTTTAAATCTTTAATTAGCTTTTCAAAATTTCAGATCTATGTTTAGTACTGTCTTTTTAAATGTCTGTCAAAGTATATGGATTCATGGCATTTGTTTTGTTTATGTGGTGTTATTTGACATAATTAGTTTGTTTATATATGTTTTTTATGTATTACTTGCAGCCCTGATTAAGTTCAATTCCCTTGAACGAAACGCCTTGGCTGTTGTCTTGGCTGTTTGTTTGGGAAACATCAAATTTCAATAAAGGTTGCTATAAAGATACAAAGAATTGTGGACTTTCCATTTTCTGGGTACACCATTCCATGTTGTAAATTTTCAAAATTTGCCCTTGCTTTACCAGAGAGGAGTTGGCCTAACGGCTAGGGCGGTCAACCTCGAATCTGGGGAACTGAGTTCGAGTCTCAGCAATGACGCTGAACATCCTGTGATTCTGGGCAAATCACTGACTGGCACATGCATCAAGGTAGGCTTTTGCGATTCCTTAATTGCGATTATTAAGGAATCGCAATTAAGGAATCGCAAAAGCCTATGCATGTAGGAATCGCTATAAAAATAGCGATTCCTAAACATTCCTTAATTGCGACTCGCAAATTGCGAGTCGCAATTAAGGAATGCCGTCCCATTCATTCCTATGGGCCTACAGGCCCATAGGAATGAATTGGAGATTGCATGCGCAATTTGCGAGTACCAGTAGGTACTCGCAAATTGCTCATGCAATTTCAAGGTGCAAGGGTGTCAAAATGACACCCTGTTGCACCCCTGAAATTGTGATGTGCACCCATGTTGCGCACACACATGCCCCAAGGGCATGTGTGTGTGTAACCTAAAACTTTAAAAAATGCATTTTAGTGCATTTTTCAAAGTTTTTGCAAATTACAGACAAGTTTGATTTGTCTGTAATTTGCGGTCCCAAATAGCGAAATCGCTATTTGAAAGTGCTTCTAGCATTGCTTTTAAGGAGTCGCAAATTGCGATTCCTTAAATGCAATTGCAATTTAGGAATTCGCAAATAATTGCGAATTCTTAAATTGCGCATAGGAAACACTTTCATGCATCTCCAAAAGCCAATTTGCGATCGCAAACGGCCGATTTTTGCGAATTGCACCGTTTGCGATCGCAAAAACCTTTGATGCATGTGCCCCTGAATCTTCCCGTGCCTAACAAAAAAAAAAAATGAATGTGTCCTCATGTAATGCACCTGGTGCTATGTAAAGCGCTCTGATACCCGATACCTTCGGGTCAAGTTCGCGCTATATAAAACTCCGTCAAAAAAAAAAACATAGGGAGATCCCCGCCCAGATAACAGAGTTCTGTGCCAAGTCTGAGAAACGTCAAATACGGTTGTAAAGTCACTACTAGTAGTAGCTTTATGGTCGTATATGACGTTTTTCCTGACTCACTCAACCCCCAGATGGTGACATGGAAGTATACACTTTGAGTAACTTTACACTCGGAACCACCAAATTACCAGAAGTAGTAAAATTACTAAAAAATGTAACAGTATGTAAGATTTACTCACATGTAAGTTTACCTTTGTGAATAGGCTCCTTTGTGTAATATGATGTGCTGTAAATGCTTTGTGAAGCACAACTAGGAAGATACACCGTGCGTAAGTTTGAATGCTTCGGAGATCATTCTTCTATGGTGTTCAACTGCTTTTCCCAAGAATAATTTAGGATGGGATATGTTAGCAATTTGTTTTTTGAGTATTCCCTGAAAGAATCTGCAATCCTAAATCAATTTACTCCCACGTAATATTACTTCACGATAGTGTAATAATATTATACTCCGGTGCAACATTAGGTTAAAGTAACTTGGCTGCTAGGTGTTCCTGGGTGGGAATGTCATGCAGCATTGGTGAACACCCACAAAACCTAGCAAATGCACTTTTGCTAAGCATTTACTCTGGCTTATGCATATGAATACTCTAGGAAAGCTTCAGTTGTCACAGATTCTTAGGATTTCAAGGAATTTCTGCAAAAATTTCCCCCAAAAACAGGGCCGGACTGGCTACCAGGCGTTTTGGTGTGCTGCCAAGCTGGGGGCTGATTTCGTTGATGGGGACCTGCGTGTGCCTAAAACCATTTGTTTTGCTTTGTTTATTTAGAAGCACACGCAGGTCCCCATCAACGAAATCAACCCCCACCGCAGTGAAATCAGCCCCCAGCTTGGCAGCACACCAAAACGCCCGGTAGCCAGTCCGGCCCTGCCCAAAAATGAATCTATCCCAAACGTACATACAAATTTACAGGAGTAGATTTACAATATTTTTGGAGAATCAGGCCCAGATTCTACCTCATGACACAGTCCCATTCTCCTGAGCCGTACTCTTTTCCATTCGTTAGACGGGCCTTCTTTGAGTCTTGACTAACTGAGCCTTGGAACATGCATTGTTTAAATGGTTAAAATCATTAAATATTCAACAAGCTTTAAATCAACCCTGGGCATACAATATTCAAATGTGACATA
Source organism: Calotriton arnoldi (assembly GCA_963921515.1). Classification (NCBI taxonomy): domain Eukaryota; kingdom Metazoa; phylum Chordata; class Amphibia; order Caudata; family Salamandridae; genus Calotriton; species Calotriton arnoldi. Next base: position 714,154 of record CAWUFW010006880.1, read on the forward strand.
AAACGTGTATACTGCACCTACTTAAAATGTACTAATCTTGTCCCACCCCACGATATTCAATAAAAGAGTCCTCCCCACTCCAAAGTTCCTTAAGTCACACCTCCATTCTCTACTGAGTCCATTCCCATTGTTGAGCACATTGAGATAACAATTGGGACCAAACGTTGGCGCAAGTAGTCGACTAACCTGTAGTTCATTCAAAGGTTGCCACCAAATCAACATCAAATAGATCCATAAGAGCCAATGCAGTAGCTACTAAAAATAAGATAATTATAAACAGTGGAAATATGCAGTCCACTGTGAAGTACGTAGTGTAAGTAATGCTACCGTTCATTCATGTGAAAACAAGCCAATTCCTTTTCTAGATGCTGCCTACATATTCCAGTTATTGCCCTGAGACCGCTTGCACAGCATATGTGGGCTCTTTACATTTTTTCGCCACTCACTCACTCTCATTGGTACTGTACCTGCACATTTTGGTAGTTGCATTGTAAAGCTTCATTTTGAACTGGTCATTGGAAGTTACAATGAAACTCTCCTTAGTAATTGGAGGGTACCAGGCCAGGCATTTGGGGATGGCACTCTGTTCAATGCGGTCACTGCTCAGGATTTGAAGATTACCCTCGGTACTGTTGCTCAGATCGTACTCCACCTGAAAAGAACATTCAGTCAAATCAAGCAGGTAGACATAAGTTCACTTTGATGCACATTTTGGTCCATGTTTACAAATGCAATCACTCTCCCTAAAACTTTCACAGATAATCCAAATACTTTTAGTGTCTAGTGTTGTAACACCTGCATCTGTGCCTTTTGGGGCAGGGCCAGCATCCATTCACTTATGCTTAATCTCGGTCTGTAATTTCACAAAGTGAGTGCAACATTTCAACTCACTGTGTTTTTAGTTACATATGAAGCCATAACACAGCTTTTGATCTACTTATGAGCTTGAAGAAATAAATTATTAATCTGAATGGAAAAAAAAGTTACTTATCTGCAACTGTAGTTCTTTAGTATTTGTATGTTTCATAGGTTCACATCCATTGAATCATTCCCCATCGTCGAGCCCTACAGTGAAATTCAGAAAGCAGTTCTATGCTAAACATAGCCTGCAATGGCTGAAAACATTCACTTTATTATCCTATTCATGTAATCTGAAAAGAACTAAACTTAAGCCAATCAGATTGCAGCACCCTGAACACCACTCGCCTCAGAGCAGCGATACTCAAAGTATGGTCCGGGGGCCACATGCGGCCCTCTTCACTTTTACATGCGGCCTCCTGATCAACAGCAGCACTAGGCTGCTGTTTACTCCACTCAGCACTAACATTAATAAGATGTTAAATAAACAGGCAGGTATATATTTAAAGGTTAATTGAAGTAAAGAAAGGAAGTAACTAGGGTATCCTGCACCGCTTCACATTCTGAACACCTTTATTTGTAAAGACATCTTACAGCAATAGTGTCCATATATGATAAAGTCTCTGGGAAAATGTTTGCGAGTACCAATGCCTCAGAGGCTACCATACTTTAGATTTTCTAGTACAAGTGTGAAAAGCAATTAGTTTTATTGAATATGTGAGCCTCAATAGGCATTGCGGGTGGGGTGCATATGAACCTATGAAAGATACCAATACTGGAGAACTGCAGTTATAGGTAAGAAACTTTTTTCCTTCTCCGGTATTGGATCTTTCATTGATTCATATGCTTTAATCAGAATCGCAAGCAGTTAAACAATACATACATCATTATTGTGCAGTTTCACATGTGTCTATTCTTCCACGTTGCTGCCCTACAAAGGTCTTTCATTGACACACCTGTGAATAGAACAGAACAAGTGGACACACTTCCTTGTACAGTATGCTTTCACTTTACTTTCCAGAGGTCTTCCTGCTTTGCGAGGACAAAACACAACAGCCGCAGAGATCCAGCGGACTGTGCTTTATTTTGAAAGAGAGAGATCTTTACAAAGGGTAACATAGGCTACCAATAGTTGATCTGTATTTCTAAATTTGTTAGTGCTGTATGTATAACATTTCAAGCACCTTCTTAAGTCAAGAGTGTGAAGTGCTCTTTCCGCTACATCGTTAGAATTTTGAAACCAGGTTCATTTAAGTGAAATTCCGATGGTACCTTTGGAATTAATCAAGGGGTGTTCATAATATAACCCAGTCATCCCTAAACAGCATATAGGGCTCCTTAATGGTAATCGCTTGTCATTCATTCACTCTTCTTGCAGATGTTAATGCTAACAGCAAAGCTGTTTTCCAGGAATGATAGTTCAGTCTGGCTTGATGAATGGGTTCAAAAGGACTCTTCAACTGGGAAAGTACTATATTTAATTACAAAGGAGTTGGTGGATGCTTCAATGGAGGACAAGCTCTAAAAAGTTGTCTTAAGAATTCCATCACAATTCTATTTGACCACAGGTATGGCTTATAGGAAGATCTCATAAAACGTGATATAGCTGGTCAGGGTATTTTAACACACCATAAACAGAATAGTTTTAATTTACATTTCTAAGTTCTGTTTGTTGTTTCCGCCCTGCCTCCAGCTAAGTTCTTTTTACAAAACTCTGGTATATCTAGATGTGAGTATTCATTGTGTTCAGGAGCGGACAAGTTTAAGAACTCTGGTTGTCCCAATGGGAGAACTAGCTCTATCAACCAGTGCGGTCTGTGCCGTGTTGGGGCTATTAGTATGAATTTGCCTGCATCCCTCTTCATCTTGGTTCAGTACCTTTGGAACCATGGGTATTGGGAGAAACACGTAGACAAAGATTCCTGACCATGCTAATGAAAGCACATTCGCCCACAACACTGGTTGCGGGTGCCAACGTGCGTAAAATTGGCATTTCCAGTTCTGGGCAGTTGTGAATAGATCCACCTTTGGCCTGCCACAATGAGTGAAGAAGTCATATAGTAGTTGACAATTTAACTCTCAGTCATGGCAGTTTTGTCATCCTGCTTAGGGTGTCCTGGCACATGCTCTGCTGTGTGATATGATGCTGTCCTGACCATTTCCAAATTATTTGTGCTTCTATAGACAATAGTTGGAATTTCATGCTTCTTTGTATGTTGATATAATGCATTTTTATTGTATTATTTGTGCACACTAGTATCGAAGAGCCCCTGATCCATGGCCAAAACGTCTGGAGACCTAATGGCACAGCTTTCAGTTCTAGGGGACTGATATGCAAAGTCCACCAGGATAAAGCAATTTAATTCTTGGAGTGATGCTCACTATATCGCCAAAGGAACCCTGGATGTGAATCCACTGCATGTCCAGCTTTTCTTGCAGATGCCTCATTCACAGGTGGCAAAACGGGATCAAAGGAATGCATGAGGATATCATCCTCAATAGTGATTTGGGGACAGGTAAACAGAAACTGTCTTTTTAACAATTTGTTGGCAAGGTCCATTGCTTGTGCACACCTTTTTAGTGTCGGCTAAGCATCAGGGGCCAGATGTACGACACTTTTTAGCGTGCGCAAACGGGTCTTAGGCCCATTTGCGCATGCTAAGAACCATGGGCCCATGTACAAACAGTATTTTGCGAGTCGCAGATAAATTGCGACTCGCAAAATAGTGTTTTGTGAATTGCTATTAGGAAGGGGCGTTCCCTTCCTAATAGCGACCGCAAAGCTATGTACCAATGTTTTGCAACCCTAATTGCGGTTGCAAAAAACTCGCAAATCACCACCTACTTCAATGCATTCGCAAATGGGAAGGGGTCCCCAGGGCACCCCTTTGCAAATGCATGCAATATTATTTTTTAAGGGCAGGCAGTGGTCCCAGGGACCACTGCCTGCCCTTAAAAAATGAAACGAAAACATTTCATTTTTTCTTTTTTAAATGCATCCCGTTTTCCTTTAAGGAAAACGGGCTGCATTTAAAAAAAAAAGCTGCTGCATTTAAAAGCAGTCCCAGACATGGTGGTCTGCCGAGCCCAGCAAGCCACAATCCCTGGGAGGGCCTGTCATTCCCAATGGGCTCGCAAATTGCGAGAGGCTCATTAATATTCATGAGCCTCTCAATTTGCAACCCCATTGGGAATCGCAAACAGTGTTAAACACATTGTTGTACATGCCAAATAGCGCCTCGCAAATTGCGAGACGCAAATGCGACGCAATTTGCGAGGCGCTATTTGGCAGGTCGTACATCTGGCCCTATCTTTTGTAGTATTCAGCATGGCTCCAATGGCTTCCTGCACCATTTGAGGGACGTTTTGACTCTATTGACATTTAGACCTACATTTCTGAAAAGACACAGACAAGGCTCCATCGACTTTTTAGCTGCTTGATAAGAAGAAGCTTTTACTAGCCAGTCATCAAGGTTGGGAAAAACCTGATGATCTTTTCTTCTCAGATATGTGGCCTCTTGAGCAAGACATTTTGTAAAAATACGAGGGGCAGATGTGAGGCCAAATTGGAGGGCTTTGAATTGTTTATCGCGACTGGCCACTTCAAACTGAAATATTTGTGGTGTTTTGGATGTATAGGGATATGGAAATACGCATCTTGGAGATCTAATAATGTCATGTAGTCTCCATGATTCAGAAGATGAAGGATGTCAAATAGTGTGACATGCAAAATGATTGTTTTCTGAGGTATTTGTTTAGTTGCTGTTTATCAAAGAAAAAGCGGAGGTAGAAACCTGAATTTGCTGGACAAAGGGCACTTGCTCAATAGTTCCTTTGTGTAACATGATCAGAATCTCTAAAAGTTACAGACGAAGGTGTAGATGGGATGTGCTTAATGGTGGTGTATGTGGGGGTCTTTGGATATATTCTAAAGTGTAAATGTATGTTATAAGGTCCAAGACCAAACAGTCTGTAATTACACACTTGCAATGCCTGTGATAATTGGTGATTCTTCCTCCCACTTTGTTTGAGGGGAAAAATATTGTGGTCAGTGCTTCCATCACATCACTGTCTTTACTCTAAGATCCCTGCTTTCTGCGAGGAACTTGCTTCATGTAAGCAACTGGTGATAAAGCCCTGCTGTGATGTATATTGTTTCCGGCAGGTCTTTTGAGGAAGTTGATAGGGCTGATACCTCTAGGACTAATCTTCTGCTTTAAATGTATATTGAACTCAGCCTGTGGCTTCATGAAAGGGCTGGCGTCTCTGCTATGGAATGCTAAATGATCTTGGTGTATCAGTGTCAGTTATGATTGACTGCAAGCTCTTGTCCACAATCGTAAAAAAAGCTTCTTCGATATCGGGCTCGGAGAAATGCAGCACATGCAAGCTGCCTGAACCCTATAGATGTTATTTCCATGTCACAGTCTACTGTTGTAGGCAAGGCTTACTCTCCTACACACAGGGTGTTCTTTGCCTCAGCTCTCTTAGTCCTCTGGCAAAAGGTCCAAATATGTGCTAATGTCCGACCATATTTGCCAGCTGTAATGACCAAGGATCATCAATGAGTTGGCCGCACCTTACCATAGCTGCTGTAATGTGATGTAATGTAATGTAAATTTATTTTGCATAGCGCACAATTACCCGAAGGTGTCTTAGCGCTGGCGGTTTATCACCAGAAGGTCAGCAAAGAGAGAGCAGGTCACCAAGATTGACTGAGTGATTCAGCAAAAAGCCAGGTTATTAGCTGCTTTCTAAACTGCAGCAGGTTGGATTGGGAGTGCAAAGTTAGAGGCAAAGAGTTCCAAAGTTTACTGGCACAGAAGAAGAAAGTCCTGCCACACCATCTAGCTTTTTTTATTCTGGGGACAGTTACTGTCATGGCAGAGAACCTTTACCAATATAGTTTAAACCCCTTCCTTCCCTCTCTGTCAGGTGGTGTGGTACTGGAAGTGGTTGGGTTTTGTTATCTCGTTTGGGCAGCCTGCAATACTATGGAATTAGCTCGAAGATGACCTCTTAGACCTGTAGGTAAATCATCCTGAGCCTTATATTTTTTGTCCAGGCGAGGTACAGCTGCAGAGATTGTTGCCGTGTTTCTCATGACATTTACATTTACACTTTCATTCCAAATTAAATCCACTATTGGAATAGCTTTAACAGATTTATGAGTGGGTTTATTGGAATCATAAAAACAACTGGATTGCTTCATTGGTAAATCAAATCTTTTAGACACTCATTCTAAAAGATCATAAAAACATCCGATGCCATCTGGCGGTGAGTCTCCTGCTGGCAGAGTAGCTGGTGGGGAAACAGATGCTAAGTAATCATACCGCTCTGAATCTAGATTTAGATAATCTGTTACTACTTCTTTCTCACAATCGTCATTGGAATAAAAGTCATCACCCACTGTAGATAATGCAGGACTTGGTGGAGGGATTGTAAGTGACGGCAAAATATGTGGTGTATGAGGAGTAGATGGGAATGGCTGTAGAACTGCCAAATAAAGTGGAAAATATGATTGCTTTGGTGATTTTCTTTTTGAAAGCTCTGGAAACCTTTTTATAGTAAACTGCCGACACGAGTCTTTAACAAATGCTTAAATCTGTAACAAATGATCGTGGAACACCACCTCCATCATCTCTTCGTGGTATTCCTGTTCATAAGACTCCTAATCTTCAAAGTACTGAACAGTTCTAATCACCTGTGAGTCTGTTCGAGGTGGAAATGAGGATTCACCCTTCATGTATTCCTCATCCTCCTCCTGATATTTAACATAAAGGTCAGCTGGGCTATAGGCAGCACCAAAAGATCCTTCATCATCAATGTCCTGAAGGTAACTTGGTGCTAGAGGTCCCACCTTGCTTGGGATGCAGGACTCGACAGGAATGGCACAGAAACACCCTTCTAAGTAGTTTTGGGCTTCGTCAACTGCACCAGTCTCTTGTCTCTTCATCGTCAGTATCTCCATCGACAGTAATACCGATGGGATCGTCAACAGAGTGGCTGTCGAAGGTGAGGTGCCAGTCACCACTGTGGTGGTCGCTGCAGCGATATTGTAGTTGACATTGTTGTTGTTACAGTCCTAGGCAGCGGTAACACTGATCTCTTCGACGGTTTCTCGGACGTCAATGGAAGTACCGTTGTCTTAGTAAGCCGACAATGTTTAGTAAGCTGAAGATGTCTTAGGAAGCGCCACAGGTACCTTTATTAAAGCACTGGAGGCTCTGATCTGGGTCTGTGGACCGATGTCACCTCGTCTTTTTTGCTTTGTTGATGAGAGCTTGATGGATGGTCTTTTGTCTCTCTTGAAGTGTTTGCTAGATGTTCAGTGTAGTGTCTGTCCAGTATGTTTCAATATGATTTGTCATTGCTGCTTCGCTAGCTTGTGTTCCCTGTAACTGGCCCTCTCCACACACTGCCACCCCCAAATTGATGTGAATTTCTCATGAACAAACATGTAACCATAAGCTTTCGAAATTAGAATGTATATATTGCACTATTAAGGCTCTTGCCACGAAGGACCGAAGTGGCGATCACCAAATCTTCTTCCTGCTGTGGGACTTCCGCCTTATTTAAAATCTGCTAACCATCAAACCAAACTATCAAAACCTCCATTAGCACTAACATCTATGCACACTCATTAGGTCCATGTGCAGGGCAAATATTTAGAGTTATCTCTTTGGAATATTTCACACTGCACATGGATGCAGGATTTGCAATAGTTAATTTAGAGAGTGAGCCTGACTGTTAATAGGTATGAGTACCATTCAGACATCATTGTACAATCATATGGTACAATACCATAATTTAGTCAACTTTCATTTCCAATACTTCACCTGAGGATGGCATCACACCTCCTTTCCCGATCTTCCTGAGGTAGGTGTGCATGGCCTGCACATCCAAAAATATCTGTGTTTATTTGTTCCATGTGATTTTGAGCTTTGATAGGAAGAGCATTGCGTAGGAAAGTCTGAGAGTGTGTAGCTTCATCTTAACAGTGTTGAAGGTGCGGTGAGTTTCCTGCATTGCAATTGTGAAATCTGGAAAGAGTGATATTCGGACCCCTGAATATTCCATGTCTCTTTCCTCATGTGTGAGTTTGAGAATGGTGACTCTAACTTGGTTCGCAACCGACACAAGCCACAGATTGACCACCTGGAACCTCTTGTTTACCCAGGACACCGCCTCCACCATGTAATCCATCCACGTGGGAGCTCCCGCAGACCCATGCCCACACCACATCTTCAACCTCGGAAACCAAAGGATTGGCCAGGAGCTCACCACCCTGCTCAACACCTATGTCACCACCGCAACATTTCCTCACACCTGGAAGCACGCCAAAGTCAGACCACTACTCAAAAAACCCTCCGCTGATCCCAGCGAACTCAAAACCTATCGGCCAATCTCTCTGCTCCCATTCCCAGGAAAGGTACTGGAAAAGATCATCAACATGACACACCTGGAGCAGAACCAGCTACTCAACGCCTCCCAATGCGGCTTCTGCAGCGATCACAGCACCAAAACAGCCCTGATCGCAGCCACCGACAACATCCAAACCCTCCTTGACCAAGGAGAAACAGCAGCTCTGATCCTTCTCGACCTCTCGGCAGCCTTCAACACTGTATCCCACCACAGGCTGATCGAAAGACTCCACCACTTCGGCATCCAAAGGGAAGCGCTCAGATGATTTACCTCCTTGCTCAGCGGAACCCAGAGGATCCACTGTCCACCTTTCACCTCTGAACCCAAGAAGATCACCTGCGATGTCCCCCAGGGCTCATCCCTCAGCCCCAAGCACTTCAACACATATATGACCCAGCAGGCCAGCATAGTCAGATCCCACGTCCCAACATAATTTCCTACACAGACAACACTAAACTCCTCCTCTCACTTACCGACGACCCCACCACCACCACCAGAACCAACTTCCACAGATGATTGACAAGAGTCGCTGACTGGATGAAAAACAACTGCCTACAGCTGAACACAGACAAGACGGACGTTCTGATCTTCAACAGCAACACATGGAACGACTCCTGGTGGTCATCAGACCTAGGACCCGCACCCACTTCCTCCGACCACACCAGAAACCTCAGACTCATCATTGACAAGAAGCTCGCCATGAAATCACAGATCAACGCTGTCTCCTCTGCCTGCTTCCTCACGTATGCCACGTAAGATCTTCAAATGGCTACCCCTACACTTGAGATGCACAGTGACACAGGCCCTCATCACCAGGAGAGGTGGTTTTTCTGTGACCCCAGTGGAATGGGTGGCAGAACTGCTAGGTGAAGCTGGTTCATGAACCAGAAATCTCAGGGCCAAGTCGAAGTGATTAGGATCATCCAGCATGCTTTTTGTTTTGGCTTTGCGACCACCCTTGGAATTAATGTAAGAAGGGGAAAACCATACATATATGTCCCGTACAAAGCAATCAAAAATATTTTCCCCCAAAGTTCCTGTTTTTGGGTATCTGCTTTTGTAGAACTGGCATTTCCTGCTTGATTGCAAACAGGTCCACCCTTGGTTTTCCTCCTGCATCGACCACCTTCTTCAATAGGTTGTCTTGGAGTTCCCATTCTGCCAATCCTAAATTAAGCAGATGAGGTAATCCATTTGATAATTTTCTGCTTCAGGAAAGTTCTTTGCCTTCTCTGAAATATGGTGTTGTATGGCCCAGTTGCACTGACGTTTAGCCTCTATTGAAAGTACCTGAGATCTTTTGCCTCCCTGCTTTGTTATGTAAACCATTGATGTTGTGTTGTTCATCTGGATTAACATCAACAAGTGATGTACTTGGGGTAGGAAAGACTGTAGGTCTTTATTGATGGTTCTTAATTCCAGCAAATTGATGTGTAGGGTTGCCTCTCCTTCCATTGAGGTATTAGGGGCTATAACTAATTCGGGTTGAGGTGGAAGGTATAAGAGGCTCACACTGGTATTTTTGCCAATGTCCACCATGGGAGAGAACCCCATTCTCACTGTGAACTGAATTTTTTCAAAGGAGCCTAATATGTGCAACATTGCCTGTCAAGTTCTTCTTGCATTGGGATCATTCTCTGCTAGCAAATTGAGAGGATACATATACAAGACAACATCATACCTAGCAGTCGTTTAAGTAAGTGTACATTGACGTTCATTGTATTTTTAGATCTGGCTTGTAAGTACGGCTAGATTCCCATGTTTTTCCCATATAAACTGTTGTGTCATTAGGTGTTTTCATCGATGTGGCTGCCATAGAAGATACTCTCTTTCAAAAAGCCTTCATCCTTCTTCCTTCCCTGTCTGGGGGAAGCTGTGTAAAAGAGTGCCTGGCTTCTTTGACCTTCTCTGTGTCACTGTCAGGTCAGCAGAGAGATTAGGGCATAAGAGGCCAAGTAAACAGGGAACATGGAGTAAGAGATAAATAGCATATTAAGGAGTAAGAAATTACATCACCAGAACTACAACTTCTGGAGTCACACATGTAGCACCAGTCACAGATGGGATGTTCCCCACAAACTACAACTCCTATAGGCACGGATGAAGCACCAGCCACAGGTGGGATGTTCCCCATAAGTACACTTCGGAATTGTTAGTGGCAGATAAGACCTGACAAGTACAGTACGTGTTCGCCTTATTTCAAGTGCATTATATTCTAACTATATACTAGTGAACTTGCTAGAAGGCGGACAGCATATCCCTCACATTAGTGATGGAGTACCCATCTTCCAAACTCTAAAGCAGACTCATAGTGTCTATCATAATTTCCACAACCTATTGAACACTCCTTTTCCCATAATCGTGGATAATTCAGATAATACTCCAGTGGCTGATGGTACAAATTGTATTGGAGTGAGTAACCACATTCTTTTTGTGTGTCCTGGCATCTGATCTAAACTTGGCCTGGGCTGTAGATTGTGCCATAGAGCCCAACTAGATCTTTCCATCTGAGGAAACAATGGTGGAGACATGGGTGAGGAAGAAAGTTCTTTTCTTTTGCACTCTGGGGCATGGGAGGTAGGTCTTTTCAATTTTTTTCAGAGACCTAATTCCCCCATCCTTCTTTGGAATGTTGGAGGTCTAAAGATGGTGCTTCTGCACTGTCTTTTCTTGAGGGGCCCTTTGGGCAGATTTGCCCAGAAGACATTTATGAAGCCACCCTAGTAGCTTTCTTACACAGTCACTGAGAGTCTTGGCAAAAAAATTCCTGCAGATTTTGCAGGTAACTGAGAGTCTTGCCAGAACATTTCCTGCAGATTTTGCAGACTTTTGCTTTATGATCTATATAAGGACAATATATGCACATTTTGTGAGGATCATCAGTATAAACATTCATCTTGCAACATGACTCAAGAGGATCCTTTATTTAAGATTTTGCCATGTCCAAAATTATTTTAATCACCTAAGAGGTAGCTGTGGAAATCTGCTAAAGCCCCTGGACCTAACAAAACCCCCGGTGACCTGTTCAATCTGAACCCCTGATCTGGACAAGTTGTATTAATCTTATTTCTAATGCCATAGCAAGGGGAGGGGAAATTCCGTCCACTTGGAGGGGTGCTGAATTTATCCCGGTGTATAAGAAGGGAGATCCAAGTATTCCCTCCAATTATAGGCCTATAAGCCTTTTGGACAATCTACAAAAAAAGTTTGCAAGGCAAGTCCTGGAAAAACTACTAAGGTGGGTTTACGATAATTCAGTTTTGTCACCACTTCAAGACAAATTTCGTCTGAAGACCAGCACATCCAACCAAGTTTTACGTCTGTCCCTTCTCCATTGGAAGTACGCACTACTTCACAAGCAGAAATTGTATGTGATGTTTGTGGACCTTAGGGCCGCTTTTGGTCTGGTTCCCAGGGGGAAATTGTGGGGTGTGTTGCTGAAAATGGGGGTTCCTGGGAACTTGGTGAATCTCATAGCCAAGTTGCACACGGAAAACTATGCCCAGGTCTGCTGGGGTAGTAAAGGGGAGCTAACGGACCGCATTCCTATTTTGCGTGGTGTACATCAGGGGTGCGTCCTCGCTCCCACTTTATTTAACTTGTATATTAATGAAGTGGTACAAGTTTTTTTTAGACTGCCAGAATGATTCTCCTCTTTTAAATAGCAAAACAATTCCAATTTTATTGTTCGCAGGCGACTCACTTTTGATTTAAAAAACACCCATGGGTTTACAGGTATTGATTAATACATCTCAGGATATTTGTACAAGCAGAGGCTTAGAATTTAATGCAACCAAGACTAAATTTATGGTGTTCGGAACAGGGACGACCAGAAATTGCATTTTGAGGGTAGGAACTGATTCTCTAGAAAGAGTGCATAGCATAGATTATTTAGGAGTCAAGATCTCAGACAAACTTAGCTGGGAGCCCCCACTTAATAAGAGTATACTTCTTATCAAGCATAGAGCCTCAGCTATTTTGTGACTGCATAAAAGAATCAAACTCTCGTGCAGTGTCTCCCACACTAGAAGTATATCGTGCGAAAGCACAATGTGCTGCGTCCTATGGAGCTGAAGTTTGGGAATATATTAATACCCAGGAATTGGCTATAGCGGAGAATAGTTTTGCCAGATCATTACTCACTTGTTATGTTATGTTATCCTGTTTTATAAAGCGCACAGCTGCCCCAGAAAAGAGGCGTCCCAGCGCTGAAAGCAGAAACATATAAGGCTGCAGTCAGAAGAGAAAACTAAAGTGGGGGAAAGAGGTATGTTTTGATGGCCTTAAGGAACGCCAGGTAGTCGTTCAAACTGCGGATGGAAATGGGTAAAGCGTTCCAAAGTTTGGCAGCCAGTAGACGGAAAGAGCGCCCGCCAGCCCGGACCTTTCTCACCCGGGGGACAGCAGCCAGATGTTGTCCCATCGAGTGAAGTTGACGAGAGGGAGAGTAGGGAGACAGCAAATCAGCCAAAATGCCAGGAGAGGGAAGGTTCAAGATTTTAAATGAGATACAGAGGGCCTTGAATTCCATGCGGTTGGCCACAGGCAACCAATGTAGCCGACGAATGGCGCTGGAGCTGGGGCAGGATCTAGGGAGGCCAAGAAGAGTTCTGGCAGCAGCGTTTTGGACTCTCTGCAGACTCAGTACTTCGGTCTTATTGGCCCCCAAATAGAGCACATTGGCATAGTCTAGTCTAGACAGGATGGAGGCCTGGACAATCACCTGCCTGATGGGTGGATCGAAAAACCCCAGTAGTACTGTCCAGTCAGTATCCCCTGACCCCTCTCTTTTTTTTTATTTAGGCATTAGACGAATCTCTTACCTGACCCCACTGAAGCCACTTGTGTTCTGGGTACGTCTCTGAACTACTCCAGAACTTAAGGAATCATCTGCCTGATGGGTGGATCGAAAAACCCCAGTAGTACTGTCCAGTCAGTATCCCCTGACTCCTCTCTTTTTTTTATTCAGGCATTAGACAAATCTCTTACCTGACCCCACTGAAGCCACTTGTGTTCTGGGTACGTCTGTGAACTACTCCAGAACTTAAAGAATATAGGGACTATTTGAGGGAAATCATGGCCCTTAGCAACGTCCAACAAATCCCTTGGTTGAATTTTGTACGCAATTGGTTCCTGAAGTTCTGTTTTGAAACTTTTTGGCATAATGCTATCAGTATTCCTAAGTCCGACGCTAGAATCATAAAAGAACGTTACTGGGCTTTTTTCTGCAAACACTGTTTTGCGAAAGACTAATGGGCAGCTAACTGAGAAATCCCTTGAATTTAAGGATATTCCCTCTTTTGAAGTCTATCTTGACATAATTACCCCTGCACTCACTAAGAGTTTGTATGTTCATTTTCGTTTTGGCTGTCTGCCTACAAAAGTGTTTACCTGAAGTTGGAACAAGGACACTGGTTCCATTCTTTGCCCTGCTTGTGGGTCAACACCGGAGACCAAGGAGCATTAACTGCTCTTTTGCCCAGAATATTTATATTTGAGGTGCAAGTGGATATGCCTAATATGTTTAAATCTTGGGACCAAAATCCACTCAGTAGCTTTCAGGATTCTGACAAGAGACAGCTCTACACCAGTAGTGTTTGCTGTTAGCCGCTATCTGGCTGCGATGTGGCGCAAGCATGAATTCATTCTGTCTGCGGGAGGTTAAGCCACCAAGTTGTTATTTATATATATGTTTTATCTTGACCTCTTGATTATTTTATTCTACGAGTTGACGTATTATAAATTAGAGCCCCGAACCAGATAGCAGTATTCTTTGGTGGGGAGGGATGTGGGTGAATGCTTTGGTAATCGCTGGGATGCATCTAAGTATATTTTAATGTATTGATAAGGACTATTTTAAAGTTTTGGTTTGAGACTTGTAAAGTACATTATAATGTCTGTATTTTTCTCACAATAGATTTTACCTTTTTAAATTTGAGGTTTTTATTCTGAATTTTTTTTATATGTTGCTTTGGTGGTTTTTTTCAATAACCGAATACAGCATTATTTGATTTGATTCAAGAGGATCCGATTTTAAGATTTTGCCATGTCCAAAATTATTTTAATCATCTAATTTAGAGGTAGCGGTGGAAGAGCTCAACAGCCACAATCTAAAGAAATATTTAAGTAGAAATTTCTGAAGTGAAAAGTGTGACTTATCTGTCTGAAAAGACAGCAAAACTCTGGTAGTCTCTTTCCACACAACATGTGGTAGAAATCTGAGTTATTATGGCCTCTAGGAGGGGTAAGATCCAGGGCACTCAACTATTTGATGAGGGGAGTGTGTTACTAAAGTGATACTAGTTAAGGCCTTTCAGGCCAATGATGAGTTCATACTGCTGTTTTAAAAGTTACTGTGGGGCTTCCCACCTTGACGACGCGGATGATTCAGGCATGTTAATCGATGGAAGACCCAACGATTGAGAATCCTAGTACTCTGGATCCAACCTACACACATTTGCTCAAACTCTGTACAATTTTGTACCAAATTTTACAACACACATTTATTGAGACAGTTGTCTGTTCAAGCCATATCACCCTCAATAATGTCTGCTATCTTTGCTATATTTTTACATGAACAAATAAATGAGAGAACCAATGATGGTTCATTATACTCAAGAGAATCATTGCCAAATTACGAGGGCCTGTCAATTCAGCTTTACTGTGCAAGTGCACAGCCACAGGATCAGCATTTTATGCAGTTCATGGCTTCTAGAGAATTTCACAATTCAGTAAGGCAGTAGACACAACCAGGTGACTTTTTGCCTTCTGCACATTCGTGGAGCGGCCTACACATGGTCAGTGCCCACAAGTCACCCTTCACTGAGAGAGCGGGTAATATGATTGGCGGCTGACATCAACATCATGATCCTTTGCAGTCAGCTGGAAAGGCAAAAGACATTACCACTCTATATGAAATTTGCCCGCACATGTGCCATGCATTCATGACTGAGTCACATTTTCATCAAGGTGTTGCTAATAGAATACATTCTGCAATTCATTGCCATGCATGACCTTTGCTCAATTCCACTGAATGCCTAGAACTGCAAAACTATTGGAGTGACTCACTTTTTGATATTGGATAATCACTATGAAAAACTTGCTGAACTGGACCCAAGCGCTTTAGAATTACGTAGTTAGATCCCCATACAATGAGCATTAATATTTAGAACTGATTAAGGGCCAGATCTATGATGGTTTTTAGCGTGCGCAAACGGGTTTTAGACCCGATTGCGCAAGCTAAAAACATTGGGCCCATGTACAAAACCTATTTTGCGACTCACTAATCAATTAGCGACTCGCAAAATAGGTTTTGCGACTCGCTATTAGGAAGGGGCGTTTCCTTCCTAATAGCAACTCATGAGCCATGTATGAATGTTTTGCAACCGCAATTGCGGTCGCAAAACACTCGCAAATTACCACCTACTTCAAGTAGGTGGTAATGCAATTGCAAATGGGAAGGGGTCTCCAGGGGACCCCTTCCCTTTTGCAAATGCATGCGAAAATATTTTTTACGGGCAGGCAGAGGTCCCAGGGACCACTTCATGCCCTTAAAAAATGAAACGAAAACGTTTCATTTTAATTTTTTTAAATGCATCCCGTTTTCCTTTAAGGAAAACGAGCTGCATTTTTAAAAAAAAACTGCTTTATTTAAAAACAGTCCCAGACATGGTGGTCTGCCGAGCCCAGCAGGCCACCATCCCTGGGAGGGCCAGCCATTCCCAATGGGGTCGCAAAATGCGAGTGCCTCATTAATAGTAATGAGCCTCGCATTTTGCGACCCCATTGGAAATCGCAATCAGTGTCTCTGACACTGTAGTACATAGTAAATTGCGACTCCCAATTTGAGACTCGTGTTGCGGGGATTCTGCACGTACACAGAACTATGCGCAGGAAAACGGGACCTCGGTGTATAGGGGTGTACCAACCTACCACCTTAGTGCCCAAAATCCCAAAACCGACTAGCTATAGTGTCTCATTTGTTCTCCTCCAAAAATCACGGAGCTACAAATGATTAGACAGCCCAGAACACAACACTCTCGACTCTCTCAGGAATCGCGGTAGCAAGACATACCCTTTCGCTCCTGTACTTGTCCACAACAAGATTTGGCAGAGTCACTGTAATAGTTCAAAATGTTTATTTTAACTATCGTGCTCTACAATACAGTATACGAGCCACTACCAGCAGCAAAATGCATAAACTCAAAACAATTAGCATTGTTACAATTCCATAGAGTACAAAGGGGGGAAGTCATTTTATAAAGATAGTGGAAAAAGGACTATAAGACCTAACCACCCTCCCCTTGGCTGGAAGAAGTTTATTATAAAAAGGAAGATCTCTGGGCTTTGTCAGCAGACCCCATACCTTAAAGCCTAGATGCAAGGTTTACATCCATGGAAAGGGCTCTCTCCAGGTGTGTGTTAAAACAACATGCATCCCCGTAATATCAAAGCACGAGTCTCCAGCATTGCAGCTGTGTTTAGCATGTTATGTCTAGGTGCTAGGGACTGACCAGAACAGAATAACAAGGGGCATTGTTTATCGACCTTGCACATCGTGTTCAGACTTAACTCCAGGAACTTCAGCAGAGAATGCGAAAAGCAGACAGTTCTCATGTTAAAGGCACAAACAGCGTCTTGCAAAAATAAACTCATGTAGTAACGTGCGCAAAAGCAGCATCATGGCAGCAAAGCTCATGCTAACTTAGCAATGTCGACAATGACCCTAATGGCCATATAACACTCGCAATCGAACGCAAATTGCGATTCGCAATTTACTATGGTCGTACATCTAGCCCCAAATATTTTGCTGCATCTTAGTACTTTTTTTTTTTATCACAATCAGTTGTAATTGTACCAACCAAGTTTCTGTCCATCCCAAGACTTAGGAGTCTTGCTTCATCACAATCCACGTTGATGCCAAATATTAAACTTTGAATAGGCTTGTAGTGACTACGAAGTCGTCCAACAAATTCCCAGACTGGATCCTCTCCTTTGCAGACTTGCTTGAAAAGTGTCACTGTATATTCTACATCCTGAAATAAAATGTTTGACAGCATTAACATAGCTGATGTGATTTACTTACATTTTTACAATATATTTTGTAAGTCATGTGGTCGGCGATTTTCAGCAGAATTAAGGTTTGCTGTAGATTGCCTATGGCTTAGATATGACATTGCCATACATAACCATATGGCCAGAGGATCAGAACACCCTCACTATATTAATATCAGCCCATGTTTATTCATGTATTCTTATCATTGCTGACAGTCAACCTGTACTCCCTTTTGACCTCATAGGAATTAGATGTATGAAGTGGAATAAACCCTTTCTCAATGAGGTTTAAATGCAATATGAGGTCCTCACCTGGAAGACATGTTCCCCTGCTACCCATCTTAACTTCACACTTGGACAATGGACATTTTGACCAATGTCAAAGCCAACAACACTTACGATTTATCTATTTATTTGATGCAGTTTTATATAGTGTGAACATGGATCACAGGACTTAGAGTGCTTTACAGTAAGGAGGTGAAACATTACTAGATAAAATAGGGCAATCACAATAATAAAAACAGGATATAAACAGCAATCTGTTAAAGATTGGAAGAGAATCAAATCTAAATGGGAGTAGTTCAAATACCAGAGAACTTTCATAAAGCATAAGTCCCTGAAATACGTAGGAGGGAGTCCAGAGGTGAGAGGTAACAGAGGACGATTCTGCAAGAAGGAGTCAGGAAAATAGTAGCTGTGAGACATCATGAGTAAGTGCCACTGTAATGTTCAGATTTGCACAATTCACAGAACTACCTGGTATACTTGTAAGTTCTCTCAAAGTATCTTATGGCATCTTCTGCTACTTTTTCTAGAATCTCTACAGAATATAGCTGGGGATTTGGAAGCTTTAGTCTCTCTGGCAGCACAGATTTAGTCAACATACCATCATGAGACGGATAACTCAATGGACTGTAAACCATGCACCCCTCTGACCTTAACATGACGAAGAGGCGTTTTAGGCAATAATCAGTCCTGTGATACTCACAAGAGTATTTATTAGTGGACTTCAAACCTTTCACCTGATAGACATACACAAGAACTTACACTAGGAGTATAGTTTATGATTTTTATTAAATCAAAAGCCTATCCTAGTGCACACAATATGTATAGTGGATACTGTAAACAAGAGCGTTGCAATGATTGTGGTGAACAAATAGAAAAGTAAAACATACTCCAACATTATAACAGTAATTCAGAACTTCACTGTATTGGTTCTCCAACCACTCTCTAACTAAGCTACTCTTAGCATCAAAAGGAACCTGTGAAAATGTCTTAGATGTACTTGTGCTGACCCTTATACCTTAGTAGAACAAAAGAAGTATTGCTTCATAAGAATCAATTAACAATCTATTGCTTCTGTCACTGCTTTCAGCAGCGAAGGTGTATCCAGGCAGGCTGGTAATTCCATCTGAAGGTTCGATGTGCCTTCCTTTAGCTTTCAGAAAGGTAAAGGTGTTTACCACTTTCCTCGCACAACCCTCTGCTTGTATCACACTGGAAACGAAAATTCCTCTATCTTTAATAATGTTCTACTTCAGCTTATTTACGCTACTTAGACTTTGATGAATGTTATTGAAACAATCAATATACATGCCCTATGCTATTTCAACTACTTATGTTTCTATGAAGAACAAGTTACTGTCCTTCGGTAACACCTTGTCTGGTAGAGACCCGATCTAGCCGCAGATTCCTTACCTTTTGAATTATCTTGAGGTGTCAGACTAGATCTGGAAATTTTTCTCGAGCAGTACTCATGCGCACCCTGTAGGTGGCGTCATTCGGCTCTGTGTGGCATTGGCCATGCCAGAAGTGACATGCGCAGTGCCTATATAGGTGCCACCCGAGTGCGCTGACGTCAGTTTCTTTTCGCGACTTTCCACGCCAGGAGCGCCAAGCCACAAAGAACACTGATCACTGGTGTGAAAAACTAGGGTCCTGAAAGGGGAACAGCCCTATCCTAGAAATCCATTCAAAGAGCGCGGAGGGTGGGTGGGTCGGTAAGGAATTTGCAGCTAAATGGAGTTTCTACTAGATAAGGCATTACCGAAGGTAAGTAACTTGTTCATCTGATAGAGCCTTCTAACTATGGATTCCTTACCTTTTTAACAGATACCCAAGCAATACCTCCCCCAAGGTGGGTCTGCGGACCAATTTCATACGAGGAAGTCCTGCTGGACCGAACGGGCAATGTGCCACCCCAACGGACCTGACTGTTCAGGCAGTATCGTTGGTGAATGTGTACAAGGAAGCCCATATTGCTGCCTGGCAGATATCCAGGACCAGAACTCCGCGTGCTAATGCGGTGGTGGCAGCTTTGGCTCTGGTTGAATGAGCATGCAAGCCCTCAGGGAGTTGCTTCTTGGCAAATGCATAGCAGATCTTGATACAGAGTATGATCCATCGGGAGATGGTCCGTTTCTGCGCGGCCAGTCCTTTCTTCGCTCCTACATACCCCACGAAGAGTTGGTCATCCACCTGGAACTCTTTTGTTCGGTCAAGGTAGAACAACAACACTCTTTTTGGGGCCAGAGGGCTAAGTCGCTCGTCTTCCTTAGAGGGGATGGGGTGGAGCGTAAAAAGCAGGCAGAGTGATAGATTGGCCTACGTGAAAGGGAGTGACCACTTTCAGTATAAAGGAAGCTCTTGCAATCAGAACCAGTTTGTCTATGTAGATGCTCAAGTATAGCGGCTTGTATGATAAAGCCTGAAGCTTGCTGACCCTCCGAGCAGATGTTATTGCCACAAGAAAGGCCGTCTTGATGGTAAGGAGCCTGAGAGGACAATTGTGCAAAGGCTCAAAAGGAGCACACATAGGGAAAGTGAGGACAAAATTGAGGTCCCACTAAGGCATAATGAAAGGGTAAGGTGGAAACAAATGTTGCAAACCTTTCAAAAACGTATTTACAACAGGGAAGTTGAAGAGGGATGGCTGGTCAGGCAACCGCAGGAAAGCTGAAATAGCAGAAAGATAGCCCTTGAGTGCCCAGAGCAGAGCCCTGCTGGGCAAGAGAAAGAATGAAGAGAAGAACCTGAGAAAGGGGGGAAGAAAGGTGATCGATCTGTCTTTCTGTACACCATGCCACGCAGTTTCCCCAAAGGCAGGCATATACCGTCTTGGTGGAGGGACACCTGGCTGCTAAGATGACATTGCAGACTTTGGGCAGAAGGTCGAAAGCTGTCAACTGTTGCTGCTCGCATTGACAGGTTTGGGTGGAGAACCCTCCCCCGCTGCTGCAACAGAAGATCCTTCCAAAGGGGCAGCCTGATCGGAGGCATTTTGAATTTCTCCTTCTTGAGGAATAAATTGAGGGGGGCACAGGTCTAGTATAGGACAAAAGCCTCCGTCCTTTTTGGACACCAGTAGCGGGAACAGCAACCACAACCCACTTCTGGCATTGGCACCCTCTCTATAGGTCCCCTAGCCAAGAGAGATGTCACTTCCTGGCAGACCAGATATAGGTGGTCCTCCGTCAGCCTGTCGTTAAGTAGGTGGCATGGAGGGGGTGGGGTAGTCACAAAGGGAAAGGAATAGCCCCTTCAGACGATCTGCAAAACCCACTAATCTGATGTTTTTTTTTTGTTCTTTTTTTTTATAGACCACCAGTGGGACAAGTGATGGCAGATCCTGCCCCCACGCGGTGCCCAAGATGGTAAGAGGGTAGACTGTAGGGGTTTGGAGGCTGCGGCTACCAGGGGAGTAATAAACTGGCCCAACATTTGGCTGCCCGACCCACTAGGTCTGTGAGTACCACGTCCTCGGCCACGCAGAGGCAGGAAACTTGCATGTTGCAGTGGCTGGGTGGGTATAGATGTGGCTGAAAGCCCCTTCCGTGGCCACGAAAGGAGAAAAAGGCGAACTAGGGGTGGCGAAGGGCCATGGAAAGGCCCAAGGACCTTGCCTTAGCACTGTTGTCCTTAAGGCTCTCCAGCGCTGAATCCACCTGGCCTTTGAAGAGACGAGACCCATCAAAGGGAATGTCTATAAGCAATGGTTGGACATCCCCAGAAAAGCCAGCTATCCTCAACCAGGCATGGCGCCGCAAGGCCACTGTCAACGAAACCGCTGTGCCCTGTGAATCGGTGGTTTCTAGTCCACCTCTTATTGTGAACTTAGCTTTGCCCCTCCCGTCGACAACAGCCTGAGAGAGTACGGCCCGGGCCTCCTACGGGACCGTTGGCAGTACCTGCGCAATTATATCTCACAGAGCATGGGAATAGTGGCCCAAAAGGCATGCGGTGTTCACAGACCGCAATGCCAGGCTGGTAGAAGAAAACAAGTTCTTCCCTAAGGGGCCCAGCATCTTGGATTCCTGATCCGGTGGTGCGGTAGGGAATGTGCCAGGATTTACGTGAGAAGTAGAGGCTTGGACCACCAAGTTCTCCAGGGTAGGGTGCTGTATGAGGAAATTGGGGTCCCCTGGGGCAAGGAGGTGGCAGCAGGCAATCATCCTATTTACAGGAGTCACTGTGCTGGGCTTGGATCAGGTCCCAAGCAGGACATCAGTAAGGGTCTCATTGAAGGGGAGAAGTGGTTCCGAGGGGGACATTCCCGACTAAAGCACCTTCGTCAAGACGTTTATCTTGACTGCCACAGAGTGTAGGCTAAGGTCCAGGACCTCGGACGCCCTCTTCACCACCACTGCAAATGTCGCTCCCTCCTCCGTAGCCACGGTAGGGGGAGAAAGCATGCCAGTATCTGGAGAGGTGGCCAGGTTACTAGCTTCCATCAAATCTTCACACCAGTCCACATTGGTGTCAAAAGGCTGGTATTCTTCAGGGTCCAGGACCCCTCCCAATCCTCCCAGAGTCCTAGCCCATAGGAATGAGTCTCAGGCTCTGGCCTGGAAGGCATGGCTCCAATTGGTGCCGCCGATGGGTGTTGGCAGCACCGGGAGCGTCTGCATCGGGATCAGTGCCGGGGAAGGTCACGGTGGTACAACCGGCACCAATCCAGATCCATCTGTGGATCCAAGGAGCCCGAATGGTGCCGGAGCCACCATAGTGTATCCAGTAGGGGCCCCTCCTGAGCCTGCAAGGTCCGTAGGTGCGCCAGCAGGAGTAGGCCACTCAAATATGAGGCGCATTCTTTGAGTTGAGTGGGGGTCGGTCTGTTTCCTGGAAACTCAGGGAAGTACAGAGCCGACCCAGGCGCTGGCTCAACCACAGAGCCAGGTCTCGAATGCTGATGCTCCCTCATCTCATCGGCCGACGGACGAGGTGAAGTCGAAGACCTCTTCGACTTCTTGCACTCTTCTTGTGGTGGGAGTTACCCAAGTGACCCAACGACTTTGAGAGCGACGAGGATCTCGGACTCAGGAGCTTGAGGGATCGCACTCTCATGGCCTTCGGGTTCATGGCACAGCAATCAGAGCAGGCCTTCAGATCGTGGTCATGCTCAAGGCACCAAAGGCATACAAGAAGCGGGCCCGTCACTAACATCGATGGGTGACAGGCACCACAGGGCTTGATGCTGGCCTTTTGAGATGACATCCCTGCCACACTGGGAGAATATCCTCAAAAAACACTTTGACAAAAAGTCAAAAAAAGTTTAGTCAAAAAATGCCTAAGGGGTAGTAGCTCACTCTAGATCTGTGATAACTGGCACGAAAAGAACTGACGTCAGCGCGTTAGGGTAGCGCCTATATAGGCACCGGGCATGTCACTCCCGGCACGGACTACACTGCCGTGACATGGAGTCAAACAACGCCGCCTACCAGCACGCAAAGGAACTGCTCGAGAAAAATTTCCAGGTCCAGTCAGACGCCTGGAGACAATTCAAAAGGTAATGAATCTGTGGCTAGAAGTCTCTATCAGACACCTTGTTTACTGTTTCGAAACTGAAAAATCAAGATATCAGAATATACTGAAACAAACACTAAACAATATATTCAAGCAATCGGAATTATCACACTGCAATGAAACAATCATTAAACAATTCTGACTTCTATGCATATATAATAAAAAGAACATGCATTTGAATAAATTAATATATGAAATGCAACTGGGAGTACCTAATTAGGAAAAAAATAAAGATGAAATCACTTCCTTTAACTCTATTGTTCATTTAAATTCAATTTGTAGAGATTATGAAATATTTTCAGTTAAAAATTGAACAGCTTGACTCTGATATTTGATACTAGATCTGGAGATTTTTTTGACAAAATCATCAGATTCTTATTCAAAAAGGTTTTTATCATTTCGTAAATAACTGAATAAGTGATTTGCTATGCTGGGATCATCAGAGTGTTTTTCTCCAATGTATTTCCATCTGTCTAATTAAGATTACTGGACTATGACAGATACCTCAGTACTTCAGATAATCTGGTTAGGGTATGTCATCGCGCTCCAGGATGTTCCTGAGGACTTCTTTTTGCCCTCTGTGTTATCAGGCATTGATCAATGAAATCCAGGGCTCATTTTTCATAAGGGTTTCTTGTGCCATTACCAAAAGAAGGGATTTACCAACAATACTATTCAATAATGTTCCTGGTTCCGAAACCTACAGGGAACATCTTTCCCATTTTGGATTTGAACTGGGTACTGATCAATGAAATTCAGGGCTCATTTTTCATAAGGGTTTTTTTGTGCCACTGCCAAAAGAAGGGATTTACCAACAATACTATTCAATAATGTTCCTGGTTCCGAAACCTACAGGGAACATCTTTCCCATTTTGAATTTGAAATGGGTAAACACCTTTCTCCCTCACCGACAATTTAAGATGGTCGCACTGCAGAACATTCTCTCATTTCTTCAGGACTAAACTGAGTTTCATGCTTGTCATTATAATCATACTAACAATCTGTCTGGGTAAGCTTCTACTTCTTCGTCGGGTATAGGGAGGTGTCAGGTTGGTATTGTTAAATAACTATGGAGGTTGGGTATATATAACATGAAAAGGAACCTGGCAGTCTACAGATGTGAGGATGTCGAAGGCGAGAAAATATGATCCATGCAAGGGCTCTGGAGAGACGGTCTCAACCAAAGTCTTCAACTATAAGTAAAGTACCATAAAAATGCACACATCTTTAGTTAAGGGCATAGCAAGAAACAAGGTGAAGTAGGATTTGACTGTCAGCACAAGCCAGGAGATGGAGTCGCCATCACATTCAAAGATGCAATTAGCTGCCACCTACACCGACACCCCTACCAGCTACATGGAACACCTCACTTTCATGATACGCGCCTTCTCCCTGTGCGGAACCCTCATATACAGACCACCTGGACCCGCACCAATTTCTCCAGCGATATCACAGACTTCGTTGTACCCCCCTCATCATCAAAGCAAGCACTTTCATCCTCCTCTGTGAATTTAACTTTCACCCAAAGGACCGCTTCGACCCAAACTCTACGGCTCTTCTAGAAAACCTCGCAAACCTTGGCCTCACTCAGCCTGTTACCGAGCCCCACCCACACCGCTGGACACCTAATGGACCCGATTGTCTCCTCCATCATCAGCATCACAGTTGATGAGCCAGCAACTATGACCTGGACAGACCACGCCTTCATCAGTTTCAGTATACCCATCTCAAACCATCACCTACCACCACAGGAATAGCCTGCCAGAGCTGTAAAAGCATTTCAGAAGAGGAGTGGGCTTCTTCCCTTTTCGAGCATGAGCTCGAGCACACTAGAGACTTGCTGATAGCCATCAAAAACCTCAACAGCTAGATCACCGCATGCGCCAACACCTTGGCTCCCCTCAACCGCAACCCAAAGGCAAGAGCCTAACCACAGGCCAACTGGTGCACAGAGGAACTCAGACTAATGAAATGCCACTGCAAGCAACTGGAGCACAAATGGAGAACAAGCCAAGACATCGCGGGTAAGGAAATCTTCAAATCAGCCCCAAGACGCTGCCACCAGCAGATATGGAACATCACACACAGAGCTCTTGTAGATTGCAGAGACGCCAGCACTAGCAACAGCAAGGAAATATTCGCCATCATCAAGGATTTCACCACGCCTCCTGTCGCCTCCAGCAACATCACCCCCTCACCAGACCTTTGCAACAAACTCTCGGAATTCTTCTATAACAAATCACCTCCATAAACAGCAACTTCGACGCTCAACCGGATCCAGTTACCACTGCAACTTAACTTCCTATCATGGCCGATGAATGAGCCTCTATCTCATGGCCTGTCATCACCATTGTTGAAATACTGCTACCATGAAGACCATCCACTTGGGAGCCCCATCTGACCCTTGCCCCCACCACACCTTCACCAAAGGCCTCCTACCAATCAGTAAAGTACTAACACCCATCCACATTGCCTCTATCGACTCTGCTCAACGCAGCTATAATTCCGGACACCTGGAAACATGCCACCTTCATACCCCTGCTCAAGAAACCATCTACTGACCCTGCAATGCTTTCCAAGTACAGACCCATCTCCCTCCTTCCATACTCGGCAAATGTCTTAGAGAAACTAATCAACCAACACCTCCCCTACCACCTCAGACACCAACAGCTCCTCGATGCCACACAGTCTGGATTGAGGCCCAACCACACTACAAACACAGCACTCAATGCCGCCAGAGACGACATCTACAGAGGAGACATTGCAGCCCTCATTCTTCTGGACCTCTCTGTAGCATTTGACATGGTCTCAAACCCCATCCTCATCAGGCGTCTGCACAAGATTGGCGTCCAAGACACTGCTCTCCACTGGATCTTAACAGATAGAACACAAGCTGTGAGCCTGGCACCTTACTGTTCGGAAGCCTGCAATCTCACCTGCGGAGTCCCTCAAGGTTCATCGCTCATCCCAACCCTCTTCAACGCATATATGTTCCCTCTGGCGAATGTCATCCACGCACGACATTAATATCCTCTGCTACGCAGACGACATGCAACTCATACTCTCGGACAAGACTCCCAACATAAGAAACAAGTTCACCGCCTGCATGATCAAAGTCGCTAACTAGATGAAAGAGAACTGTCTCGAACTCAACACGGACAAGACAGAAGTAGTGATCTCTGGCAAGAACACCTCACCATAGGACTTAAACTGGTGGCTGGCTGAACTTGAACCTACACCCAGAACCCACACCAGTAACCTTGGAATAACATCGACAACAAACTGGACAAGTCAATGTCGTCACTGCATCCTACTTCTCTCATTCCCTAGTCACCAGCAAGTCGGACTATGGGAACACCCTCTTCGCCAGGATCACCAAGGAACTCACTGGAAGCCTACAGACTATCCAGAACTCAGCAGCAGACTCATTCTCAACTTTCCACACAGAACTCACACTACACCACACCTCAGGGAACTACACTGACTTCCAAACATGCTCAATTCAGACTCCTCATACACACATTCAAGGCACTCCATAGCTCAGGCCCCACCTACGTGAACAGTTGCATCTCCTTCCACCAACCATCCAGACACCTCGGCTCAGCAGGACTCCAACTCGCCAACATTCCATGCATACACACAACCAGGCCAGGAGTACGAGCGTTCTCTTACATCACTCCTAATGCATGGAACAACCTCCCTCTCCACATCAGAGCCTCCTCCTTTCTTGTTGAATTCTGCAAGAAGCTGAAGACCTGGCTTTTCAATTAACCAACCTACCACAGGTAGAGCTAGGCACACACACTTGCTCCAGCTCCAGGATACTCTCACTGGTGATAGTGCGATTTACAAATATACATAACATAACGTTAGGAGAACTTCTAACCAGAGAGCACAATTATTGTAGGAGGGGGATCAGTCCCCTACAGTGTTTCAATGCTTTCCATTTTAAGTGAGTCAGTGCTGTCACTTTTGCATCAATAAATCCACATGCATGGTTTTGTGACACAGTGCATTGCATGAAAAATGTTTTGAGTGAAAAAACTTTGAAATACTCACAGCTGTTGCCAGATACTGGGAGTTATAGGAGAAGCTCATATGAGTTATTGTCCCCCGGGCGTACTGGAAAGGTTCTGGGCACTCATCTTCCAGTGTCAGGGAATCAAGGATGTACACGCTTCCATTAGTACAACCGACAGCCAATAGGGAACCTAAATAAAATGAATGGTAACACAGCACAGCCATGTTAAGAATGTACCATTTAAGAAGAAATTATTGAGAAGTTATGTGCCATCGAGGTGTAAACAAAGCTAGCGAGATAAGTGTTCATGTTCCGGTTTACTTGCATTAGGAATAAAGAGTATAAAACATGTGTAATTTGAATAGAATTCAGTATTACATGCGCCATCTGGATTATGAGTGGATGCTCTGGTCCGTTGAATTGACAATGTCCTTTGGTGATTTTACCTGGTTGCGCATTATTTCTGCATTAAACGCATGTTAGACTTTAGGCCCCTAATTTGTTATTTTTATTTTAGAAAAACTAGCAGTATTGAGCTGGGTAATGGTAACAACTGGTGTTATGGTATCAAAGGACTTGGATACCACAGTGCAGTTTAAGCGCACTCCATATGTAAAAAGATATTTGTTTATTGTAAAAGGCCTAAGCAATGTATGTGTGATTTATTAACCCAACTATAGAATTTAATTTTACATATGAAGCAGATATACTGATTCTAAACTGCCTAAAGACAGTGCAGCTCAGGCGAAGACAAACTTAGTAGTAAGTCTCAGTGATTAGTCTTGTTCATTTCGACAGTGGGGTGCACTTCAGATGCAAATAGGGGTTATTCCTTAAATGAGAGACTGGGGTTTTGCTTTGCATTTCTAAATGTATGCTTGAGGAGAATAACAAACTACATCTCTGGCAACATTTAACAATGGTTTGTCAACATGGATACAGAGCCACCCTTCAATTGACAGTCCCACAACATGTCAACTGCATCACACTGACCAACCACAAAGCAGGTGTCTGCTGTTGATGAACTACATAGACAGGTGTTGATGTGTGGCCAGCAAATCACATTTAAAGCATTTAGACCAGTGTTTCTCAAACCCATGGATTAGACCACCAGTGCGGACAAAAAGGTTGAGAAGGAATCACTTGGTGGGGAAGAAGAAGAAGTTAAGTTAACAATAACTACATAAAGTTGAAAAGGGAGATTGCTGAGTCACAACATTGTGAACTGGACTACAGTAATGAAAAGTATGAGAAACTGCTTTGGATTAAGAGTTTATTATACACTTTGTGTAGAATCCTGAACGCTATCAAATCCCCTGTAGCAATCTACCAACCAGCAGTTTTAGCAATAATTTGTCCAATGCTAAGGGCGAACAAATAAATACTGTTAAACTGGAATTAAAGTCCCTCTTCACAGCAATTATCTACGACACTCGGGCATTCTCCCTCTTTGACTCATCTGGTTACAAGGCATGTCAGATACAAGGATTCAAATTTCATACAAAGGTAAGTATATGCAACCACCCCAGTAAGTGACCTCATCAGAACCCAGAATGCAGCTTCTTTCCCATTATATACAAAATAAAGGAGTTTACTATAAATCATACCAAAACATTTAGAAATGTGAATACCCTTTATTGGCTTTTATCACTTACCATCAATGTTATAGGTGAGGCAATGTAAACG
The DNA here is from genome assembly GCA_963921515.1 of Calotriton arnoldi. Lineage (NCBI taxonomy): Eukaryota > Metazoa > Chordata > Amphibia > Caudata > Salamandridae > Calotriton > Calotriton arnoldi. The sequence continues at coordinate 743,000 of CAWUFW010006880.1, forward strand.
TAAGCCCCTTTCGAAGATCCTACTAACAAACTGATTTTTCTCCTTGTAGTCCCAGACTTTCAGAATTCCACTGTAACTTCCAATGGCGAGAAGCGGCTGGGAAGGATGACAGGCAAGGCCGGGCACAACTTCGTATGGCTCGTGCATTAACTTTTTAAGTTTTGTCCCATTTGTTGAAACATGCAGTACGGTGGCATTGGATGTAGAGACCACAAAATTGCTATTCATGGATATTAAAAGACACAATTAGGACAGCACGTCCTTAAATCTAAGACTTTTAAGGATTAGATAACTAGAAAATTAGGTGAAACATCAGCCAGTGAATTGGATGTCTAGACATATAAGGGTATTCACAAGCGATGCACAAGGTCTCATCTTTAGCTTTTAAAAAATTTCACCCACTATCTAAAAATGTTCTTTTACTTATTTTACAATTACTGTAGATGTAGGGATGTCTCTGAATTCCACACCTAAACACTACAATCATGCAGGTTTTTTACCATTCAGGACTGCCACCCCATGTTCTTTGGAGATTTGTAACCTCCACCGTAATTAGAGAACCAAGACAATGAAAGAATTCCGACACACTCCTCAAGATTCTAAACTATAAGCAACAATGCATCAAGCAGACCCATTCTAAAGACAACACAGTGGATGTCACCCTGCTAGCCTCACCATCAATCTAGTGTAAGGTCGCTGTACCCCTGTAGTGGATGGACTACGATGCCATCCTCTTCTTCGTCCTTCACTGCAAAACTGTGCACCATGGGCAACTGAAAAGATAATTCAGCTGTATTGCTCCCTGAAGATTTTTCTATGGACTCCCTTGAAAAGGAACTTCCTGACATCTCAAATATCCAGCAGAACTCATCAGATGCCAACAGACTACTCAACCACGTTGACCTCAATGTACTTAAGAAAACGTGATCATCCAAAGTAACACTCTCAGGGCCTTGGTACCCCTGAGAACAAGCACATCAAAGATTGGAAAAGAAATGGAGTTGATCGAAACACTTAACCTGACCTAACCTGACTCAGCTCACAGATCGCTTGTTGCTTACTCAGATAAACCAAAGCCACCTACTACAAGACAACCATCAATAAAGCTAATAGTAGCAAGGCTCTCTTAAAGAGTGTTAAGCACTGCACCAACTCTTTCACAGAACTCACAATTCTGTGATCAGTCAACAGGTGCAACACTATCAATCACTTTGTCTCCGACAAGATAAGCAAAATCAGGTCTCACATTAACAGAATGAAGCAGACATCCACTCCACTGACAACCCCTTTACATTCAGTCCCCTCATGGTCCCTCTTTAATTCTCTTTTGGATGAAAAACTAACCAAAATACTTAGTGTACTCTAAGCGACCATTTAGGAAGACACCATTATGCCATCATCCATCATGAAATCTCTCCATAGAGATGCCACAACTCCTCTCCTCAACATGTTCAACATCTCCATTATGCAAAAAACCTTCCCAGATAACCTCGAAACTGGACAAAAGCATTGTCAATGAAAATACACCTGGCTTGAAAGTAGTAATGTAAATCAATATAACATTTTACAATTAGATAATAAAACAGGGCAAGTGGCTATGCAGTTTGGGAAGCTTGAGTGAGTCTGTATGGCCTGTCTCACTCCGATGACTATATGGATTGTGCAGCAATGCAAAATGCAGCCGTGACTATGTATGGGGACTCACAATAAAAGAAGCAAACTAAAGGTGGCATCACGGCTTTACATTTAAGAGTAATAGTTGCAAATGTTTGAAATTTAGCTTGCTGCTGCTGTCTTTTTGTTTCATAGCCCTCTATCTGGAGATGCCTAATTTGATGCCAGTGAATTTATTGACCCTTGAAGGATGACAAAGTTAGCCTTGCAAGGACTTGACATATCCACCTGTAGGTTACAAACAGATGTCTGCTGGATTAACCGAGCCATTTGACTCGAAGAAACAGGGCAATATCAAAGAGATTGCTGAGTGATACCTTGCCTTGTTTTGGCGTTGCCTACAAAGGCAGAGAGGAGACACCCAGTTCTTGCAGAAAGTGACAGACAGATGTGTGGAGTAGCAGGGCTGCAGGAAGAATTGGGGAGGAAGTCAGCCATGAACCACGTCCTTGTTTACTTGTGCTGCCCAGTGAGTATGGCCGCTTGGACTTTTGACATAATGTATTGTCTCTAAAATCCCTAAAATTCCCTTCAAACCATTTTCACAGCATGGGTCTATTTTCTTAAATTAACATATAATGGAGCTTGTAAGTTTCGTAGTTGAGAGGGCTCTTCCAGACCAATATTTATATTGCATTCCGGTATATGAAGTCACAAATGCATATTGGAACAAAGAAAGCTACACCCACCAAAATGTAAAGTAAAATCTTGGTTGGATGAGCTACTATTGCATGGACCTGATCAACTTAAAAGCTGTGAAGTAACACTTTACTTTGGAAATATTGAGTACAATTCATGAAGACATTTCTAGCCATAAACACAAGCTTATGGCTGAAAATGAGTCTATTTATGCCTGTCGGGAATCCACAATAGGAAACGTGGCAGACATAAAAGGTTTTATTGCAACAGATTTCTCCGTCACAAGTGTGTGGAATTCCTCAGTAGTAAATCCCACGCAAGGGGCTGTTGGTGGGCAGAACAAAACATGGTTAGCTTTGTACATTTGTAAACACCCACAAGCCAATACATTTTTAGGCATTCACAAACGGCAGTCCAACCCTTTCTCACCATGGAAATCATTGGTGACTGCTGAAGGTCCTAAGCCTCCTAGATGGGAAGGAAAAGAGATCAACTCCGGAATTTGTTGGGATGTAGGGGAAGGACTTTCTCAACAGGGAAAATTATCCTAAGTTTTGAAAGAACTACATTGAGTTTCCCAGGAGGAGAAGGACTTCTTACAGGTGGTATACTTTTTAAATGCCTCCCAGGAAGTCTTTAATAACAGGGGACTTGAAGAAATCCTGAAGAGCGAGGTTTGTGAAGTACATTTCTGTAAGCCGTAATCGCACCAAGATGTACCTTTAATGAAGAGAACGGCACATCTTCCTGACACTTTGTTGGATTGATGTTTTTAACAATACACCAAATTCAGATTGTTTTCTAATTTGACCATATAGGAGGCTCTAGCAGATGGGCATTTGGTTTCCTTTAAAATGTCCAAACAGTCCTGAGGAAGATACAGATGTCGATATTGTATGACTTCAGGAGCCATGCTGTCTAACTGAAAGATGGTAATTTGTGATGTAGAATTTGGCCCTAGAACTTGTGAAGGAGATGAAGTCTGCACAGAAATGTGGGCACTCTGAAAGGAGAAGGTTGGTGAACCACTATTGGAGTAGTGAATCGGGCACTATGAGTAGCATCATTACTCTGGAATAAGTCAGTTTGCCAGTTTTAATTAAGTCAGTTGGATGATTATTGATGAGATCAGAAGTATCGCTGAATTCCATACAGAAACTACCCTAACCAGTCAATAAACACAGCATATCCCTTCATTCCTGGCTGGTAATACCTAGAGGTGAAGTCTGGGCATTTCCTGTTTTCTGCATTTGTGAAAAGATCAAGTAGTGGATATAACTAGGTATCAAACATTTTGCCCAACGCTTCACCGTCTATGGCCCACTGGTGATTTGTTTGGATAATCCTGCTGAGTGAGTCAGCCTCCGTGTTTTGAACACCTGGAAGGTTGTGCACTGATTTGCAGGACTCTGACTGTGAACGATCTCCAAATCGCTTGCGATTTGAGGTACAGCAACTTGGATCTGGTTCCTTCCTCGTATAGGTACTGCACTGTTGTTGTTTAGAAAGCAGAAGCATATATAATGTACCTTAAAATGCCAATGCTTATTATGAGCTTGCCAATGCCATTATACACGAATATGTTATATGTTGAATTACAAAGTAATTTCATACTAGCTTAAAATATACATTGACCTTAATATACCTGCAAGGTTTTATGGATTTCTGAGGCCCAGCATCCATTTTATTTGGCGTTGTACATTTCCACATTTCCTGCACTGTGTATTAAGTGTAGCCTCATTATGAGGACTGGAAGCAGAAGCACCAACGCAGCATTTGCTTTTGTATCTTTAACTTTATTCCAAGTTCCTCTCACGTTGTTTCTCGTGAGAAGATTCTGCTTCCTGCTCATTAGTTAATTTCACTTAAGTAACAGTTTCTGTCACGTGTTCACATTTCCATTGACTTGCATTGTGTACAAAATATGTAAAACAGCTACTGAAATATATGGATTTTAACATAATATGTTCCAAATGGATTTTGAGCGGAAGGTCTGGTCTGTTGAAAGGACAATTGTCACCAATTAGCTTGCTGGCTTATTGCTATTTTTGCATTCAACGCATGTTAAATTTTAGGCTTCCCCAAAGTGTTGTGTTTTATTTTACATTGTGTTAGCCATTTGAACAGGCTAGGCATTTGTCTTTATTGCTGGAAGAAGAGATGTGCTAGCCAGGTGGACTGCTCTCTAGTCCAGTAAATTGATCCAGAAGTGTGATGAACTCTTGAAGAGTCTCTAGTTAGAAATAGAAAGATTTATTTGGAGAAATAGAGATGATGTGACCCACAATATTTACCACCCATCTGCCTTTTGTGATGCTGCGACCATCATTCCTTCTGTTAACACTTACTGACAATGTCTGCCGTCGCAAGGGAGTCTGCCGGAAAAGCATTGTAATGAATCCCGTAGGGACCTCTGATAAAGGTCAAGTAAAGCTGTTGCAATGGAAGCTTTCATGGGAGTAGCAAATATGCCAGGAACCAATTTAGTCAAAGCTGGTCTCTGGAACCCTTCAGCTGGTGATTTTAACAGGCCAGGAACATGGGGAAGAAAAGGCCTTGCTGTAGAAAGATGACAATGTTTTTTAAAAATGACAGAAGTTAATGTTGTAACCATAGGCAAGAAAAAAGCACTAGTGGACCGCATCGAAAGGAAGCTCCAACAGCTGCACGGAGATCTTCTTGATTGTTAAGAATTTCACCTCGCCTTCAGCCACTGTCACCAACATTGCTGCCTTCTAGCAACCCTAGAGAACTCGTTGCTAACTTAGCCACCACCAACTAATCAAGACGGCCACATTAGGTGGCCCCTCTTCTACTGCTTCTCACATCGCTGATTGGTCAAATTTTTGCTACCATCTGCTAAATCTCTTTCCATCGCATTCGCACTCTCACACGACTATTTGCAGCTCCCAGTTTCCTATTTCAAGTCAAACCATGAAATTAAAGAAGGTCAGAAACATCGCTTTGCGGGCAACCAGGAAGTATCCAGAATCTAATGATCGCCTGAACGACTACAAAATTGCTCAAAAAAACTACAGACAGGCACACCAAAAAGATAAACAACTTCATCTTGATCAATTTTGGTGCAAACTTCTCTGGGAAAGTAAAAACCGCAACTCAAGAAAATTTTGGGCACTATTGAATAGACAAATGAATGGAACAACCAGACAGGGGAGTGCAAACATTGCAGAGGCAGAATGGATCACATTCTTGACTGATCATTTCAGGGCCAATGGAGGTGCAGACTCTCTAGCAACAAACACCTCCACATTGATTAAAGCTGGGCCTTTGGAGCGCCATGACAGCTCCCACGAGTTGACGCAGTTCCAATGCGAGACGATCTCTATTACTCAAGCAAGGCTGGCCAAAATATTATCAAAAGCGAGACCAGACGGAGCGCCAGGTCCAAATGGTTTGCCACAGGCCCTGTTTAAAGCAAATGTTCCCTATTGGACACAACAATTAGCAATACTTTTTAGATCCGTACTGAGTAGTTCAACCATACCGGACTCATGGCGAGGTGCAGTAATTCACCCAATATACAAGTCCGGTGCCCATTCGTCCCCAAACAACTACAGGTTGATAGCCTTACTGGACAATGAGGCAAAGCACTTTGCGAGTATCCTACTTGAAGAACTGAGCTCCTGGGCTGACCAGAAAGGTCTGATTCCAAAAAACCAAACGGGCTTTATTGCAAACTCGGGCACAGCGTCCAATTTACTGGCATTATCAATACTTATTGATAAATCGCTCATTTCATCTAAGGTGGTTTTCTGTTGTTTCGTTGACTTTAAAGCTGCCTTTGATCGGGTCCCTAGGGTAGCACTCTGGGCAAAGTTAACGAAATGGGGAATCCCGGTCAAACTACTGGAGGCCATTGTTCAATTACATACCAACACTTGGATACAGGTCCAGCTTGGTACTGGCACACATCTGTCTCGAAAAATTTCAACAACAAGAGGAGTGAAACAGGGGTGTGTGCTTGCCCCATTGCTCTTTAACCTGTTTATTGCCGACCTCTCAGCCGAATTGGATGAGATAAATAGCCATTCCCCCAAGATTGGTGGTGTGCAGTTAAGTAACCTTCTGTATGCCGATGACCTTGTTCTCTTCAGTCTTACCCGAGTAGGGCTGAAACGATTGTTAAATAAACTATATAGTTATACCGTTATGAACAGCTTAGAGGTTAACTTAAAGAAAACTCAAGTAGTTATATTCGGCAGAAAACATTACAGAGGTGGTGGCTGGACGTACAACAATTCTGATCTTGCTGTAGGAAAATCCTATAAATACCTGGGGGTTAACTTCGACTCCAGGGGCACCCTCGCCAAACACCGTAGCGACATCTCAATGAAAGCCACAGCCCTTCGACTGAACTTCTCAAAACTTTCAAAAAAACTGATGGGTCCGAGTCTAACCCCAATGATGGAAGTCATGAAAGCCAAAGTTGGCCCCACGCTGTCATATGGTATTGAAATTTTCAGGGGAAAAATTAGCACAACATTAAATCAGTTTGTGACCAAGATCTACAAAAGTGTTTTTCACATGCCAAAATCTGCCTACGCCGCACAGATTCGATTAGAACTGGGCCTTTTTAATTATGAAATATCCAGCTTAGGTGCCTATTTAAATCTGTGCCATAAGCTAAGGCAGGCTGAAGCTGGGTCTCTTGAGTCAATGTTGTGGTTGGACATTAGCCTTAATAACCCAAGTGGGACCTACAGTAAGTTCTTCAATGAATGTGTACAGCAATTCTCAGCAAGCGACCTCTAGAACCTAAATCCCAGTCAAACAGCCTTTAAAACTAGCATCAAGAAGCGCATTCGCATGCTGTCCCATACCACTGACAAAGCTCTTCTTGCTGAACGCAAGCATGCATGGGCAGTAATTAATTCTTATCAGTTGGCTTCACCGTCATCATATCTGCCCTGCACATATCCTTTGTATCTAAAAATGCGATTTATGGCGCTTAGACTGGGGGAATGGCACCTGCTGAAACATTTACCTATTTGGCGTCGCACGTCAGACAACCAACAGTGCAGGGGCTGCGGGGCCCCGGTGGAATCTATGGAGCATGTTGTATGCCTCTGCCCTGCACTGTTGATTCAGCGCAGACTAAAATTGAGGCCAGAATGGAACAGACTGGGAGTTCGGTCCTGTAGGCAGGCAATTATTGCGGCTTTGAACCCAGAGAACACAGCCTTAAACATAAGTTTTACAATTTTTATTCACTATGTATATCGTAAATTTAACCAGCAAATTGTAGGCCCGGTAGAATTTTAAAGAGGGCTACAGGTGACTAAAACAAAACTGTAGACCCACAAAGCTTTACTTTGGTCTCCTCTGTGCTTTTTGTGCCTGCAACACTAGGGTTGCACATGGCACCCCTCGCCCACGTCGCCCGACAGCACAACCTCAACATCATCTCCTACGCCGACGACACCCAGCTGATCCTCTCCCTCACCAAAGACCCTCACACCGCCAAAGCCCACCTCCACGAAGGAATGAAGGCCGTCGCCGAATGGATGAGGACCAGCCGCCTGAAGCTGAACTCGGACAAGACGGAGGTCCTCATCCTTGGTTCCAACCCTTCAGCCTGGGACGACTCCTGGTGGCCAACATCACTGGGAACAGCCCCGCCACCCACCGACCACGTACGCAACCTAGGGGTCATCCTCGACCCCACCCTCTCCATGACTAAGCAGGTCAACGCCGTTTCCTCATCCTGCTTCAACATCCTCCGAATGCTCCGCAGGATCTTCAAGTGGATCCCCACCGAAACAAGAAAAACAGTCACCCAGGCCCTCGTCACCAGCAGGCTGGACTACGGAAACGCCCTCTACGCAGGAACGACGGCTAAGCTCCTGAGACGGCTGCAACGCATCCAGAACGCCTCTGCACGTCTTATCCTCGACATCCCCCGACGCAGCCACATCACACCCCACCTGAGAGACCTGCACTGGCTCCCTGTCAACAAGAGGATAACCTTCAAGCTCCTCACCCACGCACACAAAGCACTCCACAACTCCGGACCAGCCTACCTCAACAGACGACTCAGCTTCTACACCCCCACCCGCCAGCTCCGCTCGACCAGCCTCGCCCTCGCCACAGTCCCCCGCATCCGGAAAACGACCGCCGGCGGCAGATCCTTCTCCCACCTCGCCGCCAAGACCTGTAACACCTTCCCCACCAACCTCCGACAGACCCAAGACCTACTGGCCTTCAGAAGACTCCTCAAGACCTGGCTCTTCGATCAGTAGCAGCACCACCCCCCTCTTCCCCCAGCGCCTTGAGACCCTCGCGGGTATGTAGTGCGCTTTATAAGTGACATGATTGATTGATTGATAGGGTATGTGAACACGATGATCCTTCATCAATATCGACATTTTTCTTTGTAATTCTGGGTCTTTTTTATAGACTCTGATAGTAACACTTACTCTTTTGTTACATTATCAACCCCTTTTAAAAATATTTTGCTGCTTCTTAGTTTTAAAACTCGTATTTTTATATCATCTTGGTCATTTTAACTACTTATTCTATGTATGGTATGTATGTCCTGCTTTTATGATTATATTTTTAATCAAATAAAGTACTTCTTCACGTAAGACGGCCACCTGACTGAATGGACAACCCTCACCAGAAACGACACAGCGGCAAATCATGCGGACCATCCACTCAGGGGCCCCAACAGACCCATGCCCCCACCACATCTACAACCCAGGAACATCACCAATCAGCACCAGCATGCCCACATCCTCAACACCTCCATCACGTCTACCACTTTTCTGGATGGAACATGTAAAAATCAACACCCTCCTCAAGAAGCACTCAGCGGACCTGAATCAACTAAGTAACTTCTGACCCATCTCCCTGCTTTCCTATCCAGCCAAAGGGATCGAGAAGGCCATCAACAAGCAACTCACAACCCACCTCGAACTTCACATTTTCTAGATAACACTCAATCAGGATTCAAAAAGAACTACAGCACCGAAACAGCACTCATCGCGGCCACCGATGACATTAGAATCCTCCTAGACCGAGGAGAAACAGCGGTCCTCATCCTGCTCAACCTCTCTGCGGCCTACGACACTGTCTCCCATAACACCCTCATCAGAAGACTTCAAGAGATTGGCATACAAGGATCTGCTCTCAAATAGATCTGTTCCTTCCTCACGGGAAGAACCCAAAGGGTCAGGCTGCCACTCTTCACATCCGAGACCAGGAAATTGATATGCGGAGTCCCACAGGGATCGTCCCTCAGCCACACCCTTTTCAACATATACATGACACAGCTCGCCAACATTATCCGATCACAAGACATCACCGTTGTCTCCTACGCTGATGACACCCAACTCATCCTCTGCCTGATGGACCAAAACAACCACCGCCAGAACCAACTTCACCAACTGCATGACCATAGTAGCAGACTGGATGCGAACCAACTGGTTGCAGCTCAACTAAAACAAGACAGAAGTACTGGTCTTCGGCAACAAGACCTCCCCATCGGACTCCACCTCGTGGCCGTCTGAGCTAGGCCCAACATCCATACCCACAGACCACACAAGAAATCTAGGGATCATCCTAGACGACAAACTCAACATGATGGCTCAAGTTAATGCTGTGTGCACCTCCTGCTTCCACAGCCTATGCATGCTGCAAAAAATAATCAAACGGTTGCCTCAGAACACCAGACGTACCGTCACGTGAGCACTCATCACCAGCAGGATGGACTTACGGCAACACTCTCTACGCCGGATTCTCTAAACAACTCTTACCCAGACTCCCGACCATCCAGAACACCACTGCAAGACTCATACTCAACCTCCCACGCCACACCCACATCATACCACATCTCAGGAAGCTTAACTGACTCTCCATTCACAATGTGCAGACAATTCAAACTTCTCATGTACACATACAAAGTCCTACACAACACAGGACCAGAATATCTGAACAGTCGCATGCACTTTCACCAACCCACCAGACACCTATGCTCTGCCTCACTCTCATTCGCACACATTCCACACATCCACAAAAGCAAAACTGGAGGTTGCTTATTCTCCTACATCACACCCAAACATAGAACAATCTCTCTCAACACATCAAAGCCTCCTCCTCACTTCTGAGTTCCGCAAGAAGCTGAAGACCTGGCTCTTTCTATAAGCACCTTGGGGACTACAAACCTACATGCCTGCCCAAGCGCCTGGATACCCTCTCGGCTGATTAGTGCGCTATACAAATCAATATAACATAATAATATTACATTTTGCTGCCCTTTGCAAATTATTTGTTACATTAAGAGGTGAAACCATAGATTGTGGTGAATCAGCTAGTGTTGGAAAATATCTTCTGTAGAATGAAGAAGGGGTTGTTATGGCGAGTGCAAGTCAAACATTACACAATACAATGTTGGTAAGGTGAAGTAGCTAGGTAAATGGTGTATGTAAAATTGCTCTGCTCTCACCATTAGATAACTTGCATGCTTAGTATAAGTTACATAATATTTACAAATAGGTTAGAGCGTAGTCCAAGTTGGTTAGTATTTACAGAATGGGTTAGAGCAGTCCATGGTACAAATTTAGACAGTAAGCGGGAGAGTCCATTTGGTTGAATTAATCAAACCCCTATAAAGATTTCAAAGAATTACATCTAATTTTTGTGGGTGTTTAGATTGAGATTCCTGTCTAACTGGAGGCCTAGAGATTTTGTGCAGTCAATGATAGTGAGGAGGCAGTCCAGGATATTGAGTGCTTTTATTCAAGAATACACTGAAAGGGAACAGTTGGGAGGAGAAATATGTAAAACATCAGTTTTTGATGGGTTCAGACTGAGGACTGATGATTTATCCATAACTGTATATTATCCAGGATAAGAGGAAGAAATTCAAAGTCTTTTGAGGAGGAAACTTTCTGCTATAGCTGAGACTCGTCCGCATAGTAGTGGTAGGATATGTTGAAGTTTATTAGCAAGTTGCCTACAGGTTCCATATATAGGCTCAGGGAGGTTGGTGAGACAATCGAGCCTTGGCACACCCCTTGCAAGAGTGGAATTGGGTTGAAGCAAGAATGTGAGATTTGATGGTTTTTGAACACCATACAAAGTAAGATGAGAACCAACTACATACCATTCCTCGGATACCCATTGTTAGACCTGTCAGCCCTAGGCTGGTCTTGCCCTGTTTTTTTCCTTTTGCGCCTCATTTTTGCCACCGTATTTTTACTGGACCTAGGTCTCCGGGCGCCTTACCACTGCTAACCAGTGCTGAGGTGCAGGTGCTCTCTCACTCAAGATGGCTGCCACAGGTCCCTGCTACTGCAGAGGGGCCTTACCCACATACACACTAGTAGCCAGGGTCAGGCTGGGACATAGGGATACAGTATCCATTCCGTCCCCGCCTCTGGGCCACATAGCCAGACATGTGGAAGGTTCCAGAACCTTCCGGGCTGTGGGAGGAGTTATGTTTTGCCGCCTTTAGGAGGGTCACCTGACCTAGGGGTATAAGAGGCTTGGAGGGAAATCTTTTAGTCAGTTGGGGCACCACTGATCCTGGGAGAACCTCTGCCGGATTACAGGCTTTAGGGCCTAGGGGGGAGACCTACACTACTGCTGCTGACAAGGCTTAGGCACTGCTGTAGTAAGCTAGCTGAGGAACGCCCACCACCCACTGACCTTGCCCAGCGTGAGGGGACCCAGGGAACCACCTTCAGCGTGCTGGGAAGTAACATCAAGCACTCCCAGAACCACCAACTCATTCCCCCCCCCTCATAAGAAGAAACTCCTGACAAGAAACTCCTGACAAAAAACTCCTGACAAGAAACTCCTAAGAAGAAACTCATAAGAAGCAACCAATCAAGAACAGCCGCAAGAAACCTTAATTTGAGAGGCCTGACCGACCAGCAAGGCCTGAAACCTGAACTGCCAAACTGGGGATCACCAGGTAAAGCGCCGTGCCCTGAAGCGCTAGACCTTCACCCCCTATCTACTCCTGCCTGCTGCTGGGCTGCCCCCCAAGAACCTTTCCAGTCAGCCCTGCCCACAGGCTGCTGGTGCGCCCCGCGCTATATCTCCACGAGGGAGAAACTGCCACCCAAGTCACTGACCTCGTGACTGAATCGCCGCCGCGGCCGCCGCCGCGTGAGGAGAAGTGCTGAGGTGAGGGAGGCCCCCCCCTCGAGTGCGTGTGGTGAGGTGCGCCGTCCGCGCCCTCACCGAAGCCTCCAAATTGCCCCCAAAGATCACCGCCGGGCCCGGGGCCCCACCGACGAAGTCGCGGCCAAAGGAATCGCCGCCGCAGCCCAAGGGAGCCGCGTGAAGAAGCCGCGGCCTAGCGGGACCAACGAGGCCTCCAGGCCCCGCCGACGCCGTTGCTGGGCGACCGGGGACGCCGGCTGCGCCCCCGGGAAGGCCGCACAGCGATTGGGCGCCGGCTCCCGCCACGCCCCCAGCACCGACGGAGGCCGAAGAAGAGCTCCGGACCAGCAGAGGGAGACGGGAAGCTGGCCGGAGAGGACTGCCGGCTCCCGCTCCCCTTCCATCTCACCGCAATCCCCCCACTTGATCCCGGGGGCCGGAGGAGGGTGATACCGGCCCCCGCAACGACCCGCAATTCCGGCCGGAAGGCCGAGGCACCCCGACCGGGCCCTGCCCTTCAGAACACGGGCCGGCCCGGGAGATCGACAGTCGCATGGAAGCGCGACCAACGACCACCACATCAGGTGAGCCCAGGAGGCCCCTAGGGCCCGCAGAGACGCCACTGGGGGCCGGGGGCCACCATTAACCCGTGAAATTATCCCTATGAGGCGAGGCCCCGGAGAGGAGTGGGCCTGGCCTGAATTAACCCCTGAGGGACACAGAAGCCCCCATTGCCAGGGAAGCCCCAGAATACAGGACATGTTGAGGGGTTCCCCACATTGCTCATTAATCTAATGATGACGCCTACTGTAATTACTGTCTAGGCCTATGCTTATACTTGCAAAGTCGTTACCTAGTGTGAAGGTGATTAATTGAATTGAGCTGAAGTGTACACCGCCAAGAGTTGAAGTGTTTTATGTTGCAGGTGTACCGGAGTTGCGACGCCCACTGTACTGAATGTGGGTGCGCCTAGATTAATGCAGGCCCTGTTTGAAATGTAACGTGAAATGCCCTCTTTTAAGTAATTTAATATTCCTGAAGTGAATTGCATGTTTAGGCCCATGTTTTATTAATGCACCTTGTGATCATTATTGGTGCTACGTTTAGGAGATGATTCCTGCGGCCTTTTAGTGGCCTACAATGTTGATGAGCTATGATGCTTTAATGAGAATGCGCACCAGTTGAGTAATGCAATGATTTTAAATGTAGATCTGAATTAATCTGCCTCATCTGATGCTGCCTGGATTTATATAAAAGATCTTGATTTTAAATACACAAGCCTGGTGTGGTGTCATGTTATTGCGTCCGCATTTCTGAGTCAAAGTAAGAGTGTGCTGCACAGCTGCCTTACACATTGCCTTCGCGTGGTTTCCCGCCTCGCGCCATGCTACCGTGACGGACTCGGTAACCCCGTTTCCAACATTGGTGTTCAGCGGTGGGATAAGGACTGGTGTTTGTGCAGCACCCTACAGTGACTCAGTGTGCGCCGCAATTGGACACCTATTGTAATACAAATGCTAGGAATTCTTTTGTGATTGCCGATTGTGTACATTCCTGCGTTAGACCTGCTACCTACAGTCTAGAACCCTTTCCCTAAATTGTCTGGGGCCCCACCTAGGAGGATGGAGTTTGAGTTGGCCAACCTAGAAAGGTATACGGTTACACAGCTCAAGGAGTTCTGCCTAGAGAGGGCGGTGGCCGTCAAGCGAGGCGCCAGGAAGGAGGTGCTTCAGAAAGCTTTGTGGGCATGGGTAATGGCCCACCCGGAGGGACGAGGGGACGAGGAGCAGGGGGAGGCAGACAACCCAGGAGAACTGGACCTACTGCACATTGATGTTAGCGAGAATGTGTTGCCAGGAAGACGTTCCAGGGCAGGCAGTAGTGCGTCAGGGGGGAGTTTGTCGACAGAGGAATTTGAGGACAGGAGGGAGGAGAGACAATTAACATTAGAACTTGCTAGGATGGAAAGGGAGCGAGAACAGGCAAGGCTAGCCATGGAAGAAAGGAAGCTTGCGCATGAGCTTAGCCTGAAGGAACTAGAGCTCCGAGCCTTGCAGATGGAGATGCAGGGCAAAGTGAATGGTGGCAGCGTACCTGCTGGGGTTCCACAGGAGCCCAAATTTTATCTACCAAGAGAGGTGATAGCCAGTTTTAGTGTAGGAGATGACATCGATAAGTGGTTGGCGGCGTACGAGGTGGCTTTGGTGGCCCATAGAGTTCCTGAGAGCTACTGGGGGGAGGTCTCTACAGGTACATACCTCCACCAGTAAGGGACACACTTTTAACCTTGGATAAGGGGGATCAGACCAACTACCCTATCATGAAGGAGGCCCTGCTTAAGAAGTTTGGCCTCACCCCAGAGAAGTACCGCCAAAAGTTCCGCAACAGCCACAAGCTTCACACACAAAACTGGGTGGATTTTTTTGATTATGCCCGGAAGGCACTGGAGGGTTGGGTGCGTGGCAGCAACGTTGATAATTACAAAGGGCTGTACGACCTGTTCTTGAGAGAGCACCTCCTAGAGAAATGTTTTCCGGAGCTGCGCCAGTACTTGGTGGACCGCAAGCTGACCAATCCAAGGGAGCTTGCAGAGGAGGCAGACACGTGGGTCAGCACTCGGGTGTCCCACAAGGGAGCCGGGGCGGACCCCCCGAAAGGTGGACAGGGGTTCCCCCAGAAGAAAGAGGGGGAGATAAAAGGAGGGAGTTCTTTAAAGGCCCCCAAAATAGACCGCCTGGGAGAGGGGTAGGTTCCCCATCCCAATCTGGATTCCAGAAACCCACTTATCCTGACAGGAGTCAGCAGCCCAGAACTGTCCGGTGCTACGAGTGCGGGGAGGTTGGACATTACAAGGGGGATCCCCAGTGTCGCAAGAGAACCCCAGCCCCCACAGGAGGTAAGAGCCCCGGGGTGGCCAGTGTAGCGCTTGGGGAGGAGTTGTCCCTAGGTAGGGGAGGTGAGTGGACAGGCTTGACCTTAGTTTCCCTGGGGGATAGAGAGATCATCCCATGGGTTCAGGTACCCTCGAACACTGCCAAGTATCGGCAGAGGGTCCTGGTGAACGGGGAGGAGGTGGAGGCTCTGAGGGACACAGGTGCCAGCATGACGATGGTGAGACGTCAGCTGGTGTCCCCAGAGCAGGTGATTCCTGAGGTATTCCACCCGGTTGTTATGGCTGATAATAGCCTGGGTCATTACCCCGTGGCCCAAGTTCCCTTTGAGTGGGGAGGAGTATCAGGTCTGTTGAAGGTTGCGGTGAGCCCTGCCATGCCAGTTGACTGTCTGCTGGGTAACGACTTGGAACATACTGCCTGGAGGGAGGTAGAGTTCAATGCCCATGCTGAGATGTTGGGATTACCAGGATGGACTTGCGTCGTCACGCGGTCCATGGCTGCCCGACAAGGAACTCAGCCCGGGTTGGAGCCTGAAATAATGGCCCAGCCCACTGCTGGACGAGGAGATGTCCAGGAGGAGACACCCGGTGAGATGGATGGGGAGCCCGCGGAGGTGACCCCGGAGTCCGCTGAGGTGGTTGGTGTTCCCGTGGGGGACCTGCCGACCCCTGCAGAGTGGCAGGTGGAAGGAGGGCCTACCCGGGAGGAATTTTGCCGGGCGCAGAAGGAGTGCCCTACGCTTGAAGGCATGCGGCAACAGGCCGAAGCCCAAGCAGCTGGAACCGAGACTGGTAACTACCATGTCTACTGGGAGGATGGTCTCCTCTACAGTGAGCCTAAGGCTCCGGTGCATGGGTCATCAAGGGCCGTGGTGGTCCCCCAATGCTACCGAGCCTTTCTGCTAGAGTTGGCACACGAAATACCACTAGCAGGACACCTCGGCCAGGACAAGACGTTTGCGCGTCTGGTCCCACATTTTTACTGGCCCAGGATGCGCGTCACTTCTGACACTTTTTGCAAGACTTGCACCACTTGCCAGGCGAGCGGCAAGACAGGGACTAAAGTGAAGGTCCCTCTAGAACCTCTCCCAGTTGTCGATACCCCTTTTGAGCGGGTAGGGATTGACATTGTCGGGCCATTGGACCCGCCGACTTCTGCGGGACATAGGTTCATCTTGGTGCTGGTAGACCACGCCACCCGGTACCCAGAGGCAATCCCTCTGAGGACCATCACTGCACCGGTGGTGGCGCGGGCCCTGATGGGGATTTTTACCCGAGTGGGATTCCCCAAGGTCGTGGTGTCAGATAGGGGCACGAATTTCATGTCGGCCTACATGCAGGCCATGTGGAAGGAGTGTGGAGTGACCTACCGGTTCTCCACGCCTTACCACCCCCAGACGAACGGGCTCGTGGAGCGCTTTAACAAGACCTTGAAGGGGATGATCAGGAGCCTACCCGAGGACTTGAGAAGGAAGTGGGACGTCCTCTTACCCTGTCTGCTCTTTTCCTACCGAGAGGTGCCGCAGAAGGGGGTCGGTTTCAGCCCCTTTGAGCTGCTCTATGGCCACCCCGTTCGGGGGCCCCTCAGTCTTGTCAAGGAGGGGTGGGAGAAGTCTTCCTCGAAGCTTCCCCGTGATGTGGTCAGCTATATGCTGGCATTCCGCAGCCAAGTGGCCAAGCTGTGGAAGGAGGCCTTGGACAACCTAGAGGCTAGTCAGGCTGTCATGAAGAAATGGTATGACCGGAACGCTCGGACGGTAGAGTTGGACGCTGGACAGAAGGTGTGGGTCATGGAGCCAGGAGAGCTTAGCGCCCTCCAGGACCGTGGACTGGACCGTTTGAGATCTTGGAAAGGAAAGGCCAGACCACGTATGTCGTCGATGTGAAGACCCCCCGGCAACCCCACAGGGTGTTCCACGTCAACCGCCTGAAGCCACACCAGGAGCGCTCAGAGCTCACTATCCTGATGATAACAGATGGAAGTGAGGAGGAGGAGAGTGAGCCTCTTCCAGACCTTCTGGCGGCCCATGAGAAGGATGGTTCGGTGGAGGGAGTGGTCCTCGCCCCATCCTTGACCCCAGAGCAACAGAGGGACTGCCGCCAGGTCTTGGGGCAGTACGCCTCGTTGTTCTCCCTCACGCCTGGGATCACGCACCTGTGTACCCATGATGTGGACACAGGGGACAGTCCGCCCGTAAAAACCAAGTCTTACTGGCTGTCCGATAAGGTCAAGGCTAGTATCCAGGGTGAGGTTACCAAGATGCTAGAACTGGGAGTGATTGAGCCTTCCAGTAGCCCTTGGGCTAGTCCGGTGGTGTTGGTGCCGAAAGCGGCCCCACCGGGCACCACACCAGAACTTCGGTTCTGTGTGGATTACCGTGGACTCAACTCAGTCACTAAGACCGACGCTCACCCGATCCCTCGGGCGGATGAGCTCATTGACCGGCTGGGAGCAGCCCGGTATCTGAGTACCATTGATTTGACGTCAGGCTATTGGCAGATCGCCATGGCGGAAGGAGCAAGGGAGAAGACTGCGTTCTCCACCCCCGAGGGCCACTTTCAATTTTGGGTGATGCCCTTCGGGTTGAAAAATGCTCCAGCCACTTTCCAGCGGTTGGTGAACCAGGTGCTGTCTGGCCTAGAGGCCTTCTCTGCTGCCTACCTGGATGACATAGCTGTCTTCAGTAGCAGCTGGGAGGACCATCTGGAGCATCTCCAGGAGGTGCTACAGGCTCTGCAACGGGCTGGTCTAACCATCAAAGCCAGCAAGTGCCATATTGGACAGGGATCTGTCGTGTACCTGGGACATCTGGTGGGCGGAGGTAAGGTGCAACCCCTCCAAGCCAAGATCGAGACCATCTTGGCCTGGGAGCCCCCCAAGACCCAAACCGAGGTCTGAGCTTTTCTCGGCCTCACGGGATACTACCGCCGGTTCGTCAAGGGATATGGAACCATTGTGGGCCCATTGACGGAATTGACTTCAAAGAAGCAGCCACGCAGAGTCATCTGGACGGCTGCCTGCCAGGAAGCCTTTGAGACCCTCAAACGTGCAATGTGCACCGCACCGGTGCTCAGGACTCCAGACTTTGGACGGGAATTTATCGTGCAGACAGACGCTTCTGAGCATGGCATAGGAGCTGTGCTCTCGCAGCTGAATGACGATGGCCAAGACCAGCCAGTGGCCTTCATTTCCCGAAGACTACTCCCCCGGGAACAGCGGTGGAGTACCATCGAACGAGAAGCCTTTGCCGTGGTTTGGGCTGTAAAGAAGTTGAGGCCATACCTTTTTGGTTGTCACTTCCTGATCCAGACCGACCACAGACCCCTTCGCTGGCTCATGCAGATGAGAGGCGAAAACCCCAAATTGTTGAGGTGGTCCATTTCCCTCCAGGGGATGGACTTTCGGGTGGAACATCGACCCGGTGTAGACCACGCCAACGCTGACGGTCTCTCCCGGTTTTTCCACCTTAGCGACGAGAACTCCCTAGAGGTTGGGAAACTCTCCCCTCTTTCGGCTGGGGGGGACGCGTGTTAGACCTGTCAGCCCTAGGGTGGTCTTGCCCTGTTTTTTTCCTTTTGCGCCTCATTTTTGCCACCGTATTTTTACTGGACCTAGGTCTCCGGGCGCCTTACCACTGCTAACCAGTGCTGAGGTGCAGGTGCTCTCTCACTCAAGATGGCTGCCACAGGTCCCTGCTACTGCAGAGGGGCCTTACCCACATACACACTAGTAGCCAGGGTCAGGCTGGGACATAGGGATACAGTATCCATTCCGTCCCCGCCTCTGGGCCACATAGCCAGACATGTGGAAGGTTCCAGTACCTTCCGGGCTGTGGGAGGAGTTATGTTTTGCCGCCTTTAGGAGGGTCACCTGACCTAGGGGTATAAGAGGCTTGGAGGGAAATCTTTTAGTCAGTTGGGGCACCACTGATCCTGGGAGAACCTCTGCCGGAGTACAGGCTTTAGGGCCTAGGGGGGAGACCTACACTACTGCTGCTGACAAGGCTTAGGCACTGCTGTAGTAAGCTAGCTGAGGAACGCCCACCACCCACTGACCTTGCCCAGCGTGAGGGGACCCAGGGAACCACCTTCAGCGTGCTGGGAAGTAACATCAAGCACTCCCAGAACCACCAACTCATTCCCCCCCCTCATAAGAAGAAACTCCTGACAAGAAACTCCTGACAAGAAACTCCTAAGAAGAAACTCATAAGAAGCAACCAATCAAGAACAGCCGCAAGAAACCTTAATTTGAGAGGCCTGACCGACCAGCAAGGCCTGAAACCTGAACTGCCAAACTGGGGATCACCAGGTAAAGCGCCGTGCCCTGAAGCGCTAGACCTTCACCCCCTATCTACTCCTGCCTGCTGCTGGGCTGCCCCCCAAGAACCTTTCCAGTCAGCCCTGCCCACAGGCTGCTGGTGCGCCCGCGCTATATCTCCACGAGGGAGAAACTGCCACCCAAGTCACTGACCTCGTGACTGAATCGCCGCCGCGGCCGCCGCCGCGTGAGGAGAAGTGGTGAGGGAGGCCCCCCCCCTCGAGTGCGTGTGGTGAGGTGCGCCGTCCGCGCCCTCACCGAAGCCTCCAAATTGCCCCCAAAGATCACTGCCGGGCCCGGGGCCCCACCGACGAAGTCGCGGCCAAAGGAATCGCCGCCGCAGCCCAAGGGAGCCGCCTGAAGAAGCCGCGGCCTAGCGGGACCAACGAGGCCTCCAGGCCCCGCCGACGCCGTTGCTGGGCGACCGGGGACGCCGGCCGCGCCCCCGGGAAGGCCGCACAGCGATTGGGCGCCGGCTCCCGCCACGCCCCCAGCACCGACGGAGGCCGAAGAAGAGCTCCGGACCAGCAGAGGGAGACGGGAAGCCGGCCGGAGAGGACTGCCGGCTCCCGCTCCCCTTCCATCTCACCGCAATCCCCCCACTTGATCCCGGGGGTCGGAGGAGGGTGATACCGGCCCCCGCAACGACCCGCAATTCCGGCCGGAAGGCCGAGGCACCCCGACCGGGCCCTGCCCTTCAGAACACGGGCCGGCCCGGGAGATCGACAGTCGCATGGAAGCGCGACCAACGACCACCACATCAGGTGAGCCCAGGAGGCCCCTAGGGCCCGCAGAGACGCCACTGGGGGCCGGGGGCCACCATTAACCCGTGAAATTATCCCTATGAGGCGAGGCCCCGGAGAGGAGTGGGCCTGGCCTGAATTAACCCCTGAGGGACACAGAAGCCCCCCATTGCCAGGGAAGCCCCAGAATACAGGACATGTTGAGGGGTTCCCCACATTGCTCATTAATCTAATGATGACGCCTACTGTAATTACTGTCTAGGCCTATGCTTATACTTGCAAAGTCGTTACCTAGTGTGAAGGTGATTAATTGAATTGAGCTGAAGTGTACACCGCCAAGAGTTGAAGTGTTTTATGTTGCAGGTGTACCGGAGTTGCGACGCCCACTGTACTGAATGTGGGTGCGCCTAGATTAATGCAGGCCCTGTTTGAAATGTAACGTGAATGCCCTCTTTTAAGTAATTGAATATTCCTGAAGTGAATTGCATGTTTAGGCCCATGTTTTATTAATGCACCTTGTGATCATTATTGGTGCTACGTTTAGGAGATGATTCCTGCGGCCTTTTAGTGGCCTACAATGTTGATGAGCTATGATGCTTTAATGAGAATGCGCACCAGTTGAGTAACGCAATGAATTTAAATGTAGATCTGAATTAATCTGCCTCATCTGATGCTGCCTGGATTTATATAAAAGATCTTGATTTTAAATACACAAGCCTGGTGTGGTGTCATGTTATTGCGTCCGCATTTCTGAGTCAAAGTAAGAGTGTGCTGCACAACTGCCTTACACATTGCCTTCGCGTGCTTTCCCGCCTCGCGCCATGCTACCGTGACGGACTCGGTAACCCCGTTTCCAACACCCATCCTCTCCTCTAGAATGTTTAGAATAGTGGGATGATGGATGGTGTTGAAAGTCAAAGCGAAATCAAGGAAGATGTTAAGGCATGAGTGCGTTGTTGATAATGTGGAGAACTGCTGCCTCAGTACAGCAACCTGATCTGAAAAAAGACTGACCATCATCAAAGAAGTTGTTGTCTAAGATGAACTGTTTTTATTGACGTAACAAACAGTTCTCCAGGACATTCCTAGCTGCTGGCCCCTGGCAGTGGCCAATAAGGAAATGGGGCTGCAGTATACTCCTCCTACTCCTTCCATATTGCGTTAGTCTTTTTACTATAACCTTGTTGCCTAGAACATAGTAAACAGATGAAGGGGGGATGAGGGGTTGAAAAAGCAAGTAAAATAGTGTGAAGCAGCCCACCAATAGCTGCAAGGTTTGATGCTGCACATTAATTGTGCAAAACATCAGGGTCTGCTCCTGCCTTTTTCAAGAGGGGAGTGACTGGACAAGTTTTTCGACAGTCTGGGACGAATTCTTGAGACGGAGATGAATTAAGTGAGCCCAAAAGGGGATTAAGGAGGCACTGATCTCCTTGATGATGAAGGCTAGAAAGGGATCTGGGAAATAGGAAGATGATCACAGTTAAGGTTTTGCAAAGATACGTTTGAGTTATCTCTCTTAATTTGGACGAGATGACTGGGCATTTCAGAATCGGTAATACGGTAGCATGGTTGGTAGGTGTTAGCGCAAGAAACAGTTCAATATTCCCTAATTTTATCCTTAAAGAAGTGGACTTTAGTTTGAATAGCCTTAATTTCAAGAGTTTGGAATACAATTCCCAGCCTCAGATTTACATCAGGCGCAGTCTGTAGCGTCACCATGAACCACCTGCTCCAGCTAGCTCAAAACCTCAACAGACTGCTCCACCTTCCACTCCCATAAACATTGTGCAATACTACACCTCAAAAGTTGGTTGAAGACATGTTCACATCCATCAACACCTCAAACAGCAATACCCCATGAAAGTACTTACATTGAAAACAGTCCAGGCAGGGAAGGAACCTGGCTAAGGCTGTAAAGCAAATCTCTTAACATCCAAAACAGCAATTTGAACAGCTGGAAAAAAGTACAACTACCGGTCCAACTACAATAGGTAGCTCAACAAGGAACACCTAAAAAGATACCAATAAAGCCAAAGCTGTTATAAAATTAGCTGCATAGCAAAAGCCCCTATGAAAACAAATGACTATTCTAATTATCACCAATTCCACTCATACCACATCGCCAAAAATTAGAAGGATCCAAGCCCAAATCTCACCCACCAGACAAAAACCACAAGACACACCCCACCCATCTAACAATCTCAATGACTACTCTTTTCCTTGTATTTTTCCATACAACATGTTGTTAGAAGGTCTGGTGGAAGCAAACCTCTTAGCATCCATCACCGTACACATTTTACAATTTATATTTTTCAGGAGGGTAGACCGTATGTACTTAAAGCAGCTTGAGGTGCTTTAGCCCCTAAAACCAGACAAAGCTTTACTGTATCTTCAGTTATCCCGCAGGGGGAAGTACTGTTGTGTTAAAGATAAATATAGATATTCTTAGTGCTTCAGCCAGTGGCAAGCCACATACCACTCTATCTCCTCCTGTTTCCACCTCCTCCTCAGACTGATGACAATCTGTGTATTATTTTCATGGCTACTGGACAGTATGTTGCCTGGCAGTGGCCAATAAGCAAATGAGGATGAGGAATACTCCTCCTACTCCTTCCCTATTGCGTTAGTCTGTTTACTATAACCTTGTTGCCAAGAACATAGTAAACAGATGAAAGGGGGGATGAGGGCTTGAAAAGGCAGCTAAAATAGTGTGAATTAGCCCACCAATAGCTGCAATAAGATTATTCTGTTTCGTTTTTAAATATACTGTCCTGCAGGTGCCTGCACTTCCTCACAGAAGTTGCAAAAACCTCCCACATTGCCCTGCAGGGGCTTTTCCCCTCTTCTCTAGGAATATAAAAAACAATACCTTTGAGCTTCAGAAAGATTTGAGGGCCAGTTGAACATCGAATAACCTGAAAATTCAGGTGACTCAAATTAATTGAAGTGTGGTTCTACCGGGCCTGTTTTTGGCAGGGTGTCCACCGTCCCCAGGTCACTACAGACACGGTTTCCAGTCCTGGCTAAAACAATGATTTGTAGGTGAAAAATTCAGGACTGGTGAAAAATTCAGGACTGGAGACGGTGGCCGTAGCGGCCTGGAGTGAAGTGGTCACAGTCCTGTCACAGACCATAAAGGGCAAACAGCACATCATAGCTTATCAAACACATTCAAGCAAGGGATTAAAGTAACACATTTAAAATCGATTAGCACATTAAATACACTGATAAAATACACTTCAATGAAACCTCAGACTTTATAAATTAAATAAGAGCATCACTTGTTCCACAACAATGTATTAGAGAAAACCTGACTGAGCCTATATCATGCTTTGTTAGCATATGTACTAGCTAATGCTTCCCGAATGTCTGCCAAAAAGGGTGTAAGAATAGGAAATGTGTAGCAGACTGAACCATATTTGTGAGGCAATTGCACAAACGAGAACCCTGAGGCAGGTCATCTGGTCTAAACTTAACATAAATCAAACAAATAGCAAATCTCAATTTGGTTCCCAGCCTAAAGCACTCATAGAGTTAGATGCTTTACTACCACATGGCTGCCAGTAGTAGACTTTAAAATTGTTCCAGTAATCTGTTCACAAAAGGAATAAGTAAACCTAGCATTCGTTTCGACCATTGATTACGGGCTAGTCCAAAGCCTTGGCAGGCCTATGACAGATGAAAGAGCTCCAACTTGCTTGACGCACGGTGATGTCCTGCACCTCGTTTACTCAAGAGGACCTGACGAAAACTAAAAAGTGATAGGTGGATTGTTGGAATTAATCTTAGCCACTGGTAATTACTATGGGCCACAATCCAGTCCATCATTATTATACCAACCAAGCCACCTAAGACAGGAACCAGCCTTATGCAAATCAGCCTTGGTCAGCTCCAATAGGTACAATCCAGCTCCAACTACAAGGCCAGGTGCCCTCCGAGAGTAATACAAGCAATGCCAGATTGGTTATGTCCTATTTTGACACAATCCAGTCCATTGTTTTTTGGTCAGAACAGTCATGGGATTGCTTGTGTTCCCGCTTAGAGGGGACCTGGCCTGGCAGTTCAGGCTGAACTGTTCCTATGGGAGCAGGAACAAGGTTGATTTGTATTTGCATGTATAAAGCAGAACCACGATTCATAGACCAGCACTGTGCAGGTTAGTAGAAAAAAAAACAATTATGCAATTACAATATACAAAAATCCAAAACAGTGAAAACATTTTGTAAGAAAATGCATTTTAAGATTTCCCAAAAATAAGTAAAAGAAATGATAGCAACATGCAGATCTGAAAGTTAAAAAAACATAAAATACACACAAAAATTCATTAAAAAAGAGAATGCCGGAAGACTGAATTAAAATAATGAAAATCAGGAAGTAATTAAAATAAAGAGACAGTTTATAGCTACGGTATTCTTTTTTCTATTTAAACCACAACGCGAAAAACAGAAAGCATGGCTGGAAGACAACAAGAAAAGAGAAACTGGTATGGAAGTGGTAGGATGGCAGTTAAGGATGGAAAACGGATCAGAAATAATCTATCTGTAGGTGATGGGGTAATCTTAAATTAAAAAATTAAAAACACTATGGGCGTTTTAAAAAGATCGTGGATTAAAGAGATGGGGGACAAAGAATAACAGAGGCATTATTGAAGTGCTCTTTTACGTGCTGTAACATCACCAGTAAAAGTGCAAACAGGGCATAGCCGTTCCTAATTGTACTCATTGTATATGGAAATTCCCATCTTAGATGTTTTGGGGATAATTCTCAAAGGTGTGTACAAGAGTATAAAAAAATACTACAGGAGCAGTACTTTAAGTACATCAAAATGTCATTGTGAATAGCCTCCTGCGTCTTTAAATCAAATGTTTTTTTTAAAATTCTTTGCAGCTAATCACTAACTACGATGAATGCTGCTATGCAAATGAGATCACTACCTTCCCCTATTTCAAGCTGTGGTGTGCTCAGCACTAAGAAAGTTGAAGGACACAAGTTACACTTCTGCTGATTGTGACTGATGTACTCAGTGTTGAATTCAAAACTCACCTGACAGCGAACTGCTGGCCCTTGAGAGTACTATCCTGGGGATATTTGGTTTTCTGACTGGCAGGAGTAGGAAGACTCTTAGAGAAGGAAATGGAATGGACTGGTCCCAGGTTTAAATTGCCATACCAGTGTACAAGTTCAAGCTGATCATCAAAGAATTTGATTTGACCTTTTTCATCGCCAGTTACAAAGTATCTAAAGGAAAAGAAACAAATGGTTACTACAACAAACTGCCTCCCAAATGTACTCGACTTCTTGAAATCCATATTCCTATTTACATGACAATTCAGTCTGCAAGTCCCTTTTCGGGACCGGGCTCATCTTGACTTTTCAATCCATACACCAAAATTGCTCTCTTGTTGTCCCTCTTACTGTTTTCAACTCTAACTCAAAGTCTAAGCACCATCACTGTTAACGCCAATTTATTACTTTTTGGAAACATAGTCATATTGCACAGATACATATATCTTTATAATCCCTTAAACTTTTTCTATTGAAATGATGTTATGATTACAAGCTCCAAAACCCTAAAAATACTGATGTTAAGCAGGTAGGGTGACTCCAAAACACAATCACCCTGACAAATCACTTCTAATGACAGAACAAATAACATCATTGATGATTTAAATTCAATGCTAAGGAGGATGTATTATTGTTAGATATCCTTGTAAAGAATATATATAGAAGATAGGCTGCTGCAATTAAACTAACTACCAATAGATATCCTCTTGGACATAAAATGTAGCTGGAAGATTGAGGTACCACTGTCAACATACAGATGTCTTTGCAATGGATAATTATAGAAGCAGAAATTTAAAACAGCAATTATTTGCCATTTAGAAAATCTCAATGAAGTTAATGGTGATGTGATATAAAATGTTACAATTTACGCCCTTTATTGTGTCGTCTAAGTATGTATATAGCAAAGGATAGTGCAATAACACTAACTAGCAATGCATATTCTAATGGACATTAATTGTAGGTGGAAGACTACAGTTCTGCTTTCAACATACAGATGTCCTGTGAACGCATACATATAATAACAAAGCTGTATTTCCACTCTCAGCAAACATGCTAATGACCAAGGGTCCGATTCACAAAGGTACACTGAGACGAAAGTCTAACTTTACGACTTTCGATATTCACTAAGGGCATTTACGAGAAGTAAAGTTAGACTTTTGTCTCTGTTTACCTTTGTGAATCGGGCCCTAAAAGTCTACAATTTTAAAGATTTTATCAGTGATTTTATTGCTGATTTCAAGGGTGATGTGACACCCTAACTAAAAAGGGTAAACTAAAATTTGTATTTTTCCCTAGTGAGGTTCATAAACAGGGAGAGTGGTTTTGTTAACTTATGAAATGATCGAGAAGAATAAATTGTGTCTTAGTCAGATTCAATTTCTCTTTCAGTTTTCTAATATGTCAGATGTCAATAAATGTTAACCTTTTTCTCCTTAGTTGGACCAAAAACTATACTCCTGCCCACATTTGGTATAAATTGTTCAATTGCATTTTGCTGTGCCCTCAGTTAAAATTATTTTGAGAATCTCATAACTGACTCCCGTTCGACCAATCTTCATGAAATTTTAAAGCATCAATCTTGATACATACATAATTTTTTAAGTTTCATGCATGTTCATCAAGCGGGTCAAAGCTATTATATTAGTATTAAAAACACTTCTCCTGTGGTTTAACCTGCTTAATCATAACCACAGAGTCACTATCTATGACTCAGTAATATCTGTATTTGTCAATCTATCAAATGATACTGACTGAATTACAGTGGCTAATCTGGATTCAGACACAGGATCCCTCAATGAGAGCCCAGAGATCTCTTACCATTCCCCTCCGTTCTCTCACCTCCACAGATTATGAGGAAAAGCCAAATTTCACTCAAAAGGCCATCTCATCCTTAACCAGATCAATTTAATCTCCTGGAATGTGACAGGGATTAGAGCTAAATTACATAGCCCAGATTGGATTTTGTTTATAGAGGATTTTAATCTCCAGTGCTTTTAGCAGACCTGGGCAGTAGACCCCTTCCATCTACAAAGCTATTTAACTTACAACTCACTTGCTATTCCTAAGCTTGCAGAGAGCGCTAAGGGTGGATTAGCCACGTTAGTATCTGTCAGTTTTCTGGGGAAAGTATACTGGATCGGGTTAGTTTCCCCTACTACCAGCTATATTAGCTGGAACCCATGGGGGGCCTAACATTATTTTAATAAAATATTATATAGCAAATTGTTTAGCCATTGCAGTGTGGATGTAGTCATAGAGCTGGAGGGAAAGTTAGTGACCTTCCTGCAATAGAAGAACAGGTATTATGGTATATTTTGGAGAGGTGACTTCAATGACCCCATATGTCGTTTGCCAGCCAAACAGGTATGTGGGTTGGTCAACTGTCTGGGGGAGGCGCTGTCTCATTTTGTTCATGCCCGTTATGTTGTAGCTCTAAACAACCTGACTGTCAAACATAATTTCATGTTAGTACAAGATCCAGGCGGAGCGTCTGTGAGGAGAGTAGTGCTCACTGCCTATCGGCCTGATTGGTCAATCTCTGGGCCATAAAAGAAAGTAAATTGGCTGTAAGTGGTCTATGGCTGTTTTCAGTGTTATTGAAGTGCTTTATTGAGCGATGCTTTTGAGGGCTCTCAGCCTGATGACATGGAATATTCAAGCATGTGAGTCTATAAAAGATCCAATCCTGGAAAAACTGCTGTTAAGGTAAGAAATGTTTGTGTACCTGTCGTCCTGGTTCTGCATCATAGAAATCTTTATTGAAGTCTATAAATAAAGATCCTACAATGAACAACTAACATTTTCTTCCTTTGATCAAAAAGCACTTCCAAAATACCGCCCCCAACACCTAGCTTATTTTAGTTCTCAAAAATTATGGAAGAGGGAGTTTTCTCCCAATTTGAAGCTTTCCTGGAGTGGCTTTAGGCTTCATCATGGCACCAAGACAATACTGGTATCACTGCTTCCGAATCTGCTAGAATCTAAGGACAAAGGCAAATTATCACTGCTTGTTCTTCTGGATTTTTTCAGTAGCATTTGATGCACTAGACTTTAACATACCGCAAATCTGCCGTTTCAGAAGAAATGATCAAGTGGTTTAGGTCCTTCATGATATGAATTACAGAAGGCTAAGCTTGGTTAATTCATGTCTTGCAAAGCAGCTGTGAAATGTTGGGTACCTCAAGCTCCACTGTTGTCACCACTCTTGTTCAGCTATTTATTAGGCTTCTCTTCCATAATCAGGGCCAACTGGCTATGGGTATAGTTATATGCTGCTAATGCACAGGATCTACCAGTGGGTCAATAGCCTTCATAATGATTTTTTCTGACCAAGAGCACACTTTGAAGATATAACACGATGAAGGAATTCAATTGGGTTAATGCTGAGTGGGGCTATGAGAGTCGAACTGCTCATGGGACCAGGTTAGAAACTTTGAGACTTAAGTAAACTTCCTAGGCTGCCTGAACTTCTTGGCTTGTCAACCACATCAGCAAACACAGCACAAAACCTTAGAGTTATATAGGACTGCAATCTTAACTTTAAAACCCATCTAAAGTCTGTGCTTTTCTATGTTGGACAACTAAAACAAATCCTGCCCAAAGAGGGTGAAGAATGTGGTTAAGGTGAAGTCAGCTCTCTTATGAACCCTACACTTGAAAATGTTAATGTAGCATTAGGAAGCCTAACCAAGTGGCAGACTAGACAGCTTCAGTTATTTCCACAATATAGCAGCAGAGAAGGCTCTGAAACCAACGAAAATGGAACTCACCAGAGGCTAGCCTCCCTTCATTAGCTTTTAACATCCAAACTAATTAAATTTAAAATGGCATGCTAATATTATAGGAATAGCCCTTGTATTTGCAAGAAAATGTGTCACATCACTTTCCCAGGCGATTGCTCAGGTAATGTAATCAAATATTTTTGAGGGTTCCAAGAACGAGCCATGCAGGGCTTCCAATTTGGTAGTAATTTCCAAAAGATAATAAATAACTAGTAGCTTTGTTTAGCTTTAGGTAACCAATAAACCTCACCTACTTAGCACATAGAGACAACTGAGTTTGTTGAGCAACTGCACCTGCAATGGGTAATGGGAAAGCACCGAAAGTCCTGCAAGATTAGCGTCACTCAATGAACATAGTTTGATAAGTTGAATCCTGGAGACTTTAGCCATGGATTATTTTCCGCAGCTCACCAAGAGGTAAGTGAGCAAATCCAGGCCTGTTCTTGATGTTACTGGAAGATACATCTTGATGAGATAAACAGTGCTTTTCGGTTTTGGGAACAGATAATCTTCTACCATAATTGTACCATGCACCACAATCTTGTTGGACCGATTTATGGCCAATGGACACATGAGTGTCATCACAACCAAAGCATCATACAGATTCACAGGCAGGGACTATGTGGACACTACCCAGCCCCACCTACATGGCTGATGGGTGGGGGTCCTGCCTTCCATATAGCTCGCAGTAAAGTATAGTTATCCGCCCATCAACACTCTCTAGGCAGTTAGTATCTCTATTGACAGAAATATCAAAGTTACAGATGTTAACCTTTGTATTGTATTCTTTTATGCTCCTGTCATGTTGTGTATGGCCTTGGATTTCGTTTTCTCTACAATACTGCCACCATTCACCACCCCTACTCCTTCGAGTTTTGCCTCCATGTCATTACCTCATTTGTATGAAAATAAAGTTGTATAAGCGCCCTATGAATGTACCTACTTTGTTAATCTGCCTCTGCTCTAGAGATCCTCTAAGCTGTTCCCAGGACAGGGTAGATGGATATCACACAATTGTATAATTGCATGAAGTCACTGTTGTGTCATATCTGCTGGATTTATGTTGCGTTTTGGGTTCTGTGTGTTTGCTCAGTTTGCACTGGTTTACTTTCATATTTAAGCTAATATTTGGGAAAGGTCATGGTCACATTTTCTGGATGGTCTTGAATATATGGCTTTGCCTGACTGCACCAAGTAGGTAGAGACCATTTTTGGTACCATTGATGCCACAGGTTGATCATGAGGGTCAGCTTCAAAGGATGACGTTCTTCGAGGGATACCAATGTAAGGAGGACCATGAAGAGTGTGGGCTCCAGAGCTAGTGATACTTTTACATAGAACAATACAACTATTCATTGTTAGTACAAAGATCTGAGAAGTATGTCTGGAGCAAACAAGTCACTTTGCTTCATATGTATTATCCATTCAGTGAATAGTTGGGAACAGATACTCCATTCTGCTGGTCCAGTACAAGAGTTCACTGCTGATATAGGTAACTCACACGGCTCAGGGTCCAGCTAACTTATATAAGGTACGACTGCGGTCCAAAGATAAGATGGACGAGGCAATTGATCTCCTTGATTCTGACAAATGCAGTTCTGATGAAAGGTTCAGACAAAATATTTATGACAAATGTACTTTTTTATGAATACGTTGTGTTTTTTAGGGGAGTGTCAAGCTTTAACCAAAGACGTAGATCGGCTGCTGTCCCTGAATGTCTCTGGGGGAATCAACCACCCAAATACCTCACAAGGGAAAAAAGGGTAACAGAGAGAGTAAACACTGGAGCGCTTGTTGTTGCAGGATGGCATGGCAAAACCAAGAATAGATTAGCATCTGTTTGAGGAATAGGCCATTAACTTGTTCTCAGGTGGTTTATGAAACAAGTACTAAATGAGTAAGAGACAGATGGAAAGGTTTCATTAAGAAAGCATTCTTCATTTATGTTATGTATAATGAGAGTCATTGTGTTACCCAAATCCAGGGAAGATGGGACAGTCATGAGATCAGAATACCAGTGCTAACCCCTAGGACATATAGGAGATGGAGTCCAAATGAATAGCAACCCATGGTAGTACTCCAATGGCAGACAAACAGAGAGAAGCCAAAGGGATTTCTAGGGAAGGACAAACATGAGGTAACAAGAAGGCTAAAAAAACAACAAAGTTTTGTGTGGATGAACTAACCAAAAGTGGACAGCCAATACAGTTATGCATCTTTGCCAAGCAAAGGCACCTAGTTGTAGTGCAGTTAAATAGGTGCTACCATTAATGAACTGGAAGTGAATTAATTATCTGGAAGTTCCCATCCTCATGGAAGTTGGTAGTCTAGCCTTCCCTCTTGCCACTGACCAGTGTTTCAAAGTTTCCACTCTCTTCCCTGTCTGAATCAGGTGATTAGGAGATGTATGCGAGGGACAACACAATTATAGAGTGACTGTTTACACAAGGATTGGGTTGGCCCGGGGTTGAACATCAGCCTCTGTGACCAATTCCTACTGTGCTTTTTGACTTAAATCCTGACATCGACAGTACTCCAAATCAGGTCTTCTTCCACCTTTGCTTCTCCTCATCTTTCCAGCATACATTTTCTAGTGCCTAATGCAGTTTGGGGGCTTTGAGACTTTTCTATCAATCAATGTGCCATTCACAATGTCCCTTTTCAGTTCCCCATTCCAGCACATGCCTCCGGTTTGTGGTAAACAATTGAGTGTATCCAGGCCAGCAGTTTGCATTGTTCTTTTCCTATAACCAACTCTAGATCCTGTACCCATTCTCTATGGCTTGCCTCCTCTTTCTTCTTCATGTAAAAAGTCGTTTCAATAGGTTAACTAAGACAAAATATTTTTCCATTCATTCCATCTTTGTTTTATTTAGTTTTTTACCATAAATGTGTTGATATACCTTCCTTATCAGCTGTATGTAGTTCTAGAGGTGGTAGGCCTCAGCCTAAGAACAAACGGCACAAGTCCAGAGAGTGCGTCACTTACCAAGGCAACAAGCACAGGCACTAAGAGATTGGGTTCTATGGCCAGATCCTTGTAGGATATGAGGTAGTTTTAGTAGTAAATATCTTTATTCGATTTTACATTAAAAACCATAAAAGCACATCATATACAGTTCATAAAAAAAAGAGGAGTTAATTGAGGAAAACGAAACAGTCTCTCTTCGGGATCTTGGTTGAGTTACTACTATACATGTGGTGTCTAGCACCTCGATCCTAAACATAGATCATGGAAAGCATCCCCAAGCAGCTATTTTTAGTGCAACCAGGAACCATATTATATCATTCCAGTAACAACCATACATATGTTAGAGTTTGATAAAGTGTGTAGTGCTAATAACATTTAACATCTAGAATAAAATTGTACTAAGATTAAAATATTTACAAGTATAAAATTTCATTTGTAATATATTACATTGTCAATTTAACCTACACGTGCCATACTCCTGTAGGCGGTTTATATTACACCTCTAACATATTAGATCAAATTAATAATAATAACATTTGCATGGGAAGCTCGAAACGGAGTGAGGCTCTCTCCATTAACTTGTGGAAACCCCCAATGTCTGCAGGGGGGGAATCAACCGGGGCAGGAGCTGGAGAAGCGGGATCAGGGATTACGTAATCATCCCATTCATCTGCTTGATTAGGTTGTACAAGTTCCCCTTCTTCCTCCTCTGTGGAATCATCCTGGTGTTGAACCGTCGGAGGAACGACATCCGATGGTGCTGGAAATTGAGTATGCGGCTGAGCTGATGGAGGTGGTGAAACCATCACGGTGGCAGGAGGAGGAGGCACAGGCTGAGCCAAGAGGGCGGGTTGTGGAGGCGGAGGATGAGCAGAAAACCTCCGTCGGTAGTCTAGAAGCATCCCCTGCAAATCTGCCAAAAGAGAAGTGGGAACAGACACCATCTCTTGCTGAATGTTCTCTTGGCGTGGAAATGATTGTTCGTACGCCTGATCGTGATAATAATCACCCTCCGAATCAGTGTCCTGACATTTGACTAGAAGCTGAGAGGGGCTATTGGCATAGCCAAAATGACTGTCATCCCCATCAGAGTCCTCCTCCTCATTCAAAAGTAATGCAGGTGGTAAAGAATCCCCTCTCCTAGGGGACGTCCTGTCTGGCGAAATTTGCTTCCTTTTTATAGAAATGGAAATTTTCCCCGTCGACGACGTCGTCGACAGTCCCGTCGACGTGGAGGAAAAAATCGTCGTCGACGACAGCGTCGCCGGAAGCACCGTCGACGAGAATGTAGCAGGAACCAACGTCGACGGAAGCGTCGTGGACGTGCTGACCGTCGCTGAAACGATGGGCGTCGTCGACATCGTCGTCGACGAGATAAGCAGTACCCCTGCTGACGTCGTCGTCACTGTCGTCGCCGTCTTCGTCGACACCCTCGTCGTCGACGCCACCGTCGTCGACGCCACAGTAGACGAGATCTTCGTCGGCACCATCGTCGACGTTGCTGAAGAAGTGCTCGTCGACGAACCCGTCGACACTGAAATAGATGACGACATTGAAACTCCCGTCGACGCCGGAGCACTTTTAGTCTGCGATTTCGGAGGTTTAGTCGACGAGGGCTTGCGCAGCGTCGACGACGAATGACTACTCTTCTCAGAGGACTGCGAAGAGGGCTTTTTAAAAGATTTTTCTTGTCTAGGGACAGTCGCAGGTGGTGAAACTAGTCCTTCCCTCTCCTTTACACCGCAGTGAGGAGATTTGATAGGACCTTGGGCCTCAGACTCCTTCGGGGTCTTTTTTGAGACCTTAGAGGGGTGACCCATAGATGGTGAAGGGGAACCTCTACCCCTTTTGACTGACCTAGATGAGGTGGCGGAAGACGACTCCTCACTATCACTAGATAGTGTTTCCTTCCTCGACTTTAGCCTGTGAAGCCAGGTGAGCAGACGACCCTCACGGTCCCGGAGAGTCTTGGTCGAGAAAGTGCGGCAAATCTTGCACTCCGCAGCTTTGTGGTCCGGGTATAGGCAATATATGCAGTCCTTATGCCTATCCTCCACATAGAGCCTCTTCTTGCCACAAGTGGCACAAGCCTTAAATAAAGCTTTCTTTTCCTTATCCGACATGTCCAAGGATCTTCCAACAAAACTTGATGAAAGTAGTTGAAAAAAGGTGAGAAAAAACAGTTGAAAAGAGTTGAAGTAGAGCAAAGCTCGAGGAGACTCCCTTCTGCACAACGTGCGGTAGAAAATCTGAGGAGCTGAGGTTCTTTCACCAAGGTTCTAGAGGGTGAGGCTGCTCTGATTGGCTGTCTGTTCTTTTTGGTCTCTTTTACAAAAAGACATGGTCTGGTTACAAAATGGGATTAGGCCTAGGCCTGTTTCTCTTTTGTAATGGTTATTTACTACTATTTTATTTTTACCGAGACTCCCATCTCGACGACAGGGAATGATTCCAAGCATGGGAATCTATGAAAGCTCCAATACTGGAGTAAGTGACCGTGCGGTAAGTTTGGCTCGACTGTCACTCTTGGTGCTTTTTTTCTGAAAGTTGTAGTTCCCCTTCTAGTAAGAGTCTCTCCCCTTCTGCTGGTTTCTAGGCGTGGTTGCTAATTCTATGCATTTGCCCCTAATAACCGTCTTAAAGGCGTCCCAGTTGGTTGCAAAAGAAGTAAGGGCTGGGTCGTTGGTATTAAAGTACTCTGTGATTGCCGTTCTTAGTTCGTCCCTCAGGAGTCTATCCCTGCTGAGAAAATTGGGGAAGTACCATCTCCTGTGTTTCGTGCGCGGGACTGGCCAATTTAATACTAACTACAGGGGGCAATGATCAGAAAGGCAAATCGGGTGAAACCTAGCATCTGCGACTGTGAATAGAAGGGATTGGCTGAGAAAGATATGGTCTATTCTAGAGTAGGTTCTGTGGGAATGAGCGAAAAAAGAGTAGTCCCTTGACGTGGGGTGGGCTTCCCTCCAAGAGTCTAGTAGGCCCAAATGCTGAAGAGAGGCTTTGAGGGCCCTACTGAACATCCCTCCCGCTGCCCTGTGAGGATGGGTCATGTCTAACGCGGGGTCCCATATGAGGTTAAAGTCCCCCAACAATAGAATGTCTCCCATGGCGAACCCCTCTAGTGTTGTTATAAAAGCCTCCAGAAAGTCCTGTTGCCCTGTGTTAGGTGCATAGATCGTGGCAATGGTGCAGGATCGACCCCTGATCTCACCCCAAACCATCAGAAAACGCCCCGCCCTGTCAGTTTTAGTAGCGAGGTAGTTAAAGGGGATCGAGGAATGGAAGAGAAGAGCCACTCCATTTTATTTTGTGGGGGCCAAGGAGCGAAAGATCTGTGGGTATCCTCCTCACTTTTCTTTAAATGGGTTTCCTGCAGGGCGGCTATCAGAATCTGGTGGTCAGTTAGGAACTTCCATAGGCGCTGTCTCTTGTTAGGAGAGTTAAGCCCCCTGACATTCCAGGAAATGCAATTAACTGCCATATATCACTGTGTAATCACCCCCCCCTTTCGCAGCTCCCACTTCGACCTCCCCATATGCAGCCCCCCTCGCCACCCCGCTACCCCCCCTCCTTCGGCCCTGCTAGAGTCAACCACATTATGAGCACCATGATACACAACATATAAAACAAGAAGAAACATGAACCGTGAGTTGTGGGGTCTTCCATCCCAGAGGAAGGCCTCACTATGTCCAACTCTAGGAGCGAGCCCACTTCCGCTCCCAGGAACCCCTTAGCCAAATCGCTGGTGTACTGACTTGCTTACTGTTATAAAGAATTCGACTACCCGCCACCCTGATTTTTAACCAGATCACAAGAAGCGAAATGTCAACAGAATATAAGTCTTAGCTCTCGTTGCGTCTATAAGGGAGCAATTTCCCTTCATTCTCCCTCTTGGAATCCCCCCTACCAAAACTCTAGTGAAGTCTAGCTTTGGGCGATCTGCGTGCGTGGGACCAAGCCCTAGATCCCAGGCTCACCCAACCTCAGTCCGGCGCTTTTTTACCCCCATGTCCAGTCTTTCGCCATGGGCCACCGCCTCGTCGCTCCTTCGGTTGCACCCCTTCGTCAATCTTCGATGTTGTTGTGTCGGGAGGGGGAGTCTGATTCCCAGAAGGACCGCCGCTTCATCCATTTCTGTGCAGTGGAACTGCTTATTGTCCATTTGGAAGGCGATGCCAAAGGGGTAGGTCCATCGGTATTTTATTTGACGTTCTCGCAGGGCTTCTGTGATCGGCCGGAACTGCTGACGTTGCGCCAAGGTGGCTTGCGCCACGTCTTGGAAAAGTGAGCATGAGACGTTTTGGAATGTTACTTTGTCCGTTGCTCTTGCTTTTTAAAGAACCAGTTCTTTCATTTTGAAGGAGCTAAATTTTGCTAGTACGTCTTTCGGCCTCCTGTTGTTTCCGGGCAGCCTCGGGCCCACTCTGTGTACCCGCTCCAGTTGTACCTCTGGGCCTCCTTCTCCGAGGACTGTGGAGAAGAGGCCTACCATGAACGCCTCCAGATCAGGGCCCTCGCAGTCTTCTTCCAGACCTCTGACTCTTATAATATCCCGTTGGGAGCGATTCTCTAAGTCCTCGCACTTGAGAGCAGATGCACGTAACTGGTTGCGAAGCTCTGCAGAGCTCTCCTCCAGGGGCCTCATGCGTTCATCCAGTTCCTAGCATTTTGCTTCCAAATCTAGGGTACGCGTTCCTACTGAGTCCACCTCAGCCTGTAAGGCCACCATCTTCACCCTCATCTCTGCTCTGAACGCGTCGAAGGAGGCATCCATGTCCACCTTGATATCCTCCCTCAGCTCCTTCCTGAAATCCCTGAGGGACGCCAACAAGTCTTCCCGGGTGAGAGTCATGCTGCCACCCGCTTGCGCCTCTGCCTCTTTAGCTGTCCCTGCGCCAGGCAGAGCAAAGTAGTTGGAGACCTTGTTGCCGGTGGCCTTTTTGGGTGGCATATGGGGACAGGGGGACTGGTCAGCACGGGGCTGCCCCTCCACCGTCCAGATCACCACCGGAGAGAGCTCCTCCTGTGGGGAGGTCAGCAAAGAAAACCAAAAAACCCTCACGTGTCCGCCAAGCCCTGCAACTCCTCTCTAGGTGGCTTCAGACAGGGCCCCGCAGGCCTCTCCGGGGCCCCAGACCTCCAGGCTCCCTCTCCCGGGCACTCTTCCGGTGATGGGACGGTTGGGGGGAGTCCGCCCCGTTGCCCCAGATATTTACTTTGGCTGGGGGCCGTGACCCCCGTTCATCGACCTCCCCTGCGCTTAATCTAGAGTGCCTCGCAGACGGTCGGCGCCATCTTAAAGTCAGGCATCGGTCGAGGGAGGTCAGGAGTCCCGCCCTGACCCCTCGGATCACCGTTCCTTTTGTGGGGGTGCTCCGCTGTAAACCGGGGGGGTCCTGAAAACACCCATCTCCCGCCGGCGGCTCGATAGCCCCACAGCACTGACCTGCCCTCGTTCAGCTCTTCAGGGCCAGGCCCGCCGCATGGCGCTGGGGGAATTCGCCGCTCCTGGGGGTGTCTTCAGCTGGGATCAACCACAAGTCCCGGGCAGGTGCTGACGCGCATCCCCCTGGGGGGGTCGTCCTGCGTCTTCTGAATGCTGGCCGGTGCCTCCGCAATCACATCACTCTCGTTGCCACGATCCGCACAACCCCGCCATTTTGAGGTGCCCGGCGGCGCTCAGGAAGCCTCTCCTCTCGCCCCCGTCTACAAGCAACCAGCGGCACCCGGGGGCTTAAATCAGCATTCCTGTGCCCCCACCTTCATTCGGCGCTGAGGTCAGTACCCTTATTTTAACTTAGTAAACGGGGCCTGGGACGGAGCCGATCGGATTCACGTCTGAGCGGCCATGATGGTTGGCCACGCCAATTCACGACGGTGCAGTGGTATGGTTATAGGTAAAATGGCGCTCCAAGAATGAGTAGCACTTACACTCTATTTAGATTTCTGAGAAATTTATATGGACGGTGCTGAAAGGTGAGAAGAACCACCAGTCTCTCCAAACACGTGGTCGAAACCAACATAAACATAAACACAATCCTCAGCACACGTCTTTTAAGTAATATGCAATTATCCAATTTGTTTTAGTCAAGCATAAATGATACAGAGAAATTTTCGAGCTTGGTTTCTTTTCTTTATTCTCTTTGTTCTTGCATCAGCCAACACGTGTTTCGTCGCACAAAGGAATTTTGTCCCGCGACTTTCTCAAGGCTGTATATACAAAACAAACACAAGCCCTTTGTAAAATTACACAAAACAGGTGTATTTAATACACCCATCAAACCTCACCCGTGTGCATAGCGGTATTCTATACGAATTTCTGCGGCAAGCACAGGGATCTTTGCTCAAGAGACCGTGCTCATTCCAAAGCATGATAAATAATAGGTTGTTAAAAGTAGGCCATCAGAATCTCGCCCCGTATATTAAGTGGTGATGGAGAAAACCAATAAAAAGGTCCTGATTGTCGGTATCTATCTGCGTGCACCCGGTGTGTGTGCACTGATCAATACGTGTCACGATTAAAAAAGCACGATCACCTCCTGTGTCACACACACTTGAGGACCTAGTGCCAATTACTAGGTGACGGTGAGACGAGCAAAATCAGTGCAATAAGTGTGGTGGCTTTAAAATAAATCCCAAATCACTCCTCACAAGTAAAAGATCAGAAATACCTTAACACATTAGCACATTAGGAGCACGTTACAAGATGGCTCCCAAAGCTGAGAAGGGGATCTGGTCCCTTTTCTCTGTTTATGTCACGTGTGAGCTGGAAGGTTTTAAAAATGGTGGATCATAGAGACCGGCATTCTCGCACTCGAGAACACGGCGCTGATGTGGGGACCTACACGTCCTTCTTATGGTAAGCAGAGGCACTGGATTGTAGTAGCCAAGCGTTTAAATAGTGACAAGAGGTAATGGTGGAAGTTTTGATTTGAATGTGTGACACAGCAGATTTAGAAGAATCTGGAGCACCTGGTTAAGTTTACTAAGAGTTTTAAGCTTAAGTGAGGCGTTTGTGGGAATACCCGGCGGGAACATAGATATTTTGGAATAGCGTGGTGATTACTGTAGAGACATGCTATATGTTATTAGATACAGGTTTACATAGCGTAA
The DNA here is from genome assembly GCA_963921515.1 of Calotriton arnoldi. Classification (NCBI taxonomy): domain Eukaryota; kingdom Metazoa; phylum Chordata; class Amphibia; order Caudata; family Salamandridae; genus Calotriton; species Calotriton arnoldi. Next base: position 782,334 of record CAWUFW010006880.1, read on the forward strand.
TATCATAAGCGTTGAAATGTAATTTTTTAATAATACCCAGCGCAAACACAGATAGCTTTAAATAGCGTGCTGAATACTGCTGATTTATGCTGTGTGCTTTTATATACTGCTGTACACGGCGCTAATATACAGGAAGTTTGCTTATACTTAGCCGATACGTGATTACATATGAGGTTTAAGACATCCCTATCTCTCTTTAGTGCTCTAGGTTTGGCTCATGACGAAGATCCACGGTTAAATGCGACGTGGACATCGGAACATAGATTTTAATTTTCCAGTGGGATGGAATTATCACCACTGATAAAGTAGGTAGCCTTAATACTTCAATGTACTGGATATCTAGTGAACCGGTCTACTCTTAATAGTGCATACTAAAATAGGTTATGGGTTTTTTCAGGGAACATTTTGGACTCTTGTAAGGTATTTCTGATCTTTTACTTGTGAGGAGTGATTTGGGATTTATTTTAAAGCCACCACACTTATTGCACTGATTTTGCTCGTCTCACCGTCACCTAGTAATTGGCACTAGGTCCTCAAGTGTGTGTGACACAGGAGGTGATCGTGCTTTTTTAATCGTGACACGTATTGATCAGTGCACACACACCGGGTGCACGCAGATAGATACCGACAATCAGGACCTTTTTATTGGTTTTCTCCATCACCACTTAATATACGGGGCGAGATTCTGATGGCCTACGTTTAACAACCTATTATTTATCATGCTTTGGAATGAGCACGGTCTCTTGGGCAAAGATCCCTGTGCTTGCCGCAGAAATTCGTATAGAATACCGCTATGCACACGGGTGAGGTTTGATGGGTGTATTAAATACACCTGTTTTGTGTAATTTTACAAAGGGCTTGTGTTTGTTTTGTATATACAGCCTTGAGAAAGTCGCGGGACAAAATTCCTTTGTGCGACGAAACACGTGTTGGCTGATGCAAGAACAAAGAGAATAAAGAAAAGAAACCAAGCTCGAAAATTTCTCTGTATCATTTATGCTTGACTAAAACAAATTGGATAATTGCATATTACTTAAAAGACGTGTGCTGAGGATTGTGTTTATGGTTGGCCACGCCCCCACGTTTAATATTTTAATGAGGCATATATTCCTTTCCCTTTCTTAGGTTGCTCCCTTTTCATGGTTTACCTTGTCATGATGAAGACCCATATTTAAGGTCCTAACTGGCCTTCTTCCTCAATTTTCGGGTCGAAACTTCGACAATTCCCTGCTTTTACAGCCTGGATTGGATAGACTGTCCACAGGGAGGCAAAGTTGACTCAAGCAATTACCTCTTTAGAGTGGAATAGAATCGAATTTTTCGATTGTATATACAGGGAGGCTCTGTTTCAAATGTTATTGATGATGTTATGGGTTTTCCCTTTTTTCTTCTTTAATCTTCACACGCGCACCTTTTCTGAGCACCTTGTGTACTGAATGGAGCAATCATTTGTATGTAAATAATGTATGTATACTATCGATTTCTAATATCTAATTTTTTGCATCTGTTTTACATTTCTTTCTGTGGTGTTGTAATTTCGTGTCTAATCTTCCCTTCTGAGAAATGAGATTTATCTCTTTCCTGTGGATTGGTGTAATTGTATTGTGATAGGATACGTTAATTAATTTAACTTGTCTGGATTGTCAGGTAGGACCATTTTTGTATATATCGTAATAAACATTCGTGACACCAGAATCCTCACTCTAAAGGGGGTGGGAGGGGGGTGGAATAAAGAAAGCTTGCACAAAAAAATTGCCGGAGACATACAGTTCCTACATGGTATCGGGTTGTTTTTTTACACCTAAATACAGGATTCTCTATGACAAATGGAGAATAACGTGGTAACTGTTTGGGGCCGGTTCTACGGCATGGTGTTCCTCTTTAGGCACATTGGGCCATTCAAATCTAAGTAACTCCCTGAGCAATATGAAAAGGCAAAGAAAACCACGACTGAGAACAATTTACAAGGAACCAGCGATCTGAATTCTGGCACAAGTAGAATTCGTGGCCGATTTCAGTTACCACTCCGATCAGAATGAGGCCTGAAGACAATTCTTTCCTCAGCTTAATAGTAAAATGAGCGGAAAAAGGATAACCTAATTTTCATAATTTCTTAGCAACTGGTAATTACCTACCATTATATGAGGCTTTTACGTTTTTTTGTATTCTTCTTCTTCCCTTTAAGGCAGAAAGTCTCTTTGTGAACGGATGTTGTAATTGCACCGAGATGTTCATTTACCTGTCAAAGACGGTGAGCACAGTGATGGCCTCCTCCTGCACGGGCATCAGCTTCAGCGCGCGCTTCTGGTGCGGCCGCAGCGAAGGGTCCGGCGCGAAGGACTTTGGGCCGATGGTGTCCCACACGACGAGCTTCCCTGCAGCGGTGGCAGTCAGGGCTTTTAAGGCCTCGAGGTAAAAAACCGACTGACTGAACGCGCCCACGGCCTTGTTGAACGTCTGCAATGTGAAAGAAAGCTCATGAGGTGCGGTTCTTTCAGGCCTCGAGAAAACCCACAAGAGCTCCTTCGAAAACAAATGAAAACACTTAACGCCTTTTACTCCATAATCTCAGATGTCAGCGCGGGAAGTGGGAAGCCCTTTTGTAACGCTGAGCACATTACTTCACGAGTCTATTAAATTATAATGACGCTTTGTTGTCATGCCACGCAGCTGTGAAATTGTTCATTTAAGATGAAAATCAGATTAAAAGTTTAACCTCCAACTTTCAAAGTAAGAAAAGGGAGAGTTCGTTTTTTTAATACAACACAAAATAGGGTCTGTAGCTATGGTTTAAACTCTGGTTTAATAAACTCCATCACACATGACAGGAACGAAATTCCGGGACTATGTCTATGTTTTGTATGTAATTAAAATTAACTTTTAAAATGTCAAGCATATTAAAGCCTAATTTAAACTGCCAAGGTAATAATGTTGTGTCCTTCATTATTACATATAACAATTCCAAAACTGTCGAATTTTACGTCGTTTTTAGTACATGCACTCTTTCATTTATCTAACTGTACCCTAATAAACCCAATAGTACCCCTTAACGCTTCCAGTCCCTGAAAACTTAAAACTCCGAACTTCTTAATGTTATCCTTCCCTGAACCATACACACCCCTTACTACCACTTAATGCTACCCTTCCCTAAACCTAAAAGCCCCTAACTGTCCCATAACACTACCAATCCCTGAAAAGCTGCCAACCCCACAGTACCTCTTAACACTACTTTTCCCTGAATCCTAAAACCCATTTCCTATCCCTTAACGCTGTCCTTTCCTAAGCATAAAAACACCTTTCTTCACCTTACGGCTACCCTTCCATGAACCCTAAAAAAACGTTATTGCTAATCTCCCATAAACCCTAAACCCTTACTACCCTTTTACACCAACCATCCCTGAACCCTAAAAACCCAGAACTAGCTCTTATTGCTACCCTTGCCGTAATCCTACAATCACCTAACTATCCCTTAGTGCTACCCTTCCCTAGACCTAAAAATCTTCTGCTACCCTAGACCAAAAAATCCCTTACTTCCCCTTAGTGCTACTCTTCCCTGAACTCTAAAATAAAAAAAAACCCTTATTACTCTTTTACGCTGCCAGATAAAAGAAAACCATGACAGGCCACACTTCTCATGGGATAAAAGATACCTGGATTGCAGGAGTGGTAGGAAGTTTAGAGGTTTGTACTTTCACGCACAAGGTAAATCGGTGAGCATGAGCTCTTGGAGATGCTAACACAGTCCTATTAAATGTAAATAGTTTAAGTTTAAGTACAAAAGTAAATTCGGAAGACCAGGTGTGCTATTTTCTTCTTATATGAACTATGTCTAACAAAGGCAGACCACGGAAGAGTAGCCAGGGCTCACAGTGCATTGAACAGGTGGTCTGGCAGGTTTGCAATGCAACAACTTAATTCAATGAAATCAAAACCGTAATAGACCCAGGTGGCAGATATAGAAATGTATGTATGTATTTGTTATTCTTGTTGGCAGCTTCAAAGGTGGATACAGTCCTCCTAAACACTTATGGGCCATGACAGCTCCCTCTTGCTTTGTGTGCCCTAATAAATTCTCTACTTCTTCTATGAAAGGAGACTTGAACACATTTCTGGGCCATATTATGGATAGAAGTGACGAAGGTTTATGCTGAGAGTTAGAAAGGCATCGCAGAATTCACATGTCACAGTGGTGCAGAGCAGCGCTGAGCCAATACTTCCACAAAATCGTGCTGTGCACAGTGTGTATACTAACTCAGGGCCTGATTTAGAACTTGGCGCATGGGTTACTCCGTCACAATGGTGAAGGATATTCCGTCCGCCGAAATATGCATCCCATTATATCCTATGGGATTTATATTCTGGTGGACGGGATATCCGTCACCGGTGTGACGGAGTAACCTGTCCACCAAGATCTAAATCAGGCCCTCAGTAGCATGCAACCCAATAACCAACAAATTTAAAACAATAATTCATAACCATTGGATGAACCACTAACTTTGTTTACCGAGTAGCATTTTACCCGCCATAAAGCGCTTCAAACCCTCATCAGGGGTAGTAAGTGCTATATAAAAATGCAGTTACAAAACGATACAATGCAATAACGAAACCATGAGCTACAGAGAGCATAGCTTAGAAACAGAGTTGAGCACCCACTGCTGCATGTTTTCAAGCTGTGCTGTCTGCAGCTCGGAGTAAATACAGATAGATTATAAGCCAAATCACATTTGACAGGCAGGTTTGTCGCGTGGCCAGTATTTTACCAACATCGCAGGCATTTTTATATCAAATTCAACACATAAAAATGAAAAGACCTGCAAAAACTGGCATTTCTTTCCTTCTGAAATATAAAATCCCTTCTAAGCATTTTAAAACTATTCATATTATTTCTAAATGATTATTAAGGTACACACTGGTGGGTTTGCCAAGTTAAAAAAGAAGGCATAGGATTTAGCATAGTTTATATGGAGGCACCCTTCTGGAATATCAAAACATGAGGAAGTAGCTGATACTTTTCCCTGAAAAATGTGGTAACCGCTTTGACAGTAGATCCTGTCCGAGTGGGAAATGCTGCAACAACGGAGTCAGAACACACAGACATATGGTAAGGAAAATCCCATGGTAACTACCTGCGTGATTTTTTTCTTTTCTTAAAAACAGCATTAAAAAATGTGTATACTCACTGTGGTTGTTAGCGATGGAGCACTGTATTCCAAACGTGTATCTTCCTGTAAATAAATATGATGTGGTTATTGTTATGTCATATCAGTCAATACTAAAGTATCATCTCCACTTAAGTGAAGCAGTAAAATCTACTTGGTCAAATGCGAATCCATCTTTTCCTCTCCGGTCAAGTGCATACGCAGCAACTGCCATTGCTTAAATTCACAGCAATTACTGCAACAGTGCAAGTCCTACGCAAACACACATGCAAATGAAAGACATACTATTCTTATATACCATACTTTGCTATGTACAACAAACAAGAAACAGTACAAACCTGGCTCAATTACAGGAACCCCGATTGCTTCAATTTCAACTTTGACCGAACCCCATGTCACTTGGATTCACACTGGACACCAACCTCCCCCTCAATGAACACACTGCCAAAATACACAAAGACGGTGTGGTACCAGCTCTCTCTTCTAAAGAAAGTAAAACCATTTCTTCCAGAAAGCGACTTCAGAACTGCTGTCTTAACCCTCCTACTCTTGCAGCTGGATGGGGGTAATGACCTCTGACTCCACACTGGCACCCCGTAGGGCATCCAACCAGTGGTTGATTTGTAAAACAAGTGCCAGGGCCCTCGTCAAGAGGACACGGCAGCTCGCACCATCCATTGCCCATGCCACTGCTGCCAATTACAGTAACACAACTACTAACCATCACATTCCTACAAGTGTAACAATTCATACTATTCAAGGCCCCCAAAGCTATAAGAATGGCGTGGGTGGCATGTATAAGTGATTGTTAATGCATATTAAATTAATAAACAGCTGTTGCTGTGCTCATACCTAAATCTGGCAGACAGTGCTACCAAGTGCTAGACTGTCACAAGCACAGGTGCTAAGAATGAAGTGTCGGTGCCAAGCACCGGAAACCACCAGCTCAAATTAAGCACTGCATCCTACTCACCAAAGCATGTGTCATCCATGACCTGAAGAAATATGATCACATCACCCCATTCTGATGAAAAACTCCATTGGCTCCCCTTGCCAGCCCGTACTATCTTCAAAACTAGCTACATCATTTACAACACTGTCATGAACAGCACCGCGCTTATCTTGCAGACAAGCTCATCTTTCTGGCACGTCCTCAGCCAGGACACTATCAGACTGCAGACTAAGAAGTGTAAAAAAGAAAAAAACAAGTCAACAGCCCTTTTCCGCCTATGCACCCTGGATCTGGAGCAACATCCCTGTATCCCTCAGGACCACCCCAACACTGCTTCAATTTACAAAAGAGTTTGAGACTAAAAACCCGACTTGCGAGATAGGCGCCTTTGCTAGGAAGGTTAGAGAAGAGGATTTCTTCACCAAGAGGTAAGTCAGATCATTTGAAAATTGTAAGAAAATCCCAGGCAAAGATACCTCAGAGGAAACTTGAGTGACTCTGTGGAAAGATGTAGTAAAATATAATACATTAATTCAAACACAGAGAACTAAATATCAGAATTATAATTGGGTGGTATATGACGCAGAATAAGATTAGCCATCTATTCCTGAGGGCATCAGCTAGCTGTTAGAAGTGATGAAGGGATATGCGAGATGCATCATTGATCGCAAGCTTCTGGAAGGACATACTAGCTGCCATATAGGGTACAGTGGGGTACCCCATACCAGAAAAAGCCAGAAACATAAAAACGGAGTACGCCCAGATGGGTGGAATATATCACAATCAGGGAAACTGGAGTAATAATAACCCTGCTCTTAATAAAAGCAACAAAGATGTTAGCAAGAACATCAAACAAAAATCATCCCATTGATAGTACAATTGTTTGGGAAAATCTTGCAATGGAGAAACTGCCCCTCCAAATCATCAAAGTCAAACAACTTTAAAAAAAACATGGTCTCCAGCACTGTATTACTTGACCACAATTTACGGGGAGTTAGAATGTCGCCCAAGACTAAGGGGCCGATTACGATGTCGGTCGGAAAGGCTCCGAACGGCATTCGGTTTGTCCGAATCCGATTCGGAAGCCTTGTTTCCGACCGACTCGGAAACATTTTCGACCGACCGATTACGATGGTCGGAAATCGTTTGGACTGTCCGACTCGGTTCCGACTCGTGTCCGAATGGCATTCGGAGACACCGAGTTGGTCGGAGCCGACTCGTACGTCTCTACGGGCCGTGTTTCCGACCGAGCGATCACGATGTCGGATTCGGACAGCCTTTCCAAATCGGTCTGTCCGACACGGATCGGCTGTCGGAATCTGACTTTGGGCGCCCGTAGCAGGCCCCCCTTCACCCAGAGGCCTCATGTTGGGGCCCGTGGGGGTACCCATAGGTCCCCTCTTTCCAACCATGCGCTGTGTGGCAGGCACCATGGGGTGCCCGCCACAGGGTGCAAGGTTTTCCGCGCCCACCCGTTTTTTCAATGGGAGCCTGTGTTGTCGGTCGGAAAACAGGCTCCCATTGAAGTCAATGGGAGTCCGACGGAACGGTGTTCGGAAACATCGTAATCGGTCGGTTGGACTCCCCGAACCCCAGTCGGTAGGAAACCATTCCGAAACCGAGTCGGTCGGAATGCTTTCAGACCGACATCGTAATCGGCCCCTATGCCTGTTTGAGTGACCCTCGTCAGATAACAAAAAGAAAATGGAAACATAAAAAGGGCAATACTGGAAAACACTCAAACCTATAGAACCTTAAATCATAGTTACAGCCAGACTGAACTCCATATTGCTGGGGGAAACCGGGGGCGGGAAATGTGACAAGACTTGCGTGTCTATTATAAATGATAAAGGGGCGTGGCTAGGATGCAAATGGGGGCGTGGCTAGGACGCAAATGGAGCAAGACGCGTGAAGCTGAGTCTCCGCTCCACCGCGGCTCGCTACAGCCTTTGATCCTGACCCCCGGGATTGGTATCTGATTTGGACCACCTTACCTGGCAGTGGTGAAGCCACTGCGACGCTTGGGGGGAGAGAAGCGGCTCTGCTCTGTGCGGAGACCGTGATCTCTGTGTCCCGCTCCGGCGTCTTCCACTGCCGCCATTTTGCAATTAGCTGAACGGATTGACCTGCGGCATCCCCACCGGTCGCGACCTCCGGCTCCGGGACTATGATCGTGGTGGAAGCGGAGCGGAGGGGATCCTGACCCTGCTCTGGGCTGCTCTGCCTCCTCTACTGGCCTGGGAGTGGACTGTACCTGCTGATTTTGTGGGCGAGTGGAGACGCCGCTCTTGACCTGTTCCCGTGATGGAGTAGGAGGGAGTACCCGGCCGCCGGAGCGGGGCCACGACGGATGGTGCAGCGTGCTCTCTCTGAGAGGGCCCTGATGATCAACGAGGCGGCCCAGCTACAGATCGGCGCCTGGGACTTGGCGAATTGACGCCGAAGCAGCTTGTCGGCGCCATTTTGGATCTGGAACGCTATGGCGGGCGCTATACGGCGATTTGGCGGTGAGTGAAGCAGCAGCGCGCAAGAGGGACGTACTGTGAACGCTACTGTCGGGGAGGGACATTGACCCAGCGTTGGCGCCTTGAATTGGCCCCCCCGCATCACGGCCAGATTTAGCTTTATCCCCCACAGAGCAGGACAGACGACAAGGCCCTGGGCCCCTGCCGTGAGGGGAGCCGATAGAGGTGTGGATCTGCTCTGGCCCATCTTGAGCTGTTGGGGTAAGATTTGACTGTTTCTTCATGCCCCTGCATTAGCGACGCCCCCTCCTCTCAAACCGCCTGCTACCAGCGCCTGCGAGGGCCTCAGCAGCGGAACCTACAAGCAGGATTGCTGGGATTGTGGCTCAATCAAATGGACCTGGCCTGCTGGAGGGTCACTCGGTCTCTTGTGTTGTACGCTAAGACATTAAAAACGAATTAGCACATCCTGTAACCCAGCGCCCCCATTTATGGTAGACCTTACCCATCGGCCTCTGTGTTTGGCATAGACCCGACGTGGATCCTGTTCAGGATATACATTGAGGGCAGAGCGTGACAAACGTGGATACCTCCACTGACCTGGCTAACCTCTACGAACCCACTAGGGGAGCCGCTACCACCAAGGGCAAACGGAGTGAGCTGGACTTGCGGTAGTGCTCCTGGGTAGTCCTTGGAGCTCCGAGGAGGCGCTCGCTTGAATTTTTAAGCAAACTGAAGGCAATTGTACTCCACCTGCCAGGGCCCCTGCAACACCTCGGTCTTCTAGCCATGCCTCCCAAAAATAAGGCCACTAAAGAATCAGAATCTGCTGCGGCCCGGGACAACCCGGTTACCTCCCTTTGGTCCAAGACAGCTCCACCCTCACAGGATGCCCCTGCCCCGGTCACCTCTGCACCGGAAACGGCCGTAACAGACGCTCAGATCACTCAGGCATTTATGGCATCCTTCCTTCAAGAGATCAAAGATGAAATCGGCTCCCTTAAACAGGACTTTAAAGCTGGCCTACACGATATCCGACGGGAGGTTGCAGAGATTGGAGGAGGATGGATGATCTCGAGCGCACTATGGACACTAGGTCAGAGGACCACGAGAACCTATGGAGAAAGCTGGGGGAACTGGAAGACCAAAACATCAGCCTCCAGTTGAAGCAGGAAGACCTCGAAAATCGCAGTAGGCGAAACAACTTACGCATTAGAGGTGTACCTCTGGGAGCAGAGGGCAAGGATATTATGGCCTTCACTGCGGATCTCCTACAGGCCATTAGAGAGGGGAAAGAAGCCTCCCCTCCGATTCTCGATCGAGCCCATCCCGTCCAGGGTCCCCGTAACAGACCTGACTTTGTCCTGAATATACTTACGAGGGTTCACTTCTTTGCTGAAAAGGAAGTCATTCTGAAGAAGATCCAAGGGGTCAAGGATTTCTCCTACAATGGTCTTTCATTCCAGATCTTCCAAGATCTAGCACCTGCTACCTTGCGAAGGAGAAAGGATTTCAAGCCTGTCACGGATAAGCTCAGGGACCTCAACATCAAATATCAGTGGGGTCATCCCTTCGCTCTGATGTTTAATTGGGAGGGTAAACGCCGTACCCGTTGCTCCCTGAGAGAGGCAAAGCAGCTCTTGCAACTCCCGCTGGATTCGGATGAAGAGGACCGACCCTCACCCCGAGGGCGACCGGGAGGTCCATTGCAACCATAGTGGTCTACTGTCCTGCTGCCTAACTCTAAACGACGCCTCCGAGAGCGGGACTCATCGCAGGCTAAACAAGAGATTATTAGCCAGATTCGATCCTTCTCCGTTCCCTCTCCGCAGGCTCGATCATCTGATAAGGAAGATTAACTAGATCATGGAATCCACTAATGCTTAGCCTCACTTCTACAACTTTGTAGCGAGACATTTAGCTAACCCAACTCAAGATATTGTTGTGGATGATTTGACCGCTTCTTTGTCAGGACGGGGGCAGCCTCTCTATGGGAGCGTAAAACCAATGATAAGTATTTACACATTAAGGGAGGCCCCTCCGACCATGGCTGCTATTGGACCTAACCTTGGCTGCTCTGATGCCGACCCGGGAAGGGATCAGCATGTTACCTACTTATTTTTGTCACAGGCCGCTGGAAGCGGAGACCCACGAACTTCTTTTGCGCCTGCCGCCCTCCTTATATCAGGGTCCTTATGGAGAGTGACTACTTCCGAATAGCCCGTCTTGGAGACATAGGGCTGTTCTTCGTAGACCCTGTCACTGTTCGGCCCTGTTGGCTGCCTATTGTTGTATATGTTGTTTTTTTGTTTTTTTACCCCCTCCTTTCCCTTTCCTAGATGCGCTGTTGCTGGGGGATGTAGTTGGGGGGGCAGGCGCCCCTGGGACTGTGGGGAATGCAATTGATGCTCTTGTATGCTTAATAGTGCTAGATGGTCTCCCGACTAAACTGAACTGACCTGCCCTGAAACCCTCGGAGGGGAAGAATCGTCCCCGCCGCACTGGCCAACTGCTTATCATAGGCGACGTAACTTATTAGACTTAACATGACCAACAACATTAAATTTCTCTCACTAAATGTTAAGGGTCTCAACTCCCCCAATAAAAGACACCAAGTATGGCGTTACCTAATTCGTCAGGACCCTGACATTATTTTTCTCCAGGAGACTCACTTGCTTTCCTCTGATACCCGCTTAATGTTCCATCCCAAATACCCTTCTCAATTTTGGGCTTGCTCCCCATCTAAAACTGGAGGAGTGGCCATCTTCCTCTAAGCCGGGTGGACTGTACTGCCTTCTAAAGCTACGGTGGACAAAGACGGGACCTTCTTAAAAATCCAAATGGGGTAGGGCGCCTCTGACTCTTATACACATATACGCCCCTAATCAAAATCAAGATGCCTTCTTACGGCTACACCTTAACGAACTTCTACATTCACTTACAACCCCAATCATTCTCGGGGGGGACTTTAACCTGGTTTGGGACCCTGAACGGGACCGCACAGCACAGACCTATCAAAGCGCTGGGGCTATGTCCGCCACTCTGAAAAACATCGTTACAGACTTCGGCTTAGTTGATGCATGGCGATATTTTCACCCTGATTCCAAGGATTATTCCTTCTTTTCGCATGCACTTCGCTCATATTCTCGAATCGATTACTTTTTTTTTTCCTTGCCGCTAGTGCATACCTTATCTGAGGCTGAGATATCAGACATCTCTCTATCAGACCATGCCCATGTCTCAGTATCTCTACATTCCCCCAAACCTCACACAGAAGTGCACACTAGATGGAGACTACCACCCCAGGCTCTCCGGGACCCTGTTGATGTAGCAGATATCAGGAAAGAGATAGAAGCTTTTTTCGTAACAAATGACCTTACCGAAACCTCGGAAGCGATTAGGTGGGACGCCTTTAAGGCTACTATACGGGGAGTTATCTCTTCCATATCGATAGCCCGACTGCGGGAATCACGTCTCTTAGAGACATCCCTCTCCGCGGACATTAAGGCTCTAGAAAGAAATGCCATTTACAACCGTCACGCTGTAATAAACAACTGCTAGCGGACTTACGGGGTCAGCTACAACTACATCGCACTAACAAGGCGGAGAGACACCTGCTCACCCTTAAGCAAAAATATTACACGGGGGTGAGAAGGTTAGAGCGTGCCTGGCGCGACGTCTCCGAGCTAAGACATCGAGAGCACATATTGCCAAACTTAAACGCCCAGACGGTACATGGGCTATTTCGGAGCCAGACAAATGCTTGACTATGTCGAACTTTTATAAGGAACTCTATGCAGACATGCCTTGCGCTCATGACGCAGTCGCTGGCTTCCTCGACTCCTGCCCTTGGGACACGATTGATTCTCATCATAGGGAACTCATGGAGGAACCCGTTTCACAGGAAGAATTAGCTAAAGCCCTGAAGCAGCTCCCAGTAGGGAAGACGCCGGGCCCCGGTGGTCTATCGGTAGCGTTCTATCTAATTTTTTATCCACAGCTTTGCGACCATTTATTGCAGCTTTTTAATAGTTTTTCAGACGTTTCAGGCCTTACTCCCACCATGTCCGATGCGGAACTAGTACTGGTTCCGAAGCCGGGTAAAGATCATTCCCTGCCTACCTCATATCGCCCCATTGCCCTCTTAAACACTGATGCCAAGATTTTTACCAAGATTCTGGCGAATTGACTGGAGCTGCATCTTCCGGGCCTCATTGAGCCGGATCAGGTGGGGTTTATACACCAGCGTCAAGGGGGAGATAATATCCGCAGGATTGGCCACCTGGTGGAAAAAGCACAGTTTCGGAACATACCTGCTTGTTTGGTGTCCCTTGACGCAGAAAAAGCCTTTGATCGGGTGGACTGGGGCTTCCTTCGGGCGGTTCTGCAGAAAATAGGCTTGGGCCCCGCGATAATTTCTCGGTTGATGACCTCTTATATGCATCCCACCACGCGCATTCGCCTTAAAGGGCGGCTTTCCGCCCCCATCCCGATCTATCGAGGCACTCGACAGGGCTGTCCATTGTCCCCGCTGTTATTTGCCCTAGTAGTGGAACCTCTGCCCATCGCTATTCGACATAATCACGCAATTCAGGGTATCCCTATGGGGGGGTCCGACCATAAAATTTCTCTCTTCGCTGACGATCTTCTTTCTCTCTCTTCCCAGTCTACTTCTCTTCCTGCGCTAGCCACGCTTGTGCACTCCTTCGAGGGAACATCAGGTTTCCGAATTAATCTCACTAAATCACATGCCCTTATTCTCACACTCTCGGCTACAGAGGTCTTGGAATTGCAAGATCTGATACCGCTGAATTGGTCTAATAAGTCAATAAGATACTTGGGTTTAGACTTGACTCCCTCGCTTTCAACCTGGACTTCAGCTAACTGGCCCCGATATAGAAGTGCCATTCGGGAGGAACTGCGCAGATGGAGTGTCCTTCCTCTTGCATGGTTAGGACGTATCAATACCATAAAAATGACGTTTCTCCCAAAGATATTATATCTATTTCAATCCCTTCCCACCCTCATACCACAAACAGACATCCTGTCTCTACAATGAGACTTTACTGCTTTTATATGGGGGAAATCCCGTCCATGCTTTTCCAACAGGATCCTGATGCTTCCGCGAGATCGAGGTGGATTGGCATGCCCTAACCTTTTAGAGTATTACTGGGCCTGTCACCTACGATATATATCGGAGTGGGTTGTTCGAGAGAGTGAGAAGCATTGGTTCCATATGGATCGTGCGGTTTCATGCAGACCTCTGTGGGACCTGGCTTGGCTCCCTCGAGGGGCACGCCCCCGTAGCGCGTATATAGCTACCCCCACTAAAACGGTCTTAGAAATATGGGATAAGCTGGTGGTCTCCCGGGGGTTGACTATGTTTCCCTCTCCAAATACGCCTATACTCCATAATCCTGTGTTCCCTCCTGCGTTGCAACCCCGGGCATTTAGCGAATGGTTGGAGGGAGAGTGTTGAGTCATACAAGACCTGTTCCAGGGCGGTAATCTCCTTAATTTTGATCAATGCAAAACAGCTTTTTGTCTCACGGAGGGGGCTCGGATGCAATATTACCAAATTCGAAATTGGCTGCTATCGCAGGAGTATATCCAAGGCGCCACCAGAAAACTTACTGCTTTTGAATCCTTCGTTCGCAGCTATGGGGGGCTCGAAGGGTCTGATATCTCATACTTATACCGAATTGCAACATGCACAACAACCTACACCTCACACATATCAAACGCAATGGGACATGGGAGGTGAGATACTCCCAGAGGACTGGGATCGATTGTGGCGAGACATCCCAAAGGTATATCACAGCATACCGCAACGCGAGTCAGCATAAAAACTCATGACGCGATGGTACTATACCCCAGCCCGCTTACAACGAATGCTACCAAACTTTCACCCGACATGTTGGAGATGTCAGAGTGCTACGGGCGATTTCCTACACATATGGTGGTCCTGCCCGGGCCTCACGATTTTCTGGAAGGAGATCCTTAGCCACATTAAAAATGTTGTGGGGTTCCCCATCCCCTCCAGCAGTGACGCTCTTAAGCATTAGACCCCCGACACTGGCTGCCATGACACACACGGAATGGCGCCTGATTTTACAAATGTTGGGAGCTGCCCGACAGACAATAGATCTATTCTGGAAAAAGTCACAACCTCCCCTGATAGCCAAATGGTTTCTCCGACTATGGCACACTCTAGCCCTTGAACTGCTTACTGCCCGTATCAATCACACAGACGCCAAGTTCACCCGCAACTGGCAGGCTCTAATTCATTATTTTTCTGGGACCGAACACTCCAGACTGGTCCCCCCTCGACTGCGAGCTCTACAACTATTTGAGGATTCTATTGAACCCTATTTTAGGGGCCGACAGCCGGAGTCCCCAGGGTTAATGCCCTAGCAGAAGAGGCACTCCCACCTCGCCCTGACGAGACCTTGCACTCCCCCTCGCATTTAGGCTTATACAACGCATCTTCCCTCTCCTCCTTCCCTTTATTATTGAGACTTTAATTTTCACCTTGTTTAACTAAAGGTGTTAATATGCTTCAGTTAATTCCAGGCTTCGACTAAGGCACACGGGTCAACCACAGTCCTTGTGCATGAGACCATACACACATAGTCGGACGCTTACTTCACACACTAAGTGGTAAGAACGGCTTTTCAAATGATCCTATTATCACTGGGCACTCCACTTTATCGCTACATGATAGGTGCGGAGCTTCAAAATAGGCTAGCCTGAGGCCGCTTCGTACTACTCCTACCTCCAGCTTAGCGGCTTTCTCATCAGCATTTTTGGGTTTACAAAGTATGATAATGAATATGCCTTGTAGATTATTGTTATTGCACTGTGCTGTTGATATTGGATCTTGAATGCAACTCTATGTGCCTTTCTGAGACAATATATATTTGACCTGGTTGATTGCCTCTGATTTATTCCGACTGTCATAACTTTAATAAACAGATTTGAAACAAAAACTAAATGATAAAAAAGAGTGAATAATTGCAGCTAAAATTGAAGGTTTTGTTATATGAGTACATGTAAGAAAAAACAATTAAAACTATTTTAAAAACAAAAGGGAGAAATAATAATGTAAAACATAATATAATAATTACGCTATAAAGTTGTACATGAGCTCACGATATTGGAATGGGCTCAAGCTAAGGATTTCAGAGCGAAGAGTGTGCTCGCTTGGAGCAGTTTCTTTGTTGGAATAATGTGGGTACTGAAAAGACATGTAATACAATGAATGTCTGTAGAAGAAGACTCGCAGGCTGCAGACTCAATGTCAAGGTCTACATTAAGCTATATAATAGTTTTAATAGTGCACACCCAAGGTGATTCGTCGATATGAAGGAGCAGTGCACAGATATTAAAGTATTCAGGTACCTGATCACCACTATGGTGGGAAAGTTGAGAACCTTTTCTCCGGTATACCAAGTCAGGGTTAAAAGAAGGAGTTACCTACCGTAAACTTCTTTCTGATGCATGTGATGACTCTCAGAGATTCCTTATTTGCATCCCTTCCCAGGTGCCAGAAAACTTCTAGAAATGTTAACCTACCTACTCATCCTCACCAGTGTTAGGTAGTGCTACTCTGAATAGGCAGCAGCGTCTATCAGCTCCACCAGAAATGACATGTTGACCTTCATATAAGGCGCTATGTGTGCCGGGACATCACTACTTTTCCATTGAACTGGCAAGATCCAGAACCATTGCATTTCTCAACATTTTAATTTCTGCCCTTTTTCAAAATTATGGAAGACTTTTCACACTGTGACACCCCAAGTCTTTCAGTTTCAGACGTGCTGGTTACTGACCCTCCCGCTTCCTGTATCTGGTGCTTTGGCAAGGAATATTAACCTGCATCATGTGACCTATGTCAACAAATGTATCCTAAGATGCTGAGGTAGGGTGACCAGGCGTCCCGGATTTGCCCGGACAGTCCCGGTTTTCCGCCAGCTGTCCCGGCAGATTTCAGGAAATTTAGCTCATGTCCCGGTTTTTAGAGAGGGTCGACTGAAAACGGCAGGAGGTGCTTTTTTATGTTTTATAAAGCAGGGATAGTTAGCAGTTGTTTCAAGAAAGCAATTTAATTAACAGGCAAGCTACTGGGTTTAAAAATTGCATTTTATGTATGTTTTGACTGCCTGTTCTGTAATTCTCGGCTGAGGAGCGCTTTCATTCTGTGCGCTCGCTTAAAGGAAAATTGTAGTCCTTCTTTTATTTTTGTGGAATGTCCCGGTTTTTGGCTTTAAAATTCTGGTCACCCTATGCTGAGGGAGAGCAAGGCTAAACATTTTATGGCCTTATTGACGTTGAAGGAGAGTCCAAATCTCATCTGCGATCAAGAACCAGATCTAGGACTACATCTACGCCAACATCAAGGTCTCTCTTAGCTGAGCGGAGACATAAAAAGCATTTAAAAAGAGCACTGTCCCTCCAACTATAGGAGGAGGAAGAGAGGAAGGTAGGAGTCTTTAACCTCTTCCTCAGAGCCAGTTTCAACTCTGCTGTCTATCTACCCTCAGAATAGCTTTCTGATGTCTGGTGCTTCTGATCATAAAGGAACTTTTAAAAAGGGAAAGTTACAAACTGTTGCTGTCCCTACAGCTGATATGCCTTTGTCGGCTCCCAAGGAGTAACTTACATCAATTAAGCTTCGGAAACCTTATAGATTCAGGTGTCAGAGCTGTCCCTTCTATATTGAACTAGCACAGACTTCAAACAGCGGAACTATCGAATGCTAAAATGATATCTCAGGGTTCAGCTAGAAAACCCATCCCTCAGGTTAGACATGCTAAAGGTTATAGACTCGGAGTGAAGAACTATCAGGTTACCCATATCTTACATATTCAGGCAACAATCCTCTAGGTTACAGAGACCTGACAGAATCAGAGATTATCCTTTGGTAAAATAATTTTACACCTCAGAGAGGAGAAATAACGCAGGTTACATAACTCAGGTTACAAAAAACACACATGTAGAAAGAACTATCCACAAGGTGGCATATTTCTTACAGATTCAGGATTTGGACAGCTAGGCTACCCCTAAATTTAGACATTGTGAGGTCATACTTATAACAGAGCTGGTAGACTGGTAGTCAGGTTGCAAACATCGCACACACTCAGGCAACTACCACTGAGGTTACAGAGATATTAGATACATAAACCTATGATAATAGAGCTATCCTTCAGGTTTGTAAAAGCTCAAGGGCCTGATTTAGATCTTGGTGGAGGGGAATACTCTGTCACAAACGTGACGGATATCCCGTCCGCCGTATTACTATTCCATTAAATCCTACGGAGATCGTAATACAGTGGATGGGATATCCGTCACATTTGTGACGGAGTATTCCATCCGTCGAGATCTAAATAAGGCCCCAAGTCTCAGACAGCAAAACTATCTTCCAGGTTACATCTTCTTATAAGCTTCTGCATCCGACAGGAACGCTATCACTTAGTTACACAGAACCTACAAGTTCAGGTTTGTGAAAGCAGAGCTATCTATCAAGTTAGCGAAAGCCTCCAGGCCCAGGTATCTAACAGCAAAGCTCCCTGAGAGGCTAGACAGATGTTACAAGCTAGGACCTCTGATTGCAGACATATTCCTCCAGGTTCTCCTCTGGGTACAGAGATCTTCCAGACTCAGGTCTGTGGACAACAAAGGTATTCCTCTGGGTGATCTTTGAGAAATCTTACAAGCTCCAAATACAGATAGAAGACTATCCATGAGGTTACAACGTTCTTACAGACACCGCTTTCAAACAGCAAAGCTTTCCTTTGGCAATAAATCTATCTTAAAGTATCAGGTGTCTAACAGCATAGTACTTCTTGGGTTACATAAATCTTACAACTATCCCTCTAGTTAGACGGATATTACAGGCCCACAGCTATGACAACATAGCTATCTTCCTGGATCCTGACCTTAAAGAATATTTTGCTTCCTGGGATGTGCATCTTTTAAGTGTCTGTGGAACACCATTGTGGACAGCAGGTTTATAAAGGTAACAAAATGTGCCACAAAGAAACGAAATCCCTTCAAATATGCCACAAGGAATAACGTAAAAGAGAACAGATTTTCATTCAATCAGTTTCAAGTAGCTTTTATTAGGGGCTCGTATATCAGGCATAAAGACACTGTCTTTTCATAAAGGAACACTCATGCAAATATTTATATATTATCTTGACTCATATATAGGCTAGGATTGGACATTTTCCTCACACACGATGAGCAGGCCTAGTTCAGGGAGCAACAATGTAACATCCATTCATTCATGTAGGCAAAGAAAAGGTGGCAGCAGCAGACATGGTCACTTTAACCACAGGGCAGTAAAAATCCGAGCATCCGAGACCATGGGCCAAAGCCCGACTTGCCCGTGCTTTAAGAGATGCCTCACATGGCTGCCATCTCTTGAGCCCCCTGAGCTGGCCCAGCTAATCTGCTGTTTTCCACGGTCTAAGTGCGAGTCTTGGGACTGGAAGCAATGCGCATGCTCTGGACCACGTAAAAACCCAGCATAGAGTCTAGACATTGCCTGTTTTATGAGTTCTAGATGAAAATTCCTCCAGATCCAATCCTCGGATGAAAACAAAATGGCAGCCCTGTACTCTCGCCGCTGAGGCTTGGCCCGGGAGCCTTCACAGCAGAGTTGTAGTGAACGAGCTGTGCAGAAAACAACAAAGCAGAAGCTTGGTGAAGACCAGGCAGTGACAGGATGGAGCTTGCATCTCCTGTTTCAACAGGCTCAGCTAAAAGGTGCGTTGGATAACTAATCAGGAGTCTCTACTATTGCTCAAAGTATGCCCATCCTCTTAGACAGTGGAAAGATCCTAAGCCAGTCTCTCTTTGACCAAACGATTTAACAATAAATTCAGGAAGTAAAGTGTCTTCACCAACCCCTAGCTAGCCTGTGAGGTAGTGTCACTGATCAGCAAGGCCTGGTCTGCAAGTTCATGGAGCACTACGGGGATGGTCTCTTCCGGGATCTGCTATCTGGGATAGTACTGCAGAAGAACTCCCATGCACAAAGAGCCTAACTAAGAGAATTAGGAAAGGCATAGCTTGTCTGTAACCCTCCATAAAAAACGAGAACTCATTTGAAAACAGGCTGAAATCATTAATGACATAAGTCATTAACAATGAGGAGAGAAGTCAGAAAATGCTGAAAACAGCAGCATAGAATAAATGAAAACAGTAGATTCCAAATAGTGCTTAGGAAATTCTCTTTCACCTTTGACCAAGAGTTAAGAGACTGCAGACCTTTGGGAAACGGCTAGTATGTAGGGTATAGTCTGTCCCTCCTCCACTTAAAGAAGGGGCATCACTAAATATAATTATTGAGATAGTTCTATACCAAACATCAGTGAAGAATAGAATGAAGAGCCAATTATACATAAGGAAGCTGTAAGACTCCCTGTTAGGGGTTCTAAATCGAGTACAACATGATTATGCATAGGTTTAATAACAGAAGTGATGATATCATGCGAGCGCATTTTAGGGTCTCATTTGTGGGTCTCCACAAAATCAGCCCTGGAGTTAGCAATATTAAATGCAAAGAGGGGGAGCAGGATTAGAGCCCAATTACAAGGAGGACCCTGAGGATTCCCTAAAAAGTAATTCATTATATAGTCAGTAATTTCAGGCCTATTTCACTTGGTTAATCCTCATTTACCCTCGAAATTTCATCCAGGGACTCCACTTGCCAGTTAGAGTTTCAGGGGTAAAGTACTCCCAATCCATGAGTTACTGCGGATCTTGTAATTCCAGTACAGCCAATAACTCTTGTTACCGTCTGAATCTGGATAACCAGGGACCCCATAATGAGACCTCTAATTTTAAAGACGTCCTGAACTAAATCCGGATTTGATGTTGAAAAGGAGAGACATGATATGAATCATAACAGCATTTATGTGTCTTTGTGTGCAGGTGCTAATGATGTACTCAATACAATGTTCTGGCCAACAGCAGGGCTTCCATTTCCCCCTATATTGATCCAGTAAACGTTTTTGGAGATTTGCAAGGAAGGGAAACTCATTGGGAGGCGAAATGTGAGGGCCGTAGCTTACCTCTTTGGAAAGATTAATCTAAGACCTTGCTTGTTCTCTAGGAGGTGAGCTGTTACTTTTAGAGGGTTAGCTTCTACCAAGTTTTTTGCAGCAGGTGCAAGATAATACCAATGAAATGTCCGATATTGATATTTTAGAATTGAGATACATTGTTTTAAATCCTCTATCCATCACCCTCAATTAAATTAAGATTTTTGCATTTTTGATTTGTCAAGCTACGCATAATAAAAAGTGGTATTTTAATTTTTCCAGTGTTGTTGAGAAACTGCTTGTGAATTTGAATAAGAATACGCTTACTAAAAAAAGTACAAACAATAGTGCGTGCCCTTTACTATTACCAGATGTGCATAATAAGGAAAATACCATGGTCTTCAGAGGAGGCCAACTAGTACGAAATGATCACATGTTGCAGTATTGCCTATGTTTCCATAATTCAGATTTAAGTATCAAGAAAGAACCCAAACACATTGTATGAAACTAATCATTCGTCTAGAGGTGTCATTCATTATGTGGGGCATATCGGTATGGTCCAATTGTTTCCAAGTAAACAGACGATGTGTCCTACTATTAAAAAGGGATGATTAATGCAGCTCTTCACTGTGGCATACAGCATGTTAAGCTTGATAGCTGAAGGTGTTTTATGGCATACAGGATGTGAGGCTTGACAAACTGTTGGGATGGGAAATGTCGCCTGCATGGTATGTGGGCATGTGCGCCTCCCGAGTGCCCGACTGCATGTGAAACTGGTGTCCTGACTTTTTATTTTGGCCCTGGTGTCATGCTCATATGGCGTGTGTGCAGAGGCATAGGCCCGTCCCTAACAGTGCGAAGTCCAGGACATATGGTGTGACTTGTAGGGGTACATCAAGCGTGCCCTCTTAGTGAACAGTGGATTACTTTCTCTGTTGAGGGTTTATCATGTAAAGCGGTGGTTGCAGTGTTTCGTGTTTAATTATGTGTGGTATGACCAGATCTTTTTATCTGTGTCAGTGAGAGAGTGGCCTTCTGTCCCCTTTTGTGTAAAGCTTTTCTTTTACTTGAGTCCCAGGACCTTGTGCTGATATCCTGTGTTCAGGTTGAGTGCTTGTGCAGATAATACACTTCCACTCCACCTTGTGCCATGGTAATCCAGGAGGATTAAAAAAACATACACACAACTGTAACACAGTGTGTGTGTGTGTGTTTTTTTTTAAAATCCTCCTGGGGTACCATGACACAAGATGGAGTGGAAGTGTATTATCTGTGTTCTTTTGGTTGGAGGTTGGAGACCCATACACTGAAGAGAGAAGGATGGAGACAGGGCTACCTTTAGAAATTCTATGAGGTCCTTGCTACAAATGACTGATTATTAGTATTGCTGAGCAATTCCATTTTGTAGATGGTAGGGGTGATGGACAGCAGTTTCTGTTGTTCAAGGTGAAGAGGTTTCTAGGCAGGGTCTGCACTTTTGTTTGTCTCCGATTACCACTTCAGGAAGGTGATGGCAGCCTGGTGTAGAGAACACTGTGCCCATGTTTTCCAACTTGGAACTAGCCCCATTGCTACCTGCTGTGAGAAGCATCACTTTACACAAAGGAGTTTCCGGAGAGCAGCCAGAGAAGGAAACTTGAAAAGAACCATCCCAAATCGGTTCTCAAATTTAAAACAGTGAATCCACATCCCCTCTATAGAAAATGCATATAAATGTGAGATCCAAACCAACCCACTTTGTTCCAGTCCCTAGTTCTTCTTGACCAAGTAAGGGTGTGCTCCATAGAGTACTTAAAGAGCTGCAGTAACCACTGCTGGTGTCTGCTGACAGTCTCTAAGAGTTGAGAGGACATCACCTGAAATCACCACTTTCTGCTTGCAGAGCTGAGGATATGCCCGAAGAAACCATAAGTCTGACTGCCTTCAGAGAAAGGGAAGGACTGTGTCTAGCTCTGCAGGAAAAGAGACTGCCCAGGAAGAAGCGGCCCAGCATGTTTATGGTGTCAGTAGTACCCAGAGGAATCTGGCAAACTTAAGAGAGTAATCCAAAAGTGACTGGTACTAAGAAGAGGTCCCCTGGTCTATCTGTGCAGTATCTGAGAAGCTGCAACTAAGCCTGTACCAGAGGGTGTAAACCTGAGTCGACCCAATAGCTTGCCGTAGGATGAGTGACTAGTACTACCAACTTAAATATCAAAGTGCAGACGAGGGAAACACCAAAATGGCCTGGTGGCTGCAACTGCCTCGACAGCCGAAACCACTTGACCTGGAGGACACAACACCTGCCAGCTGATGCACAGCTTCACTGCCAACTCCTAAGGCTGCCACTGCTGAGGACTGGAAGCTGGTGGAATTGCAGTAGTCTTTCTGAGCCATTCCTGTGGAGATTGTCCTGGACAGAGCAGCCGCTGTGGTGAACAGCCCCAAAGGAGTCCACCCTGAATGGGTGGGAGCACCACAGTCCTGCTGCACAGCCAGGACAGCTGTGGATGAGGGATGAGATAGACCGAGATGAGTGGGTGAAGCCACTAAGCTCGCTTCAGAATGTGTGGTGCCAAAGTCACCCTAAAGCTTTGAATTGAGTTACCTACTGTATTCATGAAAACTGCGAGCAATCTGCACCTGAGCCTAATCCTTGCCTATACCCTGGCATAGCGGGGATGGTAATAGCGGAGCCCCAACCTCAGTGGGTGGGAAGACTATTAGTGGGAAAGACAGGAAAGGGTAGCGCAGAGGGAAGTATAGCGCCTCATGATTTCTAGTGCAACTTACAACAAATATGTATGGTGGATCCTCTGAATTGAGTAGTATTTAGTTTGCTGTGAGATTCAAAGTATTTTCTTGTTTCCCCACAAGATAAGCATTAGACTAGGCATTATCTTAAGGTGTCTGTTGATTGCTGAGTTCTGAGCTCTTGCCCCTATACTGCCTAACAAGTCTGTGACTGTTGGCCCATGCTGCCCTGAGGGTCAAGGGTGGAAAGAGTTGTCCTTGGCTCACTTTACATAGCAATGGTAGGATGGGCCCCAGGACACCAGTCTCAAATTAACTCAACCACTATGTTTGGGGTCCAGGGACCCCGTCTGCCCTGTGCCCCCAACAATTGCGGTCTCACACAAACACTGCTTATGATTCAGGAAACACACAATTAGCTGTGCAACGATGGTTAAATACCCCCGATTCTACAACAGCTCTAAAGTCCCTATGCAAGCTGTATGAGCTCTAAGAGTGCACATAATCCAATAAATCTGTAGAAAGTACTGAACCTGAGATTAAAGAGAGTTCATGCAGCTGTGTTAGACTTTAGCAAACAATACGCTTATTTTATACTTACCCATGCATAAAATATCACTTGTGATGCACTGTTGCTGATCAGCTGTGTATGATCCAGTGGATTAAATATTATGTAGTTCTAAAAAGAAATGCCATTGTAAGTATCATGCAACTAGAATATAATGCAGCTCTGTGGTATCAATTTAAAAAGTGTTTCCAAAAACACAAAAATTAGAATTTTTCAGTTTTACTCACACTGGACACTTTATTTAACTTTACTGATGTTTTTTTAATTGATTAGCATCCGAAACAGGCATGAAAATTTACATAAAAAAACAATACTTGGGTCTTTTTCTGTGCTGGGTGTGTAAAACAAGGGTGAAGGTGAGAGAGTTGATAAAGAGACAGTTGAAGACAAAGATTGATCATATATTGGTCCTCTTTGTAATCATGATATCCTTCATCCAAGTGTCACCCTTACAAGGCGAAGTGGATGGGGCAGAGTGACAACTGAGATGTAGGAGGGGATTTTCAGGGCTCTTTTGAAGGCATCTAAGATGGCAGCAGATCATAATTTGACAGTTGCCTCCCCCTCCCCCCTCACCTCCCCCCCAGAAGTTGCCAGAAGGAAAAATAACCCATACTGTGGGACACAGAAAGGGATGGATGGTAATTTTGGGTTTGCAGCTGGAGAGGGTTGGAAGAGGTGCATATGGAAAGCGATCTGTAACAATTTTGACATGATCTTTGCCACATAGCTGAGTAAATCTCTTGAGGCCATACTCATTCTGACACCATCAGAAGACTTGCCGGCTACTCAGAATGTCAATCTGTAAATTAGACTGTAACAGCAAATATATTAGGCAAATGATCAACTGATCCAACCAAGTTCTGAGAGTCTGATGGAGCCTCCAAAAAACAACAAACATCAGAATATTAAGAACAATGCCACCTCGTTCTCCCACCAGAACCCAAAACTGAATTCTGAAAGTATTGTGAAATTCAATAATTTGATGCCTTCCTAGAAAACAGCATCAACAACGAACCGTGGGAGGCCCTGGATGAATACAACCCTAGCCTGGCTTAAAGAAAATGGCGAGCATGCTGTCATTTGAGATGCAAGTTAAGAAAGCTCAAGAGAGACCACGCTGCAGATAGAAGTACACACTTACAACTGTCCTGAATCCGCCTTCACACAATCCCACTTCAAGAGCATAAAAGACCCATGCTTATAATTCCCTCCTTGAATATGATGGGCCACAGATTCCCATCTGTGACCAATCTAATGATGGACCTATTAATTCCCAAACAGGTTGGCCTAATAATCATGTAATTTAAGATTATTGCTTTCATATTTCCCCTGCCCATATCCAAGTACGCACCTACCTTTCACTAGGATTACCCCATGATCTCAAAGAGTAACATGTTCCTCTGTCTTGTGTTGTTTATCTGTAGGCGCTTTGTTTTATTCATTGACCTAATGCTGCAAAAGCCAAAATAGCCAGAGTGAGCTGAATTTTACTGAGCACTTGTCTTTGTGGTCTGTGTTCTAAATTAAGGACCTTGGCTCCTGGAGTTTTATTTTAATCCGGGTTTGTCTCCTGACCCTGGCACGCACAGCATTTCGCCCACAATAGTGTCACTGTAGGCAGATCACTGCTGAGCCTTAAATTGTAAATGTATATTGGGCGACGTTGGTGAACATAACTAGTTGTCACTGCACTCACCAAATGGAAAATTAATATCTTAAATGAATGGCGCGAAGCCCGGGGAATCACACTGACCCCAGTGAAAATGACCTGCAGGCACAAAACATGGTCAGTTTATTCACGCAGAAACTGTCTGTGGACGTCAACGATAAACTGGGTGTGTGCCACAAAATGGTGGGTTAAAGCCGACGGCAGTGTGTCCGGCTGATCCAAGCACCGAACTGATCTCCCCTTACGGTCTGTCGAGGAGGAAAGGTATCCATGGGTGGGCAGGACTGGGCCTCAGAGGGGGTTCGGGAACTTTCTGGAGAATCTCCCACTCGTGAAACAATGGAGACGGCCTCCCACTCTGTTAAAATATTACAATTACACATTCTAGGTCTTACTGCCTTCTGTATGCCCCTAAAGGATATGACCTCAGCAATCCCTGTCAGATATAGGTGAAACAGCCCATTGTGACTGTCAGTATGTTAAAAATCGCAATAAACCTAACTCTGAGAAAAATATTATAAATATTTGTAATGTATGCACTTCTACATGAAATATACTATCAATCTATTGTGCATTCATTGCCACTCAACGCCTCTATTTCACCACTCTGCTGCCAATGACGGAAGGCACGCGTCGTGTTTCAGGTGCTTAGATGACAAATACATAAAAAAGGTGGTACAAAAAAACTCATGATATCAGCTATCTTCACTATGAATTGTTCAATACAAAGCTGGAACCAAAGCATAGTAAAATGTGACGTCATTCCCTGCTTCAGATGTTGAAGTGCGGTTTCACTCAGGTCCGCTCTCAGTAGGTTCTGGAGAGAAAAGTGCAGTCAGTCACAAGAGCCTGCTTGCTTGTGTAAGTGGACATAATGACAGGGCGCAGCCGTCAGCGCCCACGGTGAGCACACCCGGCCGGTCCATGATTCACCACGTCAGCCTCCGAGTCCTGTTTACAAGCTCCTCCGTGCGGTGCGTTGCATCACTTGGGCGAACGCGAGAGAACACTAAAGGAGCGCGTGCCCAGCGCACCCTGTGGTATCGGGCAGCAGCTGAGGAACCGGGGCTGGAAGAACATTCATCTGGCGCCGTCAAACGGGGAGAAACTGGTCTGAGGGGCAGCAAAAGTAACGAGTCACCACTACAAATCAACTGAACCTAAAGAACGGAACCTCACCAGCAGCAAACAGAGCAACAGTCCCTCTAGTGGGTAAACACATTAATGACAGCGATAACAGCTAACCACGGTTCTCATTCTACTTGACCTTGGAAAATTAATTTATATCCCTGAGCTGAGTTTGAATCTCCTTTAGTGCCCAAATGCGTGGCAATTAAAACAACCTAAACTCCAGTACTAAATGTCAGGTAAAAAAATCTAGGTGTCTAAAGTTACTCCGCAAAATACGACTTGAATTCTCGGTCGATATTTTGAGAAAATCGTATACAAAGAGTTTGTCAGATTCAGTGCTCTTCGTTTTCACCGTTAACAAGCAGTGGCAAAGCAAATATATCTGGCTTTGGCCTCCAGTCTTTTTGACTATCTCAATGATTCTTTTGGTTTGTCTGAGTTTTTATAAAACAATGTAGGAGCTCCCGGTCCTTCTCCAATAATAAAAATTAAAAAAAATTAAAAAAGCAAAAAAAATTTGGGGTCTCAAAAAGGACACATTGCCAGTATTCACTGGCAGTGAAGGAACACTGTGTGTGGATGTGCTCCTAGTGAAGGAGCAGAATGCTGTTGCTCAGAGTGAAGTCAGCCAATAACTGAAGTGGGCTGGCCCACTGCCCCGTGCTCTATGCCAGGGGTCTTCAACTTGGGGGGAACTTAAGTGATCCCAGTGGGGGGTGCCAGGTTCCGGCCAAAAGAAGCATTATGCTGATAACAGTGCTTTATTTTAAGCAGAAAGGAAGCGGCAGTAAGCCACTCTGTAATGGGCCACCACTAACATCTTTTGTCATTTAAATCCTAGCTGGGGAGTATGTGTCAGAAGGGAAGAGACTCCAAATATTCTTCAAAACCCCCACCCACATTTCTGATAATCACCCTGTGACCAGAATAGTATGTTTGGCAATCATGTATTTGATTGCATTTTAAAGGGGGTAACATAACAAATTCAATGTTTAAATAAGTCTAGACATATTTAAGCATTGCAAATGTAACAGAATAATTGTGAAAAAGTCTGGGTGGGGGGGGTCAATCGTTTTTTTTTTTTTTACATTGGTGGGCACCACATTAAAAAGTTTAAAGATCGCTGCTGTATGCTGTAGAAGGCAGAAGAAAAATGTGCATGACACAACAATCAGCCTATGGATGAAGATGTCTAGCAGACAGCTCCAATAAAGTAAATTATATAAATTCTCTATATTTAATGTTACCAAAATAAAAAGGTCTTAGCTAAAGCATTGTCAGGAGTGGACAGCGTCATTACTTTAGTGGTAACTGTATTAAGTTAACTAAACTTCCTGGCCTCGGTCTGTGCATGAAAGCAAGTTCCCCAGCAGGGCAGCCTGTGCATAGAGCATACCTACTAAAGTGCCAGTAGCCCCTACAGGCAAGTGGTGGACATAGGCTTCCCTGCTGAGGAAGCTGCTTTCAAGAGAACTGTCAGGGGGCCTGTCAGGGAACCTCTGCCTCCTGGCCAGAGTCCCCGCTCTTAGTCCCAGCAGCTCCGCTGTTGTGCCACCTGCCACTGCCCCCTACACCTCTCTCCTGGTAGGTGTTCGAGGCCCTCCTCAACCCGCAGGCTCCTGCCTGCGCCTCATCCCTTGTGGTCCAGTGGGAGAGCCTTGCTCTTCTGCTGGTCCGCTGTTGTCTGTCTGCGTGTTTTGTGCCCGTTATTGTCTTTTTGTCTGTCTTTTTGTTACTGTGCCTTGTATCTGTTTTTTCTGTAACTCTGTTTATTTTTGCTTGTTTTATTCGTACCTGTGCCCTTTGTCTCTGTTCTCCGTGCCCGTTTTCACCGCCCTTTTCCCGCAGCTGCTGCCCCCGCGGCCCCTCCCCCCTGCCGTTCCCTCTCCCGCTTCCCAGCTGCGATTCCCTCCCCCCTTCCCTATTTAATGGCAGCTGCTGTGTGGCCGCGCCGCTGGCGCGCCAAAGGTGCACCAAAGTCAAGTCCATCTACACCCGTCCGCGACCAGCACCAGAGACCCTGGATCTCCGACCACCCACCGCTACGACGCAGCTGCCCTCCTCGCACTCAATCCCAGAAGGAACAACAACTGCCAGCTGTCTACGCCGAACACCACCCACGGCCAGTTCTCCTGCCGACACTGCAGTCAAACCTTCACCACCCTCCGCACTCCCTTGGTCGTCGCACCCGCACCGGACACCAGCACCCCCGAAGCCCTGAGGTGCATCCTCCTCAACGTGCGCTCCCTGCACAGACATGCTGTAGAGATCTGGGACCTCCTCGACACCCTCTCGCCAGACGTCGCCTTCCTCACGGAAACTTGGACCAACCCCATCTTTGCCCCCGACATCGCCA
This sequence comes from Calotriton arnoldi, assembly GCA_963921515.1. NCBI lineage: Eukaryota > Metazoa > Chordata > Amphibia > Caudata > Salamandridae > Calotriton > Calotriton arnoldi. The sequence continues at coordinate 811,420 of CAWUFW010006880.1, forward strand.
CCGCCATCCCCGACGGATACAAGATCCAGAGGAAGGACCGCCCCAACCGCCCAGGAGGGGGACTCGCCATCGCACACAAGAGGTCCCTCCGACTCACCACCTCCAGCACGAACGACTCCCGGTCCACCACCGAACACCTCCATTTCCAGATCCAGACCAGCCCCAGAACAACCTTACGAGGCACCCTCGCCTACAGACCTCCCGGACCTTGAACCGCGTTCACCACTACCATCACCGACCTCATCGCGCCACACGCCATTGCCTCCATGGACTACATACTCATCGGAGACCTCAACTTCCACCTCGACAACCTCAGCGACCCCAACTCCTCCACCCTCCTGGACAACCTTGCCAACCCCCAGTTACTGAGCACAAAAAGTAGAGCTGTCTGGAGGTTGCAGACATTTGCGAAGCACTAGCTCACTACTACTGAAACCTCAGTCCTTCCACAAAAAGTGAACATGCTGCAGAGCCTTCTCAGGTATCGCACCGAAGATTTGGAATTCATTATCACCAGATGTTCGCAGGAACCCTTCCTCCTCCTCCTTCAAAAAAGAAGTGAAAATGCTTCTAATAAACAAACTCACATCCTAAGACTTTATGTCTCACGTTACTGGTTCTCAACATATGTTATCTTACCTACCACACTCTACCTGTTAATTGAATGTATGTATATTACCCTCTACCTTCTTATGTATCTGAACGATGTTATGTAAAGCGCTCTGATACCCTCTTGGGTTATGTTCGCGCTATATAAAACTTTATAAATAAAATTAAAATAAATAAAATAAATAAACCTCAGACTGAAAAAACTCATCACCACCCCTCCCCACAATGCAGGACACACCCTCGACCCCATCGTCGCAGGAGGTAACAACGTCCACTTCAGCCACACCTCACAACCCACCTGGACGGACCACCACTGCGTACACTTCCACGTCGACAAACCCACTGCACCCAAACCTGCACCCGTGCCCTCCGCGAAGGAACCGGAGCAAGGTCACCAAGGAGCACCTCAACTCCACCTTCAACCGCGAAGCCCCCCCACCTCGACCGACGTCAACTCAGCAGCTAAAGAACTTCACAGATGGATAACCAACTGCGCAGACGAGCTCGCCCCCCTCCGCAACCCCGACAGACAGCGCCCCAGGAAGGCCACATAGTTTACCACCGACCTCCAAGAATCCAGATGCACCTGCAGACGTCTCGAGAAGAACTGGAGAAAGAGCAAAACTTCGGAAGACCGCTCCACATACAAGAACGCTATGACAGAATACCACCAACTCATTAGATCCGCCAAGAGGACCTTCATCCAAAACAAAATCCACGCCAAAGCCAGCAACTACAAGGAACTCTTCAACATCATTCAGGAATTCACCAAGCCCCCCAGGGAAGCCACGGACATCACACCCTCCCAGGACCTCTGCAATAAACTCAGCTCCTACTTCCACCTGAAAATAAGATCCCTCTACGACAACTTCAACAAACAGACCCCGGACACCGAACCCACTTCGCCCTCCAGCAACCACAGTCAGCCTACCATCTCCTCCTGGACCCCAGTCACCACCGAAGACACCGCATCGACCATGAAAGGCATTCACTCCGGAGCCCCCACGGACCCCTGCCCTCCGCACATCTTCCACAGAGCTGCCGCCGCCATTGCACAGGAGCTACAACGCACCATCAATGCCTCCTTCGAAGCCGGCACATTCACAGACGACTGGAAACGCGCAGAAGTCAAGTCCCTCCTCAAGAAGCCCTCAGCAGATCCGACGGACCTTAAGAACTACTGACCCATCTTTCTCCTCCCTTTCGCGGCCAAAGTCACTGAAAAGATCGTCAACGTCCAACTAACGAGATTCATCAAAGACTCCATCCTCGGCCCTCCCAATCCGGATTCCGCAGCAACCACAGCACCGAGACCACCCTACTTGCCGCTACAGACGACATCCGCATGCTCATCGATCAAGGACACACCGGGGCCCTGATCCTGCTCGACCTCTCTGCAGCCTTCGACACCATCTCCCACCGCAGTCTCACCGCCAGACTCAAGCACGCCGGCATACAGGGAACCGCCCTCGACTGGCTCCGCTCCTTCCTCACCGGCAGAACCCAAAGAATCAGACTTCCTCCCTTTCTCTCCGAACCCACAGAAATCAGCTGCAGAGTACCCCAAGGATCATCGCTCAGCTCCACGCTCATCAACATCTACATGATCCCCCTCGCCGCCATAGTCAGACAGGATGGACTCAGCATAGTATCCTATGCCGACGACACCCAGCTCATCCTCTCCCTCACTAAGGACCCCCTCACCACCAGACTCAGCTTCCAGGAAGGAATGAAGGACGTTGCATCCTGGATGAGCAGCAGCTGCCTAAAGCTCAACTCGGAGAAGACAGAAGTCCTCGTCCTCGGACCCTCCCCCTCTGCATGGGACAACACCTCGTGGCCCACCGCCCTTGGCAGCCCCCCGACCCCCACGGACCACTTCCGGAACCTCGGCATCATACTCGACTCCTCCCTCTCCATAACCCGACAGATCAACGCCGTCGCCTCCACCTGCTTCAACACCCTCTGCATCCTTCGCAAGACCTTCAAATGGATCCCCTGAATCAAGAAAGACCGTCACCCATGCACTCATAACCAGCAGATTGGACTACGGGAACGCCCTCTACGCCGGGATCAACAAATATCTGCTCCGCAAGCTCCAGACCATACATAACACTGCAGCCAGACTTGTCCTCGGCATCCCTCAACACGAACACATCACCCAACATCTGCGAGACCTCCACTGGCTCCCCGTCGAGAAGAGAGTAACTTTCAAGATACCCACGCATACAAATGCCTCCACAACACCGGACCCCAATATCTCAACGAAAGAATCGCCTTCCACGTACCCAAGAGAAACCTCTGATCCGCCGACCTCGCCCTCGCCGAAACCCCGCGCATTCGCAGAGCCAGAACGGGTGGAAGAGTCTTCTCCTACGTCATGTCAAAGACCTGGAACGAGCTCCCGATCAACATCAGATGCGCCCCCATTCTGCACATCTTCAGGAAGACCCTCAAGACCTGGCTCTTCGACTGACCGGAGCTGCTCCCCCCCCCAGCGCCTTGAGACCCTTACGGGTGAGTAGCGTGCTTCACAATTCCCTGATTGATTGATTGATTGCCAATGTATTTACCTTATTGGATTTATCATTCAGGTGAATACATCACCTGGCCCCTTTCAGTGCTGCTAAAAGCAAATGTGTTGGGTTTCTTTCCATGCCTGTGGAGCAACACTGACATCAGAAAAAAAAGGCGATTTTTCTGAAAATCACCCATATATTTTGCCCATCTTCACTTGTGAGCTCTGTATGCAAGTGGTACTTGTATAGCACAATGCTAGCAAAAAGGCAGCTTAAACTCTGTCGGCTTATGTGAAAAACGTACCCACAGACAGAGTGTTCCACAAACGCAATACAAAATCTTCAACTTGCTGCTTTAAAATATGTAAACCAGGCAGAGATTATGTTTTTTGTTTATCAATGAGAAAATCGGTGAAGACAGCATCTTCCCCAGACAAGGGGCAAAGGGGACAGAGTCACTGGTTAAACATTTAAACTTTATAGTTGTAAAAGTTTAAACAGATTCGAGGTGGAACTTAATGCACATCCTTGAAAAAGATAGAGATGTAATAGGCATAGGGAGATCTTGCACAGAAGTCAATAGAAAACTGAAACATGGTTTGTATGCATTGGCCATTCATCATGCAATCTAAACACGTCAATATGTAATCTTTGTGTGATAGCCTTTATTCAGCTTTACCTGCTGACCATAGTTTGTACTCAGCTCTGCGGTAGAGATAGCATTTTCCTCACTCGAAGTCCAATCCCATATTGAAACTCTCTGATAAAATAAAAAGAGAAATCCAATTTCACTCATGAGTTTTTATCACACATTCAAATTTTACTGTCTGATGAAGCCCTGATATCTCGCAGGTAGAGTACACACACAGCTTCTCACTGAAGAAGCACACATCATGGACCGGTCTGTGTTTATAGAAACTATGGGCCTGGTTTAGATCTCGGTGACCGGTTACTCTGTCAAAAAGGTGACAGATGTCCCGTCCACTGAAATATAAATCCTATAGGATATAATGGTATTTATATTTAGGCAGACAGGATATAAGTCACCGCTGGGATCTAAATCAGGCCCTATGTCTCGTTACATTGGTTTCTGGGTCCAAACCTTCACATCCTTTTAAATTATAATCTTCTCAAACAGCCACGGAAGTGGCACCGGGGTCTTCTGCCTGTGCCAGTGTAACTTAAATTCATGCAGGTGGGAAAAGCAAAGGTAGCACATTCCCAGGTTCTTAACACAGAGGGAAGCAGCTGTACATTCGGCAGCTATTACCAGCTGAGTGAGTAACCTGTCTGGCAGTTTGGGCGATGGACGGGACGGCTTGGTGGGTGTGTACACCATGTACAAGTATATTCAAGCTGCGAGAACCATCACTCCCTAAATAGGTTGATAATAATTGGACAAGGCCACAATGTACATGTAGCATTTTGCACACTGGTCAATGTGAGCACTGTGTTTAACAAAGTCAGGCTACTATACTTGACGTTTAAGTTCATTTGAGGCATCTTTTGCATGGAAAGATTCAGGTACTGGATCCAGCATCGATTTAAAAAGATGCTAGGAGTAGTAGAAAGAAAAAGTTACTTACCTATAACCACGGTTCTCCAACATTGGCATATTTCATGGCTTAATGTGCATGAATTATTCGCCGTCGTCGGGCAGGAAGCATCCATGTTAACATAGTAGTGTACATTTATGCTCAATAACATTGAACTTTACATAGCCTCCTATTCACATCATTACACCCAAACTCTAGCCAATGAGATACCAGCATCCTCAGCTCACTCCCTGGTCATAGGCTTCCAAACTGCAGATTTTCTAGCCTGTTAGGTGTCACACCTATTGGCTGGAGCCTCTTGAAAAGGGAGGTGGGTGGGCACATGTGAATCTATTAAAGATGCCAGTGGTGGAGAGCCATGGTTACGGGTAACATTTTCCCTTCTCCGGCTTTGGATCTTTAAAGATTCACACGCTTGAATTAATATCACCAAAGCAGTATATTAAAGATAGTGAAGGGGTGCATGAGGCTTACCTTAAGTAAAAAAGTTTCTTAGCTCGTCCCACGGCTATTTCCTTGTTGATGTCTGAATGTCGAGGCAGCAGTGCTTCAGGAAAGCATGTGATGCCTTCCAGGTTACTTCTTTCCAAATGTCTTTAAGTGGTATTCCTTCAAGCAGAGTTGTTGTATATGCCATAGTCCTAGTAGAGTGAGCTCTGACTGCTCTTGAAAGCAGTCTGTTCATATCATTTTAAGCTAAGCTAATGCAAGTCAAAATCCAGAATGCCCTTATACGTTGGCCCAAAAGCTAAGAATAGCTGATCTGTTTGACAGAGAGCCTTTGTGTGAGAAGACAGAATGTGAGTCATCTTTTGATGTCCAAAGAATGCAACCTTCTTTCTGCTGGTGTGCTGGGATTTGGAAAAATGTTGGAAAATAAATATTCTGGATTTAAGTGAAATGTTGTTGACACTTTAGGAACGAATTTTGGATTTGTAGCTTTGTCTATTGAAAAACGCAGAAAAGTTTATTCACATGAAAAAGCAGAAACTTTTATAACTAATGTAATGGCCAGCAAAAAAGTTGTCTTCTAAAGGAGGTGTTTTAAAGCCGCTTTATGAATTGGTTCAAAAGTTGCACTCATTAAGGCTGTCAGTTTCAAGTTTAAGTTCACATTCCATAGACAGTTTCAGTATATGAGGAAATGCCCCAAATAATCTACCCATGCATTCTTTCATTATTATTTTTTACAGAGTACAACAACTTCTTGCGTGGAGATCTTAGATATCTTGAAATTGCAGCCAGATGACCTTTTATGGATGCAAAGGATAGGCCATACTTTTTCAAATGCAACATGAACGGAAGAAATTGAGGGGACTTTCCAGGGGATTCAGTTTTCCTTTTTCAGTCCATGAACTAAAGCATTTCCACTTCATATTATAATTTTTTATGGTTGAATTGACTTTGGTCGCTTTTAAAATCCCCGGGTTACCGGTAAATGCCAGAACTCTAGGTCCTGGTGAGCCTGGCTGTTAGTTGGAGGATAGGAGAGTTGTGGTGAAGTACTCATAGGGGAGCTGGCATTAATCAAATCAGAGTTTGTACATACATATCCCAAAACTCAGAGGACCAATCTTGACATGCCCACACCAGAGCCGGTAGAATTATTGTGCACCGCTCCATCTTGATTTTGTATAATACTCTAGTTAACAGAGGAATTAGAGGAAAAGCGTACAGGAATGTTCCTGTCCCATTGATTGAGAACACATCCTTTTCTGATCTTGGGTAAACCATCTGCTTGCAGACCTGAGGAACAAGCTAATTACATTCGGTAACACTCTTTCTAGTGGATACTCTAACTGCAGATTCCTCACCTTTAGAATAAAGATCTGGAAACTCTTAGCAGTGCTCCTGCGTGCCAGCAGTTGGCATCCTGCAGCTCCATGTGGACTTTGTTCTGCCCCAGAAGAGGCGAAGCGGAGCCACTATAGGTGCCACCCTTACGGGCTGATGTCAGTTTGATTCTGACCGCACCCTCAGACGTGGAGCCCAAAACTTAATCAGAGGTACCAATGTGCAAATCTCTAGATTGGGACATTTTTAAATGAGAAAAGAGACTATTACACAGAATAGGGAGATGAGAGGGCAGTGAGGTAACTGTGGTTAGAGTATCCACCAGAAAGAATGTTATCAAAGGTAAGTAGCTTGTTCTTCTGATGGATAATTCTAACAGCAGAATCCTCACCTTTAGAATAAATATCAAGGCAATACCTACCAAAGAGGACGATTTGTGGAATGGGCTCAGACCAAAAAGTCCTGCAGGACCAAATGGGCGAAATGCCATCAGACCAGGTTGTCGAGGCAAATACAGCTTTGTGAAAGTGTGCACTGATGCCCACGTCACAGCCTGACAAATGGCCAGAACAGATTTCTGCATCCAGCGCAGCTGTAGTAGCTTTGGCCCTGATGGAATGGGTTCTCAAAGAACGATGTGGGGGCGGGAGGGAGGGGGGCTGATGAGTTGCTCATTGTGAAAAGGAGTTATTTCTTTTAGCAAAAAGGCTACCCTGGTCCTCAACACCATTTTGTCTGGAAAAAGGTGGTGTAGGCGGTTCATCGAGGGGGCCTGAAACTCACTCATACACTGGGCTGATGTAACTGCAACAAGAAAAACAGTTTTCAGAGTAAGGAGAAGCAGCTATGTATCAGCTCAAAGGGAGAACACATGAGGAAAGTCCGGACCAAATTTAAATCCCACTCTGACATCACAAAGGGCTTTGGAGGAAACGTGTGTCAAACTTTTTTAAATCATCATCACAACAGGTGATTTAAAACAGGACAGCTGGATCGTGTAGTGTCATGTGAGTTAGCAATAACTGAACCCTTTTGGCTCCGATGGGCTCCGTAGGACTGTGATGTAAGTGTCAGAGCGCAGTCAGGTGAATGCAGGTTTAGAAGGTTGAGCTCACGGTTACACGCAGACGAATAAAGATATGTAATACCCAAGCTCCGTGTGTGGCATAGTCAATGGTGGGTACCAAGGCTGGGGAGGGCGATACAACTGGTGAAGAGATAGGGGATAAGTAACCAAAAGATCGACAGTGCTTTCCCAGAGAAATTGCTGGGGTCCAGCAAACTGCTCGTGCATGCCACTTGTGCCTTAGTCGAAGTATGGAATTGACGTCTGGCTTATGTGGAGTCAAAGCTCAACTTCAGCCAGCGTAAAGCATTTGAAGATAACGAAAGAATCATTGAGAAATCTACACATTGATGGCCAAGGACCTGCTGGCAAGGCCATAAACAGAGGTACGCGCTACTACACAACATAGAGCTATACATCACGTGGAGTGGTAATGCTAAAGGTGGATACAACCAAGTTTTGAAAGAGCAGTGATTAGCGACAGAAAATAGCAAGATAACGCTGCGATCAGAAGCGTTGCAAGGCAGAGATCAACCAGGTATCAGAAAATCCACAGCAACGCCTAAAAGCAAAAACAACAGTTGATGGACAGAATGCAGAACAATGTCATACATTCACCCCAGTACAGAGATCTGGGCCTAAATCCATCGTTTTTTTGCTCACCATGCCATTCCAGTTTGAACCCAGCCATATGCAAATCAGTCTTGACCCTGTGCCTCATGGGAACAGTCCAGCCCAAACTGCCAAGCCAGGTCCTCCCTGGTCTGGAAACAAGCATCCTAGGACCGGTTTCGGGGTATCACCCCTCTTCAGGCAGGATAGCTTGATTCCAGTGGCATGGAGAGCACGGGACCCACGTCTGGGCATACCCGTCCCACTCGGGGTGACAAATGCAAAAACAACAGTTGATGGACAGAATGCAGAACAATGTCATACATTCACCCCAGTACAGAGATCTGGGCCTAAATCCATCGTTTTTGCTCACCATGCCATTCCAGTTTGAACCCAGCCATATGCAAATCAGTCTTGACCCTGTGCCTCATGGGAACAGTCCAGCCCGAACTGCCAAGCCAGGTCCTCCCTGGACTGGAAACAAGCATCCTAGGACCGGTTTCGGGGTTTCACCCCTCTTCAGCCAGGATAGCTTGATTCCAGTGGCATGGAGAGCACGGGACCCACGTCTGGGCATACCCGTCCCACTCGGGGTGACAAATGCAAAAACAACATTGTGTGTCTAAAAGCAAAGTCATACTGATAAAAGAAACAATTGTCTGCTTATCAGCACCGATTAAAGAGAGTCATCATACCACAGCACTGTGTGGTGGAAAGGCCCAAGGACAAGTGTCCAGGGCTGTGCTTACCTGAAGAGGTGTGCCACCAAAGCTGCCGAGTGGGGCTCAGAACAACTCCACAAGTCTTCGAAGGTTAAAAGTCGAGAGCGACGATCAGAATAGTGAAGGTTTCCAATGGCAGCGAAGAAAGAAGCCACGTCTCCAGTCCTTGTCAAAGATGACCCCGAGGCCAGTACGTTGCAAGGCCTCAGAAATGGTTTGCATGAACAAGATCACCAGAAAGCGTCGGAGAGAATGCTACCCTCAATGTCAGTAAGTTCCGCACAGGCCTACAATGCTGCTGCCACCTTCTTGAAACCACAACCACCATTTGACACCACCAAAAAGCAGAATACTGACGAGAGATGGACTGCTTGGATAGAGACATTTGATGATTACATTGATGCACTAGAAGAAACAGATAACAGGAAGATTATCAAATACCTTAAAAATCTTGCTGGTGATGGTGTAAAAGTCACAAAGAAAATGCCTCCAGCTGATGAAATTACATACCATTAGATCAAAGACGCCTTGAATCTCCAGTTCAATCAAATGCTGAATGTTTATTATAAAAGGTACATTTTCAGTCAAGAATGACAAATAGTTGGTGAAACCATCGACAAATTTGTTGAGAGACTGGATACACTCATCAAACACTGTAAGTTCAATGAATTCAATGATGAGGAAGCAATACGTCTCAGAGTTATTGACAGATGCCTGTCAGATTCATTCAGACCATGAATGCTGAGAGAAACTCTTAGTCTGGAGCGAGTTCTCATGGCTGCGAGAGATGAAGAGCGGTCTGATCGACAAACTGCTGCTGACATGGAGGCCAGAGGTGGCCAGAATGAGTCAGTCATGAACATGAAAAGTAAGCAGAGGCACAAGGCTGAAGAACACAAAGTGATGTCTCCACATAAGAAGTTGCGTTTCAGGTGTGGATTTTCGTTTCCACACAAAGGTAGATGTTCCGCCATTGGACAGATAAGTAAAGGCTGTGGAAAGGAGAACCATTTTGTAACAATTTGCAAGGCAAAAGAAAAAGGTAGTGCATCACTGTGCAAAGACAAAATGGCTGCCCGAACGTTCCAGAAGCGACGTTTGACGCACGCTCACATGGCCAAGCGACAACACCAGTAGAGGCAATTCGACACCAACGAAGTCGATCGTCATCTAAATCACAGTCAAAGAGTTCTTCAGTATCAATACCAAGTGAAAGCAAAGAAGATGGTTGTGCAATGTCGATGTTTACCTAAAAAAAACGTGCGTTTGTCAGACTGGCGGCATGTGAAGAAAAACATCTGTCAAAAATTGCAGAGAAAAAGCACCAAAGACTTCAAACATTGTCTGAAGATTACACTGAAAGTAAATGGTTGTTCAATACCTTTCACCATTGACAGTGGTGCATCGATAAACATTATGCCTGAAGAGAAATACAATGAACTGCCTTCATTGCCCCGATTTATGCCATCAAAAACTAAGGTGTGTTCAGGGGCTACATCAATGCCACTAAAAAGTCACGGTTCTTTCGTAGTGACGATGAAGCACCAGAAAAATAAAGTAAAAGCACCCATTCATGTGCTTCAAGGTACAGCGTCAAGTGCCGATCTACTCAGTTTCAACACATCTGCCATTTATGGGACTGATATCAGTGAACTACAACATGAATGCTCACCACGAAATAGTAAGTCAGTTTCCTTTGTTGTTTGATGGTTAGGAAAACGTAAACTACGAAAGTAGAGAATTGCATATTAATGGGGACATCCGTTCTGTTGCTCAAAGACACAGACGACTTGTATTTCATTTACAAGAAGCTGTTGAAAAATAACTTGATTCATTACTCAAACATGATATACTTGAGCACTCTACTGGTCAAACGCTGTAGGAAAGTAGGATCTGCTTTTATGGTTACCTCCACTTTTTGCCTGGTGTTATGCTGTTTCTGACTAGTCTGACTGGGAACCTGCTAATTAGGACCCCAGTCTCTATGTTTTCTCCCCTAAATTGGTTATGGTAAGTACTTAGGTACACTCCAGATTGGCCACTGGTGTACCCTTATAAGTCACTAGTATATGGTCCCAAGGTACCCAGGGCATAGGTACACCAAGGGTCTCCCATGGGCTGAAGCATGTATTCTGCCTCCCAAGGGAGACCACTCAAATTGTGACTACAGGCCTGCCATTGCAGCCTGTGTAAGCTAGTGCTAGCACCACCTATGACAGATATAGGATTCCCTATATCTGAGGTCATGATACTTAAAACCTATAAGTCATCCCTAAGGCAGGCCTTTCAATACTGAAGGGAGGGTCCTGGGTCCTAAGTGGGAGGGTGCCCCTGCACGAGCAGGGCCCCCTACAACCTTCGGAGTCCATTCTCCTGGGCTGTAAGTGCATCAGCCATAATGACATATAGAGTGGCCATGCATCATTACGCGATGACCATCTCTAAACTGGCTGTGATTAACCCTGTCATGTTTGGTATCAAACATGTTGGAATCATACACCCACACCATAAAAGGTGTGGGAGGTATGATTCCATGCACTGTAAAGCTCCTTCGGGGGGCCCTCAGTGCTCCCGGTACCAATCTTCCAGAACCGGACAGCAAGCTAGGGCTGCTGCCAACGAGAGACATATTTCTGCCCTCCTGCTGCTGAGCCAAGCTCGAGCAGGGGAAGGCAGAACAATAGATATCCTGTCACAGGGAGGAGTGACCACCTCCTAGACAGGGTTTAGTGTATTGGGGCAGGGTGGGGCCGCTTGTCAGCGCCACTGAGACTGCTTGAAGGGCACACTTGGTGCCCTCCTTGCATACTCCAGTTCAAACCACTTCAGGGAGCCGTTGGCTCCCGCTCTGGCGCGAAACTGGACAAAGGACATGGGAGTATCCTCCCCACTGTCCAGCCCCTCCTCTGGGAGGGGCCACTGAATCGCCCCAACCTTTTCCTTAGGGTACTTAAGGGCTTACCTGTGGGTGAGTGATTCATCGTGGGACAAGATTCAGATCAGACACCACTTCATCTTCGACTGTCTGGGCACTCTGGACTTCGCTGGACTTTGCTCTGGACACAGAGACTGCGAAGACTCCTGCTGCTCCTGGTCTCGTCGTCCTGCTCGTCTGCTGCAACATCTGTGCCCGTGCTCCATACAGAATCCTCACAAGGCCTGTGGACATCCAAGACACCTGACGGAATCTTCCTTGAAGTGAAGGAGTCACTTCCCTGCATCTGCAGGCACCGAAACAAAGCTGACCGGTCTGCTGATCCTGGGCTCCCACGGACTCCAGAAGGCTCAGCAACACAGATGGTGGTTCTGCAACTCTCTTGAGGTCTGCACTGTCTTCTCACCAAGGTTGAGGCCAGTATCCCTCGTCGGAACTGCTGGAACAGAACCCCTGTGCACCTCGTCGACTTGCCGTTGCCAAGGCTTGTTGACTCTCTTCCTCAGAGATCTTCGGGCTCCAAGAAGCTCCAACTTCAAGCATCTCCTGCAGCCAAGATCTTCATCCCCACCACATCGCTTGCACTGTGGGCCTGCATCTTTAGTGAGCTGCTCAAGGTCCTATTGCGACTCCTGTGCCTCCGGCCTGTGGGTCTTCTCGAGGGTCTTCTTTGACTCCAGTGGGCTCCCCTGATTGCTCGGGCCTACTCTGACTCCCCTGCTTGTGGTGAATCACTTGGACCTTGCTGGTCCCGACACTACACCTTTTTCGCTTGCCACGTTGTTTGCAGTTGCCAAGGGCTATTGGTGCTCCCGATGGACACCGACCCCTAAACTCTCAACATTCGATGTGGGACAGCTCATGAATGGCTCCTTGTCTTTCACAGCATCGCCTGGTCCACACAGCTGCAGCTCCAAGGTCATTGTCAACTCTCCTGCATCACCCGACATCGGTGGGCATTCCTCTTCTGCGCCTCCTGATCACTCCTGAGTGGCATAGACTCTGTCCCCTCTGCTTGCAGGTACTTCTCATCTTGAATCCACCTTTGGGTTCCACTGGACACTTTCACCTTTTTCATCAGCGGCATCTTCCTGAAGTCCTCCATTGAGTTTGACGGGGGTTTCCGACGCCACTTCGCACCTATGCACCCGTCTTCCCTGGTATAGGTATCCTGGTTCCTAGGGTATCCACGGGTAGGGTGGCTCTCCAACCTTGAATTGAGCACGCGGTTGTGTTTCCACTATGCATACAGCCTCCGTGGGGTTCCTGGGTACTTACCTTGGATGGATCCTTGGGTCCCCAGTACTTCTACGCCTTCTGGGTACAGTCTTGACTTGAGTCGTGGTTCGCATCCCACTATATTAGTATATAGTTTGTTCTCCCCCTAACGACCACTGTGTATTTGGGGTACTTACCTGTTCTATTTGCAAAGTAGTGTGTGCATTGTGTTCACATCTCCGGGTCGGAGATATTTTTATGTGGTAGTGAGTGTCTTATAATAAATACATATTTTTATAAATACACTGTGTGGTTCTTTTTCACTTAATCTATACCAGGGGTCTCCAACCGGTCGATCGCAAGCTACCGGTAGCTCGCCGAGACCCTGTGTGTAGCTCGTGCCGAGTGCTGCTCAATTTAGTGCCCTTTAGTGTTGTTTGGGCTATTTAGGCTTTTTTCAGTCTCCGTTGCCCGCCCTCACCCAAACCAGCTGCTCAGATTGGCTTTGAGCTTAGCTGGGGTGGGGCGAGCCGAAGAGGATGACGTTCCTCTCTTGCAGAGTCTCGTGACCGTTTACGTGCCCCCTGCCTTTTCCTCACTGGCACCGCACTGTCCATTGTGCGAGTGCGACGGGTGCCAGTGCGGACCTCAAGCAGGCGTGGCAGGGCGGAGCATTGCGGAGCAGCTGGTTTGCAGGTAGCGCAAGCAGTAAAGAACTGCCGGGACCCGCGCGTACAACCTTCCACCAGAAGCAGCAGGTAAGCCACAACACTCGTCTTAAGCCTTAAGGTCCCCCGGTAAAAAGTAAAGACTCGAGTCATACCATGTTGAATGACCCTGCATGGGACCGCTCTCATGATGCCCACGGCTGCCCCGTTCCTCTCCTATGTGCGTTGTCTCTACGCGCCCCCGGCCTTTTCCTCGCTGCACCGCGCTGTTCGGGTGCCAGTGCGGAGCTCCATCAGGCATGTCAGGGTGGAGTAGCTGGTTTTCAGGTCACGCAAAGAACTGCCGGGACCCGCGCGTGCCATTTTCCTCGCTGCACCGCGCTGTTTACTGTATGAGTGCGACAGCTGCCCCAGCGCTTCTCCCACCATGTAGCTCCAGGATGCCACCAGCATCGACACCCAGAAACTTGAGGCCGAAAGTCAGGCCTCTTGCTCCGCTCTGCTGCACGGCCAAACAAGGAGATGGTGGCGTTCGATCGGTAGAAACACCGTGCAGAGCCAATGTGCAGAGCACCCCCACTTCCAATGAGGAGGTAATCAAACGCTCCATCCTCCGCAACTGGTACTGTACTTTTTTCTGTCCTTTGGGTTTCATGATTATTGTCTGCAAATGCATAGTAGTTCATGAGCTAATGGTAGTCATATGTGTGTGTCAGGAAACACCTATCCGGTCCAAACACATGGGTGAAGTTGTTGCAGCAGTAGATTCCTGGGCTGCTCCACCCCTGGTGACATTATAGCAGCGTTTACTTCCCAGTCGAGGGGCTTGTAAGGCACGTGTGTCCATCCGCTCGCTAAGAACAACCCCCTTATCCGAAAGAAGGTGGGGGGTTAACAAATGTTCTTGCTAAGTAACATTGAGTGGTGCAGGACTTCCTTCACCATGCAGCCCTCTCGCTGCCAGGTCAAGTGCAGCCTTGTGTAGAATCCAGTCTCAGAGCACTGGGACCACATTGCAGTGGCAGCTGGGGTGCTCCTTTGTGTTGCAAGCAGGTGTCTCTTTTGCGGTGTCAGCAGCACACACAGTTTAGTAGGCCTATATATGTAAGTATGCTAAGAGGAATAACCAAATTGACAAATTTGAGCAGTTGCGGGGGCATTTCCCGCAGTGTACAGTAGGAGAAAATAATACGGAAGAAAAATAGGAAATTTGTAATTGTTGGTATTGAGACCTCTACGTTTGCAGCTGCTCTGAATTGTTTTTTTATATTGCTTATTGCACTTTATACATTTGTTCACATTGTATATTGCACTATGTTTGATCCCTATATATCAGGTATATATGTACTTTAGTCAGGGTACTCCTCAGTGGTGCAGTGAACAGGTGATTCAATTATGTCTTTGCACCCAAATTCATCTCAGAGTTTATTGTGGGCCACCAATGCCACCCTGGAACCTTGTTCGGCCCCTCAGCCACACCACACTTGACTGCTTCAGTTTCACTGGGGGAGCAATAGATACTCGCTGGCCCTGGTCACAGTGTACTCCTCCTCACCATCCCCCTGTCCTCCACAGTTCCACTCCGCATTGGCAAAGGCCGCACTGAGTCCAGACTCCAATCCAGACACACCCACCCCCAGGCACCAGAAGCTGTTCTGTACAGGGCCAGCAAGCCACCTGGGCCTGCACCTGCTCCACCTCCTCACACAGCTCACAGTCCTTAGCTTCGTCACCACTTTCCAATCCACTCACTGGCCACTGCGCGCTCTGTACAGGCAGCTCTGGCATCCCAGCTCCGGCCTCTCCACAGTGAGGCCTTGACTGCTCCCATGGTGTCGTGTGCCCACTCAGGATGTTATTGGTTGTTTTTTGGGCTGTTTGTGGGACGATTTTATTGGTTGGTGGTCTGTGCCAATGCTTGTCTGTGGATTTTTGGCTATTTGTGGGCCAATTTTATTGGCTGGTGGGCTGTTTTTTATTGTTAATTTTTCTGATATTACCAAACATTGCCTGCTGCAAGCACAAATAGCCTAGTCTTCCATACCTTGAAAAACACCTCCTATACAACATGTCTTTACAAGTTTAAAACTTATTTTGCAAATGTGGGCCACTTTTTTTAGCTATTTGATTTGCTTATATTTAACAACATAACATAACAGGTGTATTTGTAAAGCGCACGATTACCCAAAGGTGTCCTGGCGCTGAATAACAGATGTTTATTGTTACCCAACTCAATGGTACTCACTTTATCGACCTCAAATGGATGAAAGGCTGAGTGGGCTCGCCGGGATTTGAACCTGTGACCATATCTATGAGGCCATTAAAGGCCACACAGGGTGGCTTTGTGTGGCCTCATAGATTTTGTACAGTGCACCCTCAACTTATGCATTTCAAGGTGCTGTCATGTGTGATAATGAAGAAAGGGGAGGCATTGTGTTGCAGTATTATTAGCGTAGGGCACACGTACTCAATGTGTGGCCCTGAAGCACTTACCTACATGGGCAGTAGGCTGTGCCATGTAGGGTGTGTGGTTGAAAGTGTTTTCCTTGGTTTGTGATCCTATGTAGAAAGTTTTTCCAAGGCTTGTCTGATGAACACCAAGGTGCGCTTATTTAATTTATTATCTGATAATAGCATAATAAAACGTTATCATGTTATGGGACACACTGTATAGCAGTGTGGTGCATGATGAGTGTGAGACAGATATGCAGTTACTGTTTATGATTTTTCAGTCTGCTGACAGCTTTGAATAGCTCTATACTAGGTCCCATTGGTATTTCTTGTGGTTGTAGTAGTCTACTAGCAGCCTTATCTGGGTACTACAGAGGTCAGGATCACACAGTTTGCTGAAGAGGGGAGCCGTGATTGCTCCCAGGTTTTCCGGTTTCATGTTGTAAAGTTCACCCACTGGGTATCCCCTTCTCCCTAGAGATGGAGTGTCCATTTTTAGTGCTTCATTGAGTGAGTTGTGACCTGTGGCCTACTGAAGATTATTAGACACAAGCAGAGCACCAGGGCAGTTTAGAGCAGCAGCGCTCAACAACCTGGCTGTTCACAACAGGGCCAGTCAAAGAACTGTTCATCATTATACTGAGACATTTTCACTCCTAAGTATATTGGGATAATCAGATAACATTATTCCTTGCCTCAGTCAGCTGTGGGCAATCTTTAGAAAGGTGATATTTATTGGTTTGAAATGTGGGTGATCCCAGTCACCATAAGACTGAGGTCACAGGGCAATGTCACAAAATCTGCAGCTGTAAAGGAATATCATTATGTGGAGTAGTTTTGAAAGCTTGTCCTAATTCCAAAAAGTCCAATGTTTGCTACAAATGTAGGAGTACCCAATAGAAATGATTTGCAAAACTTCCACTTTTGTGAATTGGGTGCTTGGTGTGGTACAATGTTAAGTCATCTTCCTATTTACAGAAGTCAACTAAGGTCCATACAAGCCACAAACTATGGTTTGGTCATAATTAATCAAATCTCAGGTCATTTCTGAAAAGCAGCCCTCCTGTGTTCATAGTTAAACATAGCTAAGGTGAGTTAGTTATCTCACTTTCCAACGGTGCTGTTTAATTTACCAGCATGGCTGCTACTCACAAATGGTGTGCAATACATTATTATTAAAGGTGTCCACGTGGTATTCTTGCCTGTTATGGATTATTGGATGTTGACTTCATCAACATTTTTACTCTTGCTTACAGCCTTAACAACTAATCATGGATGAAGAGCCAGGTCCCTCCAAAAGGGCAAAGAGCAAGACTTACTACTTCCATCAAGAGTGGGAGAGCGAATTTTTATTTACACAAATTAAAGACAACTGTGTATGTTTAATCTGTGGAGCAAAAGTTGCAATGGGAAAAAAGGGCAATGTTGATAGGCATTTTTCGACAAAGCACATGCATTTTGAGAGGAAGTTCCCTAAAGGAAGCAGCCTGAGGTCACAAAAAGTAAACTAACTGAAATCTGCATTGCAGACACAGCAATCGTTTTTTACAAAGCCCACGAAGAAAGCCACTGCAGCAACTGAAGCATCCTTCATAGTTACTCATCACTTGATTAAGCACAAAGCAACATTTTCAGATGGAGCCATTGTGAAGGAAGCAATGCTTCTAATGGCCAACTCCTTATTCAAAGACTTTAAAAATAGCCCTGAAATTATGTCTGCCATTTCAGATGTGCATTTAGGGGCAAACACTATGGCAAGAAGGGTATCTGCATTATCGGCCAACATGATAGAGCAGTTAGAGCGCGATTTAAAGACATGCAAATATTTTTCTCTTCAATGTGATGAATCTGTTGATGCAAGCAATATTGCACAGTTGGCAATGTTCGTTAGAATGGTTTTTGAAGATTTTACTGATAAAGAGGAATTTTTAACTTTGTTGCCTCTGAAAACCACAACCAGAGGATCTGACATCCACAATGAGGTGAAAAATTATTTTGTGAAACAAAATGTCCCATTGAAAAAGTTAGTGGCGATAACCACTGATGGTGCACCCGCAATGATAGGGCGTCATTCTGGCTTCATTGCCAATTGTAAAGCAGATCCAGATTTCCCTCCGTTATTGAACTACCATTGCATTATACATCAACAGGCAATATGTGCCAAGGTAATGGAGTTTGAACATGTGATGACTCCTGTTGTTAAAATTATTAATTCAATTCGTGCAAAGGCCAAGCAGCACCGAACCTTCAAATTGTTCCTTGAAGAACTATCAGCCGAGTATGGTGACCTTTTACTGCACACTCAAATCCGATGGCTTAGCAGGGGAAAAATACTGCGAAGATTCCTTTCGCTATTGCCAGAAGTCAAAGCTTTTATGGAGTCTAGAAATGACGATACCACACTGTTATCAAACACTCAATGGTTGCTCGATTTAGCTTTTTTGACAGATGTGACAGAAAAATTAAATGTATTGAACTACGAGTTGCAAGGTAAAAACAAGACAATAACCAACATGGTAAGTTCTGTCAAAACATTCAAATCAAAACTTAACCTTTTCATACAGCATGTACAGAAAAGAAAGATGCAACACTTTCCCTCTGTGCTCCAAATCCTTTCAGAAAACAAAGCTGAGGCTGAGGTCCTGGACATAGAAAAATACAGTAGCCTCCTCATGAGGCTTAATCAAGAGTTCAGTGACAGATTTAGTGATTTTGAGCAACTGGAGCCCTGTGTGATGTTCACTTCAAACACCTTCATGGAAGTGGATGTTAGTGACATTTCAGAGAAAATTAGTGTGCTTTTGAACCTTGACTCTGCCACAATGGAAATGGAGATTGTCACACTTCAAAATGACATTGAATTGAAATCAAGGCAATCTGACATTAATTTCTGGAGTCTTGTGGATGCTGAAAAGTTGAAGAACATCCACCCAGCTGCATTGAAACTTTTTCCCTATTTGGCTCTACCTATCTTTGTGAATCAGCATTTTCTGATATGAACTTCGTAAAATCTAAGTTTCGCACACGTCTGACTGACGAACATTTAAATGACTCCATAAGAGTTGCCCTCTCAAGCTACACCCCAGATTACAAGGGATTAGTGGACACCATGCAGTGCCAAGTCTCTCACTGAAATAATTTGAATGCATTCGCAATCAATACTTGTTCAATGACAGTTCCTGGTGAAATCCCAAATCTAGGTATCTGTTTCATTACGAACACCAAGATTAAAGTCGCTGCAGAGAAGAATCTTCAGCACCCAGTTTTTTTATTAGTTGAACAAAAACAAAGGAATGTGTACTGCAGGCCTGTTTTAGAAACACAAGAAAAAGTAGCTGGAGAGAAGAATCTTCAGCAGCTTTCCAAATTTTTATTTGCTGCACAAGAACAAAGCAGTGTTTGCTGGAGGCCTGGTTTATTGAGAACAAGGAAAAAAGATAGCTATAGAGAAGAATCTTCAGCATCTTTCAAAAGTCCTTTTGTTAGTAACAGTTAGTAGTTGAACAAGAACAAATCAATGTGTACTTCAGGCCTGGGTTTCAGACACCAAGAAAAAAGTAGCTGGAGAGAAGAATCTTCAGCACCTTTCCAAATGTACTTTATTTGCTGCTCAAGATAAGAAAAAAGCAGTGTTTACTGGAGGCCTGGTGTATTGACATCAAGAAAAAAAGAGAGCTAAAGAGAAGAATCTTCAGCATCTTTCAAAGTTCTTTTTAGTTGAATAAGAACAAAGCAATTTGTACTGCAGTCCTGGTTTACTGACACTCCTAAAAAGTAAAGTGAGCAATGAGAATACAACTGCAAACATGACTGGTGCCATAAAAACCTTAAAGTCAAAACGGAACCTTCTGAAGAATTCAGAGTGGAGGACAACATCGGTACTTTCCAAACAAAGCTGAAGTTTAGCTTAACTGGCAAATGAAAAACACAGGATCTTGTCAAAGCTACAGTAGAAGAATCCATCTGCAATTGTGATTCAGCAATGCTTTGCACAGGCTGACTGCCACATACTGTGGCTACTACTACTTCACTACTATAATGACTTCTTCGGAACTGCCCCCGCCAGGCTACCAGATTACACAGCATTAGAGGACATCATACAGTTCCACATTGAAGGTAAGATTGCTTTTCCTGTTTGTTTGTTAATTGAGCTGCATTACAATGATTATTTCAGTGACAGCTATTGAAAGGTCCTGATTTTGAAGCTATTAATTGAAAGGTCGTAAAGCGGTTTGCCAACACAAATCCAAAGTCATTCCTTTCAGTGTTTCTAGGGAACTCTTAAGTATTGTGATCAAACCACAGTATGGGCTCTGAAGAAATTAGGCTTAAAGTCAATAAAACTAGGCGTGGGGGGTCTCTCAGAAAAATGCACGAGTTGCTTGGGGTTTAGTAACTCACGATGATTTGTACTGACCAGAAGTAGCTCTCACTACACAAAAGGTTGGAGACCCCTGGTTTAGAATAAGTAAGTTCTACTGAACTTGGGGTTGGGTAGTTTTTTTTTTTTTTTAAATTTCTTTATTCATCTTTTTGTCATACAAACATACAAATAGGGGGGGGGGGTAAACAAACCCTATATAAGGAAAAAAAATGGGACAACAAATTATCTTATAGAGCCAGATTCTGAACATACATATCCGGGTTCGTCATTGTACAGTTATATTAACCCAAAGAGCTTTTGGAAATTATCGTGTAAAAACCATATTACAAGCAGGTTATTGCTATCAAGGACATATAGTACATGTCAAATGAGTGACGATATCGCAGACACCTTAGTCGTCAGGGGCAAATGGAACTAACAGCTCCCCCATAATGGATGTTGTGGATAGCCTTGTTAAGATATTACTCTATTCAGCCTGGTTTGCCAGGTAGGTACTGTATAAACTCCCAAAAATTTTAAGGACGACTTCTAGGAGGAAGTAGTTTGCTGTATGATTCTGTTTGTGTGTTGCAAAACACCATGTCTCTAGCCCATTGCGTTAGTGAGGAGGGGGGACCTCGGGCCCAATGCATTGCCACCACTCTTTTGGCTATTAATAAGCCCATATCAACTAGTATTCTAATACTTTTTTTTAGGCGTTTCGAGTATCCCAGTATTGCCATTAATGGGTCCGGGCTAATATGTACGTCAGTAATGTCGCTCAGTTTGGTGAAGATTTGTATCCAGAAAGCAGCGACGGGTGGGCAGAGCCAAGCTAAGTGCAAAAAGCCCGCCCCTCTATCCCCGCATCTCTCGCAGCAGTCCGATTCTCACAACCCGAATCTATGGAGCCGCACGGGTGTGTGATATGTTCGATTCAGAAATTTAAACTGTATGAGTCGATGTCTGCCGTTAAGAGAAATGCGTTTGGTGGCTTCGCAGCATTATGTCCACATTTTATCGTCTATCGTGATTTCTAGATCGCGCTGCCACTCCAGCCTTGCTTTAGCGTATTGGTTACTGCGCAGCTCTTGTGTTTTTTTGTAGATGTGTGTGACCAGTCTGCTTGGGGATTCAGTGCGGAGTATGTCCGAGAAGGCGAGGACCTCCGGTGGTTCTAATAGGTCATCCCCTAGCACCTCGCGGAGCGCATCCAGGGCCCTGAAATAGTGAAACACTGTTAGGGTGGACTTGGGGGTGTCATTAGCTACTAATTCGTCCCAGTCTCGTCTTTGTCCCTCGATAAAGAAGTCGCCAATTGAGTCCATTCCCAAGGTACGGAGGGCTCTGGTCATCTCAGGTGTAGTGAGCTCAGGGAGCCACGCACACCATTCCAGGGGTGTAAGAGGAGAGTAAAGTATAGTAGTTGCTTGGCGGTTTATCAGATTGCGCCAGGCATTCGCTGTCGCGTTTATCGAATCTAACGTTCCTATGCGGCGGGATGTCGCTTGGAACAGTGCCGCGGTCAAGTGCTTCGGGGCCATCGCAATACGTTCTATGTGGAGGTGTGGGGGGGGTCTTGCTGATGGAGCCAATAGTATGCATGTGATGCCTGTGCGGCTCGATAGTAAAGGTCTAGGTCAGGGGCTCCCAGTCCTCCCATAGCGTAAGGAAGAGTAAGAGTATCCCACTTGGCTCTAGGTTGCTTGCCGGCCCAAGCCAGTTTGATCTGCAGTGTTTTCAGACGTTTGAAGAAGTGTGCGGGCAAAACTATAGGGATGTTTAAAAACAGGAAGAGAAGTCTGGGCAGTACCACCATTTTCATGATGGAAATCCTTCCCAGCAGTGAGAGGGGAAGGCGGATCCATCTGTCGACCTCCTCTTCCAGTTTGGCCATAGCTCTACCATGATTCTCCTGGAGTACCACTTCAGAGTCCGTATGGATCCGTATCCCTAGGTATCGGATCGGGTCAGTGGACCAAGTGAGCGGAAAATCCAAGTCTTCTAGGATTGGCATTGGAGTCAAGGGGAAAATAATGGACTTTGCCCAGTTGATTCGTAGGCCAGAGAATTCTCCAAATCTAACCACTTTTCGCAGTATTGGGGAGAGATTTACCGCAGGGTCTCGGACGTAAAGGAGGGTATCGTCAGCATAAGCTGAGATGATAATATTGTAGCCCGGGAACCTAACCCCTCTATAGCTGTGGTACTCTCTTAGGGCGCATGCTAGCGGTTCCGCGACTAGGGCGTACAGTAGTGGGGAGAGCGGGCAGCCCTGTCGTGTACCTCTAGATATCTCCAAGGGCGCCGTGACCGTATTGCCCACTCGTACTCGGGCTGTTGGGGCGGTGTAAAGCGTTGTAACTAGTTGGAGGAATATACTGCCCAGTCCCATGCGTTCGAGCACCAGCATCATGAAGTTCCACTCAACCGAATCGAACGCTTTCTCTGCGTCCAGGAAAACCGCAGCAACGTTAGTGTTAGGGTTAATGTGTTGGATTGCCCCAAATACTGTGCGGAGATTGTGGGTTAAGGTCCTTCCCGGGACAAAGCCTGCTTGTTCTGGGCCTACCAGGGTTGGAAGCAGCGGGCCTAGGCGGTTTGCCAGGACTTTGGCGAAAATTTTGGTATCCACATTTAAGAGGGATAAAGGGCGATATGCGGCGCAGTCGTGTGGGGATTTACCCGGTTTAGGGATTGCAATTAGCAGAGCTTCCCGCATCGTGGGGGCATGTATCCATTTTCGCCCACTTCCTCGAACAAGGATATCAGGTGAGGAGTAAGTTGTTGTTTAAATTCTTTATAAAACCCCGCTGTGAGGCCATCTTGTCCCGTCGCCCCGCCTGAGCGCATTGAGCTAAGTGCATCATGGATCTCCCAGGCTTTCAGCGGCCTCATTAAGTACTCCCTGTGGTTGTTCGATAACCAAGGTAACTTTATATGTTCTAAGTAGGATAACATGTCTGCGTCTGTGTCATGGGTTCTGGAGCCATAAAGGTCCGCATAGAAGGCTCTAAAAAGTTCTGCAACCTCCTCCGGGTCTGTGATCTTCTCACCCGAGTCCGAGTTAAGCTCGACAGAATGGTTGGCTGTGCGCCGTCCCTTCATAAGGGACGCTAAAGAGGCACCCGGGTGCTCACCCTCCCCATATGTTCTCGCTATGGCATATTTTCCCATCAGCTTAACCTCTCTATCTGCTTCTTGGTGATATTCTTCCAAAGTGGACTTAAGGTCCTCACTGGTCTCAACGGTCCCTCCCGCTAGTGACTCCCATTCCAGCCTGGCAAGAGTTTGTTCCTCTTCCTCAAGAGCCGCCCTCTTATGGACTTTAGCATGCCGGAGTGCTTAGAGATGGCTACACCCCGGATGTAGACTTTAAAAGCCTCCCATATCGTGGCAAACTGATCAACTGATCCTATATTAGTGGCAAAGAAAGGGTCTATGGCCTCCAACATTTCAGCCTTGAATACTTCATCTAGTAGGGCATACGGAGGGAACCGCCAGGTGAATGGGGGGGGCCGTTTGGTAGGTGACGCTAGTATAAGGAGAACTGGTGAGTGGTCAGAATAGGAACGAGGGAACACCACACAATCACGAGTGGCATGCCCGAGGGTCCGCGCCAGGAACCAATAATCGATCCTGGTATGTAGATTGTGCGGGGCGGAATAATGTGTGAATCCGTCAGCTTGGGATGAGCGTGAGCGCCAGACATCCATCAATTCAAGCTCAAGCAGGATATCTGTCATTGTTTTAGCTGCCATAGATTGTCGCCGTGCCGGGCCGCCCGAACGGTCTATGTCCGGGTTTAGTGTGCAATTGAAATCACCGCCCCATATAAGCGGAAGTGGAGGCAACTGGTGTGCTAGGGGCCGCAAGTCGTGGAAGAATTGGGGGCAGTCGTAATTGGGGCCATATACGTTAATTAGGATGCACGCCAGTCCCCTTCCTCTGCATGTGGAAATTGTGTATCTGCCTTCAGAGTCCGTGTGTAATTCTTCTAGGGTGAGTTGAGCTCTGGGGTTAACCCAAGTTAGCACCCCCCTGCCATGTGAGGTAAAGCCTGCTGCATGAAAAGTCCCACGTATCCGTCTACGAGCCAGTGGGAGACTAGTCAGGGGCAGGTGGAGAAGTGTGGCTCAATGGTTAGAGCGGCAGACCCTGATGCAGAGATCTGGCCCGGGACCAGGGTTCAATTCCTGCCTCGGTGGGTCTTGGGCTCAATTTCCTCGGACCTGATAATTCTCGCCTCGGTGCCTATTCTAATCATGGGTCCCACTCTGCAACTCTGGGCAATAGCTTGCTTAATCTCCACAACGGCCCCAACAGCGCTGGGATGCCTGGCTTCACCCTGGGGGTGCCCAGGAGTGGACATTTCACAGGGAAAAAGCCAGGAAGGGTTCCACAGTGGTATGCGTACAGCGCCTGGACACCCCTTTGGGGGTATGGGTGCGCTTTACAAGTACAAATTTCATTCATTTCAGGTGTGTCTCCTGCAACAACGCTATGTCAATATTGTGCCTCGCTAGATAAGCCATGACTTTCCGGGTTTTGCGTTGATCGTTGAGGCCCCTGACATTCCAAGTTAGTAACCGTAGACTATCTTCCATGTGGACTAATTAGGGGGCGGTGGGGCCTCAGCTGTAGTGTGTGAATGTACCCCGACGACTAGGCCTACATGTCCTTCGATCTGGTTGGTATGTGACCCCTGTGTAATGTTCTCGTTCTGGCAAAAGTAAAACAAACAATGAAAAACAAAAAAGAAGTCAACTAAACTCCCTTCCCCCCACCCACGCCATGCATTCCCCAACTTAGCATAGACAGCGACCCCCCATCCCCATCCCCCTCCCCCTTACCCTACTCCTTAGAAACCTTTGGCAACAGGCCATGTAGTGTGTAACACGTGGGGGCGGATGTTACCACATCGCTACGAGCAACCATCAGCAGTAGTTCCATATATTTTTACATAAGTGTGGACATTCGGACTTATCTAGGCCTCTACCAGCCTCAACATGTAGTGGGGAGGGAAAAAAACCTTAGCTATGCCATTATGACAATCCAAAACCAGTCCTGCCACGAGTCAATAGAAGGGGAATCCCCCCCCACTAACCTAAAGCAGTTACATTAGGATTAGATAAGCAGTGACATATGGCTCTAGGCCATGGAAAATTAATGATACTTGCGAAGGTTCAAGTGAGCAAATCTCTTGGAGGAGCACATGCAGAGGCAGATATTGTCAGGAACGCAGCAGATCCGCAGTTTATTGGCTGTCAGTTGGCGAGGTCTTGTGCATCAGCCAGTCCTGCTCAGCCGGGCGTCTCTCAGTGACACAGACTCCCCTGTGTCGTCGCGTCATTCCGGATCATCTCAACCACCTTCTGCTCATCCAGCTGTTGCCTCAACCAGCTTGTTCGTTGTTGTCGCCTGCCTCTCTTTCTTTAAGAAGTCTTTTAGTGTCTTTTGCAATGTTTTAGGGTCCGAGAAGATGCGCGGTGATCCGTTGAGGTTAACTCTCAACCTAGCCGGGTAGAGCATGGCGTAGTCGGTATTCTGCTCCCGGAGTTGTCGTTTCACAGTTGTAAACTGACGTCGAGCTTCTTGGACTTTCATCGTGAAGTCCGGGTAGAGGGAGAGCACCGATCCTTCGTACTGGAGTTCTCCCAATTCCCTAGCTCGTCGCAGTGCAGAATCTCTGTCGTGATAGTTCAGCATTTTTGCGATTATCGGGCGTGGGGGAGCCCCTGGCTGCGGGCGTGGTCCCAGCGAGCGGCGGGCCCTTTCCACCACGAATATGTCTGAAAAGGCGTCTCTGCCCAGCAAGGTGATCAGGAGCTGTTCTATGAATTGTTCCGCTTTAGGCACTGGGTGGACTCTGGCAGGCCAGTTATATGGATGTTACTCCTTCTGGATCGGGCTTTGAGGTCCTCGGCCCTATCCTGTAAGGTCGTGAGCGCTTTTGCCATTTGCTGCTGGGTCGAGGACGCCTCGGTCTGAGCCTCTTCTACTTCGGTGACTCTGCGTTCTGTCATGTCTATTCGCTCCGCATGCTTGTCTAGCCGTTCTGACATTCTGTCCATGCGGTATACCAGCGAGTCTATCTTCCCATCTATCATCTGTAAGCTTTTCTGGACTGCGGCGAACATTTGTTTGACCTCTCCAGTCTCGTCCTCTGGGGCTTCCATTTGGCTGTCTGTGGAACTAGCGCTGCCCGGGTCTCTAGTTCTGGTGCGTTTAGAGTGAAAAAGTAGCTTCATTTGCGTCTTGTCGACCTTGCCCATGGCGTGCTTTCTCGAAGGGCCGGGGTTGGCCCCAGGGCAACCGCGGTAGAACGGGGCGAATCAGTGATGTTGCAGGCCGCACCTCTCAGGTTCTCTTCTCGCACGGACGCGCAACGGCTTTTCCAGGGGTGAGGCGTACCTCCCCTTCGTGCCCTCTCCAGCTAGTTCAGCTCGATAGTGTTTTTGAGTGTCTGGGTGGATCGCAGCGGTGGGCGCAAGACCGATATCTCCGGGATGCAGGGCAGCAGCTGCGGGACCCAGCAGCGGAAGCGCACCTCCTGCAGGGGGATGAGTACGCCTCAAGTGGTGAGACGAGGGCCGCGTGAGAGCGGCGCGCCCAGCTTGGAAGGCCTCCTCAGGGTCTGATTTAGTGTGCCGGTATTTGCATGTCGCATGGGCCCGGGGTTCCCCCTATGGAATGCAGCTGTATGGGGGACCACCGCTTGAAGCGCGCCTCACACTAGTACCATACTCTTCTGGGCCCTGTGTTCTCGTCTGTCCGCAGGGGCCGGGTGGTGCCGTGAGGTCACGCTATGCTGGGGATGTTGGGTTCAGTCTCTCTCCTGGCCGATCTCCGCTCATTAGCCCAGCGCCAGTAGACACTGCAGCGCCTCAAGTGCGCAGCGGGTCCTGGGATTCACTATCGGCGGACGGAACCTACCGCCGGGAGTCTCCGCGGCTTCCCGCCCACTGCCAGTAGCGGAGGTGCGCAGGGGGCTCAGGACTCACCTCTGGCTTGTCCCCCTGCGAAGTCCAGCCTCTCGCGTCTCCCCGCGCGTTGAGCTCAGGAGTTGTCCCAGGGCGCGGCAGCTAACGTCCGCCTGGGGCCGAGTAAACGCGCCGGAGCAGCGCTCCCCCAGAGGCGGTTAGCGTGTTCTGCCTCCCGGAGCCTCTCGCTCCGTATCATCCATGCCCGGATGCCGCAGTATTGCTCCGGGGTGAGGCGGGTCTCGGGGATAGTGCGGTGGCCTTAGAGACCCCACGCCAGGGGGGTTTTACAGCGGCAGTTCTGTTTCGCACGAAGGGGGAGGCGCTCGGGTCACAGCAGCGTCTTCTTCCACGTTACCATGGAGTCTGATAGCGCTCGCTAGGCCTCCGACGGCCCGCCTCTCTCCGTTCTGAGTATGAGCTGCACTCCTCCTATTCCGGTAATGCTGTTTTCCCAATTTTGGTGTCGGGCGGTAGCCCCAATCCTCAGCTTGCGAAATCTGTATATTGTGGCTGGCTAGGAGCGCCGAGTGCCAGGATAATTAACTTATGGTGCCGATGGCGCACGGAGCTCTGTCCTCACGCGGCCATCTTGCGCTGCGGCAAGCTCCGCCCCCAACTTGGGGTTGGGTAGTTAAGGGTCTAGCACAACCCTTTCTCCAACCTTAGAGAGTTTAGTTTCCACTAGGGTAGGTAGGTGGAACGCCACACTACACCTAGAACCATGTCTTTAGTTGGGGAAACCAGTGTATCCAAATCTTCTAAGTACAGCGGTCTGAAGTTCCAGGAGTTAAGGGCCCTGTGTAGCCTTAGGAAGATAAAGACAGGTGGCAACCCCACCATTAAGCTGCTCTTAGAGCTGCTTCATCAGGATGACAAGAATCCTGGAGGGGCAGAAGAACAGGACAATGTGGGTGGGGATACTCCTGAAGAGGGCGTACCAGGGGTTCTCCCTAGTGACCTCAATTCAGAGTATGGGCAGGAGGAATCAACTGAGTCCACCCTGCCAACCTCTGACCCCTCAGGGAATAGTGCAGATGGCACAGAGGACATTCCCTTTCTTCCCCCTGGGAGGGTCCAAAGCAGACCAAGGAGGTCTAGGTCCTCCCTTTTAGAATCCAATGATTCAGGCACTTCAATAGGGACCTACATATCTAGTAAGAGGGACAACTCCTTGGAAAGGGAATACCAAATGATCAAACTTGAGAAAGTAAGACTTAGGCTCAGGAGAGATCAGTTGGCCCCTTGACAAAGAGTCCCTGGAAGTACAGAGAGCTAGGAAGAAATTGGGACTAGAGTCCCATGGTGGCAGCAACAGTGTCCCTGGAATCAGGGAAACATCCTTTGACAATAGGAACCTAAGCAAGATAGTCCCTCCTTACCAGGAGGGGGATGACATCCATAAATGGATCACTGCTTTGGAGACGGCATGCAAAGTTCAAAGGGTCCCTCAAGAGCAGTGGGCAGCTATTCTGTGGCTCTTATTTGCTAACAAAGGTAGAGATAAGCTCCTCGCTGTTAGAGAAGAGGATGCTGACAATTATTCAGTCCTGAAGAGTGCACTCATAGATGGGTTTGGTTTAAACACTGAATAGTACAGGATTAAGTTCAGAGACACCCAGAAGGCACACACCTAGGACTGGGTAGACTTTGTGGACATTGCTATTAAGGCTCTGGAAGGCTGGCTTCATGGAAGCAAGGTACAGGACTATGAAGGATTGTACAATTTGATAATGAGGGAGCACATCCTTAATAACTGTTAGAACCAACTTTTGCACCAGTACCTGGTGGACTCTGATCTGACCTCTCCCCAAGAATTGGGAAAGAAGGCAGACAAATGGGTCCGCACCAGGGTCAATCAGAAAAACCATGGTGGTGGAGGTGACCAGAAGAAGCAAGATTCTTCTAAACCTCAGGAGAAGGGCAAAAACAAACAAGCATTGGCATAGCCAATAGGTCTCGCTTTTGGGACCTTATAAGTATTTAGTTATGCAGCACAATATCCTTGGTGCAACAACATTAACTGTTGCATGGTTAAACACTTATAAGGTCCCAAAGGCGAGACCTATTGGCTAAAGGCGGGTGCATGTCCCACCTCTTTATCAAATGTTCACTCCCACAGCGTTTTGCTTGCGGGAGCGAGCAGCGGCGCACGGTGGCAGCTGCATTCCTTACATTCCTTGCAGTGCGCGCGCACCACGCGCGGTCTTCTTGTTTTTCTCGCGATGCTGTGCTGCTGTGGTATTTTTATTTTTAAAGCGCTCCTATACCTTCGGTCGAGTTCGCGCTATATAAAAACTGCAACAAGATTAGGCGGTTATATTTTTAATTCATGATGCCCTGTTGGGGCGATGGCGGTATCTGCGGCATAGGGCCCGATGGGCAGCAGGCGGTACTGCTGTGCGGTCTGTATCACAGGAGCGCTCTGCCACGCCCACACCTATTAGACTCACTTAATCTCAAATCAATATTGATACAGTAAGTAAAAACGTTAAAAAAACATAAATATTACGGTAAAAGTTAAAATACAAGACAATTTAAAGCAATCAGAGGCAGTGTTTATCATTCCGCGGATACATCCCGCCAGAAAGATAAAATGCAGTGCAGATAAAAATAACAATAAACTAATTAGTCTAAACATTTATCACATGGATTCCCCTAGATCTTCCAAACTTTGCTCACAGATTCTAACAAAGATTCCTACCGCGGGGCAAGCTGTCCTTTCACCCACCCTTATATGTCTCTCTCGGCGCTTTTTAGCGTGACATTGTTTGAAATAGAATATTTGCTGGTTATGTCCTAGTCGGCGAACACATGCAAACTTTGACACTGGGAATGGAATATGGTATTATACATTAGAAAGTCATTACAAGAATGTTTGAAAAAGTAAAGTTAAAAACAAAAATTAACAAACAATAAAAAAACTAACAAACAACTTCAATGCAAACAGTGTATTGCACTGCGGAGAAAGGTTTTAATATGTGCTGTTGGGTGATGCTCGGTCCCCGGGCAGTGCCTGCAGTGTGGGTAAGAAATACATCTCATTTCCCACTGATGCCGCATACATGTCAGCTGCATGGTCATTAAATAGACACATCTAAGAAGAAAGGGTTAAAAAGCATAGCTTCGGCAGATTAAAACGCCATGGCGGTGCAACCTGTGTCTCTCGGGCAACAACTGCAGTGTGTGGGGTGTTGCCACCAGCTGGACAGGTCCACAGTTTCACCGTAGCAGGGTATGCAGTGTCTGCGGTGTCAATGGTCAGCGTCAGCAGCTTCATCCGTGCAGTTACACCCCATAGAGTCTGAAGTGTCCCCTGTGCAGTGCTTGCAGTGTCACCCGTGTAACGTCTGTAATACGCAAGCAGTGCCTGCAGTGTCACCGGACAGCTCCGGCAGTGCTGCCAGTGGAGTCTCTGCAGTGCCGCACTGGCGATGCCTGTAGTGTCACCTGAACGGTCTCTGCAGTGTCGCCCGTGCAATGTCTTAGAGTGTAAACCCAAACGGTGCCTGCAGTGTCAATAGTCAGCGCCTGCAGTGCCACTATACGTACCCTTGCGGTGCCTGCAGAGTCACTGGAAAGCGTCTGCAGTGCCACGCTAGATACCCTGCGGTGCTTGTAGTGACAGCGTCTGCAGTGCCTGCAGAGTCACCTGGACAGCGTCTGCAGTGTCACTAATAGGTAGGTACTCTTGTGGTGCCTGCAGTGTCACTGGACCGCATTTGCAGTGCCTGCAGAGTCACTGGAAAGCGTCTGCAGTGCCGCTATTGGTACCCTTGCGATGCCTGCAGTGACAGCGTTTGCGGTGCCTGCAGAGTCACTGGACAGCCTCTGCAGCGTCATCGTTGCAGTGCATCCGGCTCGGTGTCAGCATCAGAGGGGAGCCTCGCCAGGCCCCATTGCATAGAAACTTTACTCCTTCAGACGGCGTGCTTGAAATCCAGTAGATTCTTGAAAACTGTGAGCCCCAAAAAAAAAAGCAAGTTTGACGAGGAGAGGAGGAGGCAGCAGGGGGAGGGGAGAGAGGAGGGGGCCTGCGCCGGTTTCCCTTGCGGGAGCGAGCAGAGGGAACCATCTGTTTGAAAGTTAATTACAAACAGATGATTTCAAAGCTCGCTCCCGCAAGGGAATCGCCAAACGTTCACGCGTTGCCATTGAAAGCAATGCAAAGCGTGCACGTTTTTGGCAGAAAAGGCGAATCGATTACTAAAGGTCTCCTCCTATGCAGCGCATGCGCACTGCGTAGGCGAGACCTAAAAAGAGTCTTCTCAAGGACCCCAAAGACCTGCATCTGGGGGTGAGTCCCAAAACTCCAAGAAAGGCAAAAAGAAACCTTGGTGTTATTTATGTAAGGTAAAGACCCATTTGACAAGGGATGCTGATTGTCCAAAGGCCAAGTAAACTACTACCACTGCCCCTAAGGCACCTATTCCCCCTATCACCAGTACAAGTGGTAGTACAGCAACAAAGGAATTAGTAGGGTTAACCTTGGGTTCTGAGATGGGTTCTGGCCTAGTCAGAACTCCAGCTCAGGTTGTTCTAGTCTGTGATGGTGGCATTGATCCTGCCACCTTACTGGTAAGTCCCACTAACCTGGGCAAGTACAGACAACAGCCTTTGATAAATGGAAAGGAAGCAATAGCTTTCAGGGACACAGGGGCCAGTGTCACCATGGTAACAAAAAAACTTGTGTCCCCTGAACAAATCATACTTGGACAAATGTACCAAGTAACCAACGATAGTGATGGAGCAAGGTTTCAAAAATGAAACTTGCTTGTACGCAATCCTCCTCATAGTATTAATTTATTAAACTTGTATTGTCAATACTAACTTTTGCATTCACAAACACAAGAGGGACAGAAGCTTGCCTATGTGTTTTACTAATGAATAACGCTTGTCTGTAATCCAAAATGTCCGCTAAAGCGCAGGAACTTCATTGTGCATGTCGCAACCTGATCACATGGTGTGACGTCTTTCTTTGCTTGGTGGGAAACTTCTGCTTCTGCGCAGTGTGCACTAAAATGGCCGCTAAATATTTTCACATGCTTCAGCTTGCTCTCATGTCATTATTAAATTGTCGTTTTCTTAATGCTACTAATGCAGGATAGTATTATAATTAATTGGGAATAGAGTAGGGAAAGTGGGTATACAGTGAAACTTTTTATTTGTGATTTTAATATTTTCTTCTTGCACTTTTAGTAATTCGTAAACTTGGGCCTGGGTTGGTGACTTGAAACTCGAGAGACAGATGGTTCTGCACATGTGTCCTGTGTGCCTGCCAAGTGAAGTCAACTTGGACGTCTTCCAAGGCCATGACCCATTGGCCGAAGATGCTGTACTTTATGTTTCCGGAGGACAAAATGATACTTTTCCCCTGTAAAATGTATAACATTTGTCGTGAGACGGGTGGGATATAAAGCGAATGTATTAATTTGAAGGGGCGGGAACGTAAAGACAATAGGCTTTACAATTTAGGCCAAATCGATATGGTGCGAGAATCCACCCCCTGTCCCTGTCCAATCAGAAGTAGTGGCCCCATATTTTAGCAACATTAAGGGGAGGTACATGGGCGTAGAAGGGTATAATAGAATATAGCATTAGTTAATTAGTAAGAGCATGCTTTCACGAAGAACAGGCGTCCATGCTGCGAGAGAGCTCTTAGCTCCAGACTGCCATGCTGATCGGTTGCTGACTAAACCCTGTCCAGAAGAGGTCCTGAGGAGGGGGCGGCGGAGTCCATTAGAACGGGAGAATCGAGGAGAAGTCGAGTATCAGAGAGGGGAACGGCGCAGGCGTCATTGTAGAGAGGTCACCGGTCCTGTCCTGATCCTGGAAGAAGTCTTTGCTCTTCATCCTTCCTGGGTCCTATCTTTTCCAACTTCTTGGCCAAGGGGCTTGGTTCTTGCATTTAGGTAACTATACTGCAACCTTTAGTTGCGCTGCTGTCTCTATCTTCTCCTCTTCCTTAAACACCGTCATTGATTAGCAAAATCTTTCTATGCTTTTTCTTGGGTATTTCAATCAAGTACCGTGTTTTCTGTATTTTACTCTGCTAAAACTTTAGATAAACATTTTAAAACTTCCTGACTCAGTGGTTATTTCAGGATTATGAACTATATTGAATGTCACTCATTTTAAATTTCCCAATTGGCAAAGGATCCATTAGTAAGTTATTACTCTTCAATCAGAAGGTAATTGGTAGAAGGGACTTTGATAAAAGAGTACATCTGACACCCAGCGTAAGTATTAGTGTAGTATGAATGTATGGGCCCAAGTGAGTATATGGTGTATGAATGCTGTTGGCTAATATTGCGCTGGATCAGTTTTCAGGTAAGCAGAGGACGGTTATGGTTACTCTTTGTTAATTGGGTAATGAGAATTTTATTTGTATTTTTATGAACTAACATCCGCTTAAAATTTTGAGTTTGTTATATGTTGTCCAGAATACCCCGGGGTAAAAAGAATAGTGGGTGGCAAGTGGAAGCCATACTGCAGTGAGGTTATCTGTCAGGCAGAATTAGTACTGAGAAGTTAAGCAGGACTTTCAGTACTCGTTAGGGACTCTATGCGTGTGAGTAATAGCAAAAAGGGTACGCTGATAAAAATTTAATGTTATATCACCTAGTAAGGGTAACATTGTAGAAGTAACAGGTACTTCTGGAGCTTGTGTGAAGAGTAGACGGAAGTGTTTTACTCGTAGTATATGTTTTAGTAAATGGAAAAGTTTTACTAAAGCGTGGAAGAAACTATCCTTTTCGAATTTAGAAGAAACTGGCACGATAGCGAATGTTTTATGTTGTTACTGAAATTTAATTAAGATTTATAGAGAAAATAAGTTTGCGTAAATTTTTGTAAAGGGAGGGTCAGTTGCCGGAGAGGGAGCTGACGTCACAACACGCCGCGCTGTGGTAGGTTGAAACAGCGGGTGTGGAAAAAAAAAAACCCTTGTAAAGGAGGGGTCAGTAGTCAGGAGTAGTACTGACGTCACAGGTGCCGCGCTGGGATTGGTTAAGCCAGCGAGGACAGAAAAGAGCAGATTGTAAAGGAGGGGTTGACAGAGAAACGTCATCAAAAGGCCGCGCAAGGATTGGCTCGGAAATAAAAAAAAATATAGCAGACATTTGATTGGTCGAGATTTTAGAAGCAAAATTCTTAGTGGATAAGGATTGCATGTTAAAACGCGATCCTACTTTAACAGGAACTCGTCCGGATAGGAGATTCCTAGGTTTTGCAGAATATAATTTTGTACACAGAAGATTAGATAGAATGTACGGAGAAAGGAGAAAAATGTCATTCTTACAAAAGATTAAGAATTATTTTAAAAAGGACAAACCAATCAAAACTAGAGAAGGAATTATTATTCCACCAGCTAAAACGCCAGCATCATTTATGATGATGGAGAGAGGTTATCATACTTGTGTATGGATGGAGAATTGGATAGAATACACCAAAAATTATGGAATATTAGCATTTCCTCAGAATGGCACGTTCAATGGGCGAATTCTTCAAAATTTAAGATTAAGGATGAATGACTTAGAACCCAGACCTAGATTAACTCAGTACGAAGCTCTAGAAGAATGGGAAACCGAAGCATTTGAGCGGGATAGATCAAGAAGCAATAGGAGTTACCCAGGATTTTTCCCCAGATATTTACGTGAGTCGAGAGAGGGTCAGATGAAACAATGGAGAAGGGCAATGATTACAGAAGGACTGTATCCATTATTCACAGAAGGAGAGAAATCAGGAGGCAAATGTACAGAAAAGACAAAACATTTAATGAGAAATGAGGAGTCTGAAGACGAATTTATGGAGGAAATGTTAAGAAATCCCCCACCATATCAGGAAGGGACAAGTGGATGCACCCCAAGTGCACCACCAAAAACTCCATTAGTACCACAGGTAATGCATGAATTCACCCCGAATAGAATACTACATGATAAAGAAAAAGAAGCCCTAGAAAAGACCAGAGCAGAATTAATACAGAAAATAACTCAGATAAAAGTACATCCTGATTCGTTGACCATACCTGTAACAATTGGTCCAGTAGTTCCATTATATGGTACTCAGGGAAATTGTCTTCCACCCATACTTGCACCTACTCCTGTGAGTAATCCCAGACCTGAAGCTCCAGTTATAATTGAGGATCAATTTAGTGACTGTGAATCCACAATATCACTTATGGACTTGCCTATTCGAGGTTCTGTAAATAGTACTCCAAGAAAAGATGTACCTGGAGGTTCGAAAGATGTAAGTTTAGTAACTTCATCGGGAGCAAAAAGTGCTACCATAGTAACACCTGAAGATCTAGAAAGATGGGTGCAAGGGTCAGTTAAACAGTGCACACCTCCGAAAATAATGGACATTCATAAATTAAAAGTCGAATTAGAAGAAATAATAGCAGGAAATGTAGGACTAGAACGCTTAAATACCTATGATGAAGAAGAATTATTGTTTCTATGCAGGAGTATCACCAGAAATGTAAGGTTATTTAATGAAAAATTGTCCAATTTAGCATTACAGATGGGAATAGAAATAGGGAGATCAAAGGTACTACAGAAACCCTATAGAGCAGAATTTTCAGACAAAGATTTAGAAAATATGAATGCCTCTGGAAGAAGATTACAAATAAGAGAGTTAATGTTAGTTTTGCAAAAATGGGGAGACCTAGATAAATGGAAAACTAGGTGGGCCAAGAAAAAGGAAGAAGCACGAACAAGTAGAACAGCATCAGAATATGTGATGAAGGAAGCAGGAAAAGCAGACCAGATGTATCCAATGCGAGAAGTTGCGGGAGGAGGATATGTACATGTCCCATGGAGCAGACAGGATATTTTGTCATTTACGAATGATTTTCCAAAATTGAGAGAAAAACCAATTGAATGGTACAAGCAGGTTGAAAGGTTTGTGAAGGTGTCAAAGGTATTGTTGAAGGATTTGGATGGTCTGTTTGACATAGTGGTACCTGCCGATTTATGGACAGATTGTAAGATCACAGTGGATTGGCCAAGTGATGAGTATCCCAGAGATCCGAAAACAGGTGCCCCGTCAAATGATGTAATGAAAAAGTATCAGCAGGTGATAACATACCTGAAAGGGAAAATACCCCCGAAAGAAACAGATTGGGTGAAAATAGATCGAACCACCCAAGAAGCCAGTGAATCAGTACATTCCTATTATGAGCGTCTATTGCAGGTGTTTAAACAGTATAGTGGATTTGAGGACATTGGAGACAAAAACATGAGTCAGTTTGTGTATCGATTTGTTTACGGTCTGAAGCCAGAGATTTGCCAGATGATTAAACAGCATATGCTGTGTTGGCAGGGAAAGCCCATAGATGAGATTCTGAAGTATGCAAAATATTGTGGAGACGATATTGAGGATAGACACAAGAAATTGCAGGAAAAAGTGATGTGGGCTCAGGTGAAAATGGCAGAGAAGCAGGGAATTAATTTGGAAAATCCGAGTGAAAATCCAGGAAAAGATTCTGGAACGAGTGGTGATACGGGAAATGGTGGAAAATTTAGAGGACGAATGAGTAGAGAAGAAGCTAAAAAGAAATTTCCTTGTCATGGATGCGGAAAATTGGGGCATTGGAAGGACGAATGTAAAAAGATTCGGAATAATAATGGCCCAAATCAAAACTTAAATCCACAGACGCAGAATGACTCACAGCAGGGTGTAAATCCCCAGAGTCAATTACCACCTCCACCTGTTCAGGGTAATGTAAGCAGAGCAAAGCATGGTACAGACATTGGATACCCAGGAGGAAGTGTTAAGAATGATTATATGACATCACAATTTCTTTTGCAGGACAATTACTGTGAATTCAACTCATGACGGTGCCTAGGAGAGGGGAAGAAGGAGTGCGTACTTGGCGCATCCTTACAGGTAGATCAGTCTGGTCCATATGTTGAAGGAAATGTGAAAGGTAATGATATTACTTTCCTTTTGGACACTGGTGCTACCAGGTCTACGGTGAGATCAGCAGATATCCCAGACCTTCCTCTCTCTGGTGAAGATATCCAAGTAGTAGGGGTAGCTAATCAAAGAATTAGAACACCTCTTACAGAACCAATGGAAGTCAAAATAGGAAACTTCAGAGAAATGCACCAATTTGTAGTGTGCGATTCTAGCCCAGTGAATTTATTAGGTAGGGATTTATTGTGCAAAATGAACTGTACAATTTTCTGCACGCCAGATGGTGTGGCAGTTCAGACACCAGATGAGGACCATGTATATAAAATTATGGTTGCAAAACAAGGTACAGAAATAGACGAAATGTTTTCGTTAATAACAAGAGATGAGTTGCCAGAAGAAATAAAAGGTACAGTAAACCCCATAGTATGGGATTTCACCGGAAAAGAAGTAGGACTTATGGCAAAAATAGATCCAGTTCAAATTACGGTAAAAGAAGGTGCAATTTTCCCAAATACCAGACAGTACAAAATGAGTGCAGAAGTAAAAGCAGGAGTCATTGAAGAAATAAAACGAATGGTAGAACAAAACATCCTAAAAGAAGTAATGAGTAGCCCATGTAATTCACCTATAATGGGGCTAAAGAAACCTAGTGGAAAATATAGGATTGTTCAGGACCTGCGTAAAATAAACAAGATTGTGGAACCATGTTGTCCCATAGTACCAAATCCTGCAGTAATTCTATACCAGATCCCTTGGAATGCAGGATGGTTCACAGTAATTGATTTGTGTCAAGCATTCTTTTCAATACCATTGCATCCAGACAGCCAGTATCTTTTCTCATTTAAATTTGAGAACAAGGTCTATGTGTGGAATCGTGTTCCTCAGGGGTACACAGAAAGTCCTTCCATCTTCAACCAGATACTGAAAAAGTGCCTGGAAAAACTAGTGATGCCAGGAAGCTCAGTCTTAGTCCAATATATCGACGACTTATTGGTGGCGTCGACCACCAGAGAAGACTGTGTTGTTGACTCCATAGCATTATTAAATCTCTTGGCTGAGGAAGGGCATAAAGTCTCACCTGAAAAGTTACAGTTTTGCAGGACAGCTGTTAAATATCTGGGACATCAAATTGAGAGGGGAAAAAGAAGAATAACCTCTGAAAGAGTAGAATTAATAAAGAGAATGCAAATGCCTGTAACCCAAAGACAAGTGCGGATGTTCCTAGGAATAGTAGGCTACTGTCGACAATGGATACCAAATTTTTCCATGTTAGCTAAGCCCTTAATTAACATGACGAATAAGAAAGCAAAGGACCCTGTTGAGTGGGAGGATGAAAGTGTAGAAGCTTTTGTAAAATTGAGAAACGCACTTTGTTCAGCACCTGCCCTAGGCATGCCTGATTATAAAAGAGAATTCGCATTATTCTGTCAAGAGAGAGAAAATTGTGCACTTTCTGTCCTAACTCAGAGACATGGACTAGACAGACGTCCTATAGCGTACTTTTCTGCTACATTGGACCCAGTAGCAGCGGCGTTGCCAGGATGCTTAAAAGCAGTGGCAGCAACTTGTTTGAGCATTGAACAAAGCGAGTCAATTGTGATGGGACATCCTGTAAAAGTGTATGTTCCACATGCAGTTGTGATTCTATTGACAAGAACCCGAACTCAGCATCTTACTCCTAGTCGGCTGACTAAATATGAGAGGATAATAATGGGTGCTGAAAATGTGACCATGGTAAGGTGTACAATAATAAATCCAGCAACTTTATTGCCGGACCCATATCATGAAACAAATAAAGATGACGAAGAAGATGAACATGATTGTGTACAAATTACAGAATTATGTACAAAACCACGCCCAGACATAGAGGAACAGCCTCTTAAAAAGCCAGACAGGGAGCTATTTGTCGATGGTTCATGTCAAAGACATGAAGATGGTAAACTAACTGCTGCCTATGCGGTATGTGAATTAACTGGAATAGTCGAAGCATCCTATTTACCAGGAGTAAAATCTGCACAAGTAGCTGAATTGATTGCTTTGATAAAAGCTTGCAAAATTGGGAGGAATCAGAGAGTGACCATATTTACAGATAGTCAATATGGTTACGGGGTTGTGCATGATTTTGGCCAACTGTGGATGCAGAGGGATTTCATGACTTCTTCAGGATCCCCCATTAAAAATGGACAATTTGTAAGGGAATTGCTAGAAGCAATACAATCACCAAAAGAATTGGCTGTGGTGAAATGTGCCGCACACCAGTCAGGAGATGACTGGGTGGTAGTCGGCAACAGATATGCAGACTTGGTGGCTCAACATTGTGCCAAAACCAGAACGTCAGTCAATAAGAGGGTGGAAAGAATGGGAATCAGCTGCCAACTTATGCTGTATATGCCACCTGAAACATGGAATGAGGTGAAGAAATTGCAAGATGAGGTTGATGAAAGTGAGAAAAATTTGTGGATTAAAGTGGGTTGCTCCCAAAGAGGAGAAGATGAAGTGTGGATCAGTGCAGATGGCAGACCAGTCATGCCAGACTGTTTACTCTCACAAATGGCTAGAATGCACCATGGAGACACACACATAGGGAGAGATGCAATGATTAGGCTGTTCAGACAAAATTGGTACAATCCCAAATTCAGGGCTGTTGCAGAGAGTCTTTGCCAGAGATGTCTAACTTGCCAAATGCATAATCCAGGCAGGAAAACGATAATTGGGTTTGGAAAGATTGGAAAGGCAGAGGGCCCATTTATAAGACTCCAGTTCGACTTCATACAGTTACCACCATGCAGAGGACTAAAATATGTACTAGTCATAGTATGTCTGTTTTCAAAGTGGGTGGAGGCTTACCCTACTAGGAGAAATGACAGTATTACAGTTGCAAAACTGTTGTTACGAGAGCTCATACCTAGGTTTGGTTTCCCAGTATCTTTGGAATCAGATAGAGGAAAACACTTTAATAGCGAAGTGATCCAGATAATCTGTGAAGCATTTCAAATCAAGCAGAAATTGCACTGTGCATATCGCCCAGAGGCTTCTGGAGTGGTTGAACAATTAAATGGCACTATAAAGTCAAGATTGGGAAAAATGTGTGCATCAACATCATTAGAGTGGCCAGACGCATTGCCACTTGTCTTGATGGGACTCAGAAGTATACCTGACAGAACGACAGGATTAAGCCCTCACGAAATAATGATGGGAAGAGCAATGAGACAAACACATGTTCCCACAAACAAATTAGTAAATATATCTGATGATATGGTTCTGGATTATTGCAAAGGATTGGCTGACCTAGTGCGTTCTGTCTCTCATCAGGTTGGAGAAGACGCAGTTTCCAGGCAGCCTGAACTAGAACATGATCTGAATCCTGGTGATTGGGTGGTAGTGAAGAATCACACCAGAGAAACGTGTCTATCACCCAGGTGGAGCAGACCTTGTCAAGTTATATTGACCACCAATACAGCAGTGAAGTGTGCAAGATTTCCTAATTGGATTCACGTAAGCCACACAAAGAGAGTACCAGACCCTGAAGAGGAGAATTCACAGACAACACCAATCACTGAAGAAGCTGAAGGTTGCCCAGCAGAGGAATCTCAGGATCGAGGTTCGAGAGAAGCTGACGGAGAACAACCGAGCACAAGTCAGGATTGGATACCAGTGGTAGAAGTTCCTGAAGTATACCACAGAACAAGAAGTCAAGCGAAATTGGAAGAAATTGAAGAAGATCAGATAGGTGAAGAAGAAGCAGCTCAGGTACAAGAAGAAAAGACAATAAGAGAACCTGAGCAAGGTCAGATAGGGAAAGAAAATTGGACTCAAAACAGTGAAAACCTAATAGACTTTGAACAGGGAAAGACAGGTCTAGAAGAATCCGGTCAGGCTGCAGAAGTTCACAGTGCAATAAGCCCTGATCAGAAGCAGTTAGATCAAGAAGAATTCACTAAAGAAAAAGGGGTTGATACAAATGAACATAAAGAAATAAAAAGAGAACAAGGTCAACATCTTGAAAGACATTGTGGAGCTACTGAAGAAAAACAAATTAGACCTGAAAAGGAGCAAACAAGAAACACAGTAATTGAAGAAAACGAAACAGTGCTAAAAAGTGAAATTAACGAGATCCCTGAAGACGAAAGCAAAGAAACAGTGCCAACAAAGAAAACAAGAAAAGGAGATCATTGGCCAAGTGTCATTAAAAGAGTAAAGTACCACATAACAACCAGAAGTGAAGATCCAGAACAAGTACCTGAAGTGACAAGTCAAACTGAACAAGAGAAAAAGTCAGGAAAAAGAAAAAGTAAAAGACTGAGACTTGTGAATAACAAATTCAAGGGTCCTGACTGGACTTATATTATTCTTGAAGATTTTGAAAGCTCAGAGTCAAGTGACAGTGGTGGCGAAGGAACAAGTGCAGAACTAACATACGAAGAAGAAACAAGACCACCCTGACTAAACAAAAGAATCCTCTAAAGAAAAGAAGAAGAGATAAGAAGAGCAATCTTCCTTGTCGAAAAATGCCTGACGATAGAGTTACTGGGAGACCAAAACGAAATTGTTGTAGGAGATGCTGTGCAATCTGCATATGTAGTCTAGTATTGGTGCTTATAGTATGGTTAGTCCTGATTGTAGCAGTTCCTTACCTTATGATAATAGATAAGAAGATTAATAATGAAACTAAAGGGAGGACAGCAAACATGAAGGGCAATAGAGTAGAATTAATGGCAGAAGATGAGGCAGAAATTCATCATGAAATAGCTGATAACGACACTAGTTTAAATGTTTTCACAAAGTTATTGTTTCAGTATGTAGACACAATGGAAGTTAGTAATTGTTATGTCTGTATGAAGTTACCTGAATCAGTAGCGGAAGGATTAACATACCATCATTTACCACTGACATATGGCATCTCATGTAGTGTATTAACAAGTTTATTTTATAGAACAGGTAGGCTGCAGTATTATTATTCAAACTTAGATGTGATATTTTCTGAGGTTCCGATTCGCAAGAGTATGAACCCAGTGCTTAGTAGTCAAGACGCACAGTTTATGGGAGAGTTTTTCTTAACAATGAAATCGATAGACATAACACATGCACATAGACACAATCTAACATGTTCTTTACTAGAAGAAGAAAAGATATTTTTGAATTTAGTAGAAGATAGAAGACATGATTTTCAAAAGAAAGCTTCAGAGCATAAGGCTCAGTTGCCACCTTGGGCGGAGAAAGAAGGGAGTTATACACCTGGTAAGAGCTCAAGCTGCAATGGCTCTGGATTT
Organism: Calotriton arnoldi; assembly: GCA_963921515.1. Lineage (NCBI taxonomy): Eukaryota > Metazoa > Chordata > Amphibia > Caudata > Salamandridae > Calotriton > Calotriton arnoldi. The sequence continues at coordinate 854,104 of CAWUFW010006880.1, forward strand.
CGTAAAGACAGGGAAAATTTGTCTTCATAGGTTAAAGACTGATTATAACAATGTTTTCATCGGTACCAGTGAATGTGAACACAATTTTTTAATTCTTGGAGGTTGGGGACTCAAAGGAGGAACAGATTCAGTTTTTCCTGGAATTTATTATGTATGTGGGAATAAGGCTTACTTTAGGCTTCCTGCACGGTGGTATGGAAGTTGTTATTTTGGAATAGTTTTTCCAAAGATATACCACGTAAAAAGAAACACTGGAAGCAATGAAAACAATAATGAATTAATACGTAGTAAAAGAGCTAGTTTTTCAGAAATTGTAGGTGATATATTTGGTGCATTGATACCTTCAGTGGGAATAATTCTGAACTCAAGGAAAATATGTAAATTGTCTACAGTGGTTGATCGTTTATCAACGGATACTGCTGGAGGTTTTCTAATGATTAATACGGAGATGGTTGCGATTAGATCTATGGTGATGCAAAATCGACTTGCTCTTGACATTCTATTGGCAAAAGAGGGAGGAGTCTGTAAATTATTGAAGACGAAACATTGTTGCACTTATATTCCTGATAAGAGTGCAGAAATTGGAACGTATATTCAGAACATAACTAAACTTGAGAAAGAACTTAAACCACTGGAAGTTGATAGTGTATGGGAAAGATTGACAAATAGTATTTCGTCAATTGGAACCTGGTTTGCTAATATAGGAAAAGGACTTATAGGTCAAATATTAGTACCCCTAGCAGGGATAGCAATAATAATATTGGCAATAACAATATGGTGCAAATGCTGTAGAAAGAGTGGAACATATAAAGTGACAGGAAAAGGAAAGAAGAGAAAACTAGATGAAATAGAACTTGAAGAATGGAGAAGTGAATTATACAAAAAGCTGAAAGGGGATGTGAAAAACAGAAAATGTAAAAATGAGAATGAAACGAATTGCTAGAAGTTGGCATCTGATTGAGGGTAGTGTTTTTGATGGCTCAGAAACGCCATCAGAGAGGGGATTGATGGAGCAAGGTTTCAAAAATGAAACTTGCTTGTACGCAATCCTCCTCATAGTATTAATTTATTAAACTTGTATTGTCAATACTAACCTTTGCATTCACAAACACAAGAGGGACAGAAGCTTGCCTATGTGTTTTACTAATGAATAACGCTTGTCTGTAATCCAAAATGTCCGCTAAAGCGCGGGAACTTCATTGCGCATGTCGCAACCTGATCACATGGTGTGACGTCTTTCTTTGCTTGGTGGGAAACTTCTGCTTCTGCGCAGTGTGCACTAAAATGGCCGCTAAATGTTTTCACATGCTTCAGCTTGCTCTCATGTCATTATTAAATTGTCGTTTTCTTAATGCTACTAATGCAGGATAGTATTATAATTAATTGGGAATAGAGTAGGGAAAGTGGGTATACAGTGAAACTTTTTATTTGTGATTTTAATATTTTCTTCTTGCACTTTTAGTAATTCGTAAACTTGGGCCTGGGTTGGTGACTTGAAACTCGAGAGACAGATGGTTCTGCGCATGTGTCCTGTGTGCCTGCCAAGTGAAGTCAACTTGGACGTCTTCCAAGGCCATGACCCATTGGCCGAAGATGCTGTACTTTATGTTTCCGGAGGACAAAATGATACTTTTCCCCTGTAAAATGTATAACATTTGTCGTGAGACGGGTGGGAAATAAAGCGAATGTATTAATTTGAAGGGGCGGGAACGTAAAGACAATAGGCTTTACAATTTAGGCCAAATCGATATGGTGCGAGAATCCACCCCCTGTCCCTGTCCAATCAGAAGTAGTGGTCCCATATTTTAGCAACATTAAGGGGAGGTACATGGGCGTAGAAGGGTATAATAGAATATAGCATTAGTTAATTAGAAAGAGCATGCTTTCACGAAGAACAGGCGTCCATGCTGCGAGAGAGCTCTTAGCTCCAGACTGCCATGCTGATCGGTTGCTGACTGAATCCCTGTCCAGAAGAGGTCCTGAGGAGGGGGCGGCGGAGTCCATTAGAACGGGAGAATCGAGGAGAAGTCGAGTATCAGAGAGGGGAACGGCGCAGGCGTCGTTGTAGAGAGGTCACCGGTCCTGTCCTGATCCTGGAAGAAGTCTTTGCTCTTCATCCTTCCTGGGTCCTATCTTTTCCAACTCCTTGGCCAAGGGGCTTGGTTCTCGCATTTAGGTAACTATACTGCAACCTTTAGTTGCGCTGCTGTCTCTATCTTCTCCTCTTCCTTAAACACCGTCATTGATTAGCAAAATCATTTCTATGCTTTTTCTTGGGTATTTCAATCAAGTACCGTGTTTTCTGTATTTTACTCTGCTAAAACTTTAGATAAACATTTTAAAACTTCCTGACTCAGTGGTTATTTCAGGATTATGAACTATATTGAATGTCACTCATTTTAAATTTCCCAATTGGCAAAGGATCCATTGGTAAGTTATTACTCTTCAATCAGAAGGTAATTGGTAGCAGGGACTTTGATAAAAGAGTACATCTGACACCCAGCGTAAGTATTAGTGTAGTATGAATGTATGGGCCCAAGTGAGTATATGGTGTATGAATGCTGTTGGCTAATATTGCGCTGGATCACTAGCAATGTCAGGACTGATCATTCCTTGGCAGTTGTGAATCTCAGCTGGGGAGGGGTAACTGGACCTAAGAGAGTTGTGGTATCTCCAGACCTGCCTGTGGATTGTCTGTTGGGCAATGATTTAGAAACTTCAGTCTGGTCTGAAGTAGAGTTCAGGACTCATGCAGAAATGATGGGCATTTCTGCCAGTGTCTTTGCTGTCTCCAGGGCTCATTGTAAAAGGACAAGGAGACCCAAATACAGTGGGTCAGGGACCTTTGGGTAATTGAACTCTTTCTAAAGACAGTGGTCTCCAGACAAAAATTCATGTGAACAATGAATATAGACCCAATCAGTACTATATTATAGGAATCTGTCCAGCCGGGCAGATATTTAATATACAATCAAAAAACAATATTTGCAAACAATGAACACGAAACAGTTATAGTGGGACGCAAGCCTGCATCCAACTTGACAAAAAAGACGTACAGTATACAGTGAGGGGTTCAGGCAAAGGAAGTTGTTTGTTTCAAACACATTTCTTGTAGAACAAACATAATATATAGAAGACACCATTACACAAAAATTAGGGCATTTGCACAAAAGCGTATATGGTGTACAAAGTGTCGACGGCGTTTCGATCCCTAAAGAGAATGCCGGGATCATCCTCAGGACATTATAAATGACATGCCTGTTTACATATGGCTAAAATTGCTAGAACCATGGAAAAAGGGTTGGGATGAGGGAGAAAAAGAGAAGGAAATTAGTAATTTACAGATAAAGGAATGTCGACGAGAAGTGCTCGTGAGAATGTCTCTAGTGTAGTCTCTAGTTGGATGCGTGAGGCTCCTGAACACGAAAGCAGGCACGTGATATTAACGTGCAGTGTAAATTTCTAACCAAGGTGATGGAAAACGATAGAAAAATTGCCGTCGATCTAGTTGGAAGCGAGATCTGGCGAGGGTGTTGAAAAAGTAAAGCTATCTCTACTAGTAGCCTTGTTGATGGTGATGAACAATAAGAAAAAGACAGGGCTAACCGAGATAGAGAACGCGCTGTTGCTTGTAGTGTGATGCTGTAATGAAGCCCAGGGAGGTGACGGGACAGGTATCGCACAGAGGGTCCGCTTACCCAAGGGCAGGTGACAGACTTCCCTGAAATCAAGGAAACAGGACCAGCTACGTGGTACGTGAGGTCCAGGTGTTGGTGCGAAGGAGTAGGCCTCGGGGAACGGAAGCCTGCAGTGGGTCTCCAGGGCTCAGGCCAAACAGCTCAGCGCTGAAGGAGCACTGGATCCTGGAAAAATGGACCAGGTGCCTCCTAAGAGAAGGAGCAGGAAGGGTAAGGAATTATCCTCCTCCCAAACTACCAGTGAGGATCAGTCTCCTGGGGGAGATGATCTCAGTCCCTGTGAAGGAACTGTCCCAAAGGAACTTGGGCCTGACCAGGCAGAGTTCTTGGGGGCAGGGGGCCCTTCCAGGGGAGACGAGTTTGGAACAGCAGACCTGCCCCTCTCTTGAACCCCCTCAGGCAGAAAGCTGCTGCTGAGGAAGCCAGGAATATCAGTGGGTCCCATAGGATCTATTGGGAAGATGGGCTTCTGTATTCTGAAGGTAGAGACCCCAAGCCTGGTACTGTAGTGTAGTTCCTATTTCCCTAATAGGCTCTGCGCATTGGAATAATATACCCTATAGGTTTAACATAGGACTGAGGTCGGTATGTCTCTATCGAGTATATTAAACTTAATTACTTTGTGCCAGCTAACTCAGAGGCCACTAGAAACTCCTTGTAAACAAGAAGGGAGTAGTTTCCGGCAACCGCATAAACATGACAACTTTGTTTCCCTTTAGAATCGGAACACTTCTCAGAATCGTGGAAACAATAGATAACAGTTTCACTCAGCTAGTCGTGCATGCTTAGTTTCCTCAGAGTTACACAGAAAGAATAGACGGGCGTTTCAATAAAAAGGTTTGATTGAACAGTCTTGTTTCTCGTGTAAGAGATATGAGCTGTTATGATCACAAGACATTATGCAAGATATATAATGTACAGCGTAAGCAGTAGAAATAAATAATACTGCGCTAGCATTATCTTTTAGCATATATTCACATACATAAATAACATGAGCTAAAAATGCGAGTACTCATACGATGCTTCTCTAAGCTAGTTCTACCCCAATGTACCTAACCTAGTCTAGGTGTAGGGAAAGGTAAGAAGTAGGTGAAGTATTCTCTAGTATGGTATACTAAGAGTATGGTAAGTCTAGTATGCCAAGAGTCCCTCTAGGTTCTAGTCAGCTCCATACCTTGAGAATGAGAGAGGTGGGAATCTCCTGCCGGATCTCAAACTCTAACACCCCGCGAAGGGAGTCAGAACACTGGAAGCTGGATTCTTCTGCGAGCAGGAATGACAGCGTCTTCTCAGTGCGTCAGGCCGGGATACGGGCTCCTCTGAAGTCGAGGTCTCCTCTTACTTGCTTGGGCAAGGGAAGGTATATTTATACCTGGTAGGTGCCTTGGAATGTTAGCATTGACGTGAAGTCGGACAGATAGCGGTTCATGCATAATAGATGAGTTCTTGGAGAAATCAATAATCCTGTGCTAGGGGAACTCCCAAGAGATTAAGGGTCTGGCTTCTAAGAACTCGTTGTGACGTTAGGGTGGACGGATGTCGGTGACCATGCCTGTATTTGGAGTGCATGGCTAATGCCTAAATAAGGACTGGGATTCTATGCCTATATAAGGGCAATGCGAATTGTGCCTATATAAGGACATGTTTCAGGAAAACCTATATACGGACACCTAAAGCGGAATACAACAGTACCACCAGGAGGTTGGTAATACCCCAGAAGTTCAGAGATTTCCTCCTCTCCCTAGCACATGATATTTGTGAGAAGCTGGCCTGGTATATGCTGTCCACTAATTAAAGTGGGCACCTTGCACCAGTCCAAACAACCCTTATGGTGATTAGGTCAAAGATAACCTTTTGTAAGCTATCCTAGTGGTAGCTATGGAGAGCAGCCTTCAGGCTAAGTCTTGAAGGAATGTTAAGCACCTTGTTTTACCAGAATGCAACCTTATAGTATTGGTTAAATGAAAGGAAACCACACAGTAGTTATAAAAATATGTATTTAATATATATAACACTCTCTAGTATCCTCTACACAAGGATAGAACAAATCAAATAATACAGTTGCAAAGAATCAAAACGTAAGTAGCACAATACACAGTGGGCTCCCGGGGGAGACCAAACCATATACTAAGTAAGTGGTATAAGAACCACGACTCGGGACTAGACCTAGTCTAGAAGGTTTAGAATCGCTGGGACCTCAAGGAACCACCCAAGGTGAGTGAATAGGGACCCCACGGAGGACGGGTGCAGTGTGGGAACACGACCGCATGGTCTGTACAATTCAATGGGAAAGTCGCAGTTGGAAAATCACAGATTAAGGACCCTTCCCAGCAGATTACGAAGACAGCCCTTGGAACTTAAGGGTTTGGAGAGCCACCCCACCTGTGGATGCCTTTGTACCAGAGTTACCTATCCCAGAGGAGCCGGGTGCATAGGTGCGAAGTGGCGTCGGAAATCCTCGTTGTTTTCTATGGATGTCGACAAAGAAATGCTGCTGCGGGAAGAACGAAAAGTGTCCGGTGGAATCCAAACGTGGATTCTAGATGAGAGGAACCTGAAAGCAGAGGGGACAGAGTCTGGGTCACTTTGGGGTGACCAGGGGCTCGGTAGACGAACGCCCACTGATGTTGGGTGCTTCAGGTGTGTTGGTGGTCCAGCTTGACTCTTCAGCTGCGAGGACCCGGAGACGTCTAGGACGACCAGGAGCCGGAAGCGAGCTGTCCCATGAAGGATGTCGAGTGCTGAGGGGTCGGTGTTCGGCTGGAGCACCAATCAAGCCTTGGCAACAGCAACAACGTAGGTGATCAAGTTCAGTGTCGATCTGGCCCAGCAATGACCAGGAGACTCACCACAGCAAGGGGAGTCAGGGCAGGCCTGGAGCAACCAGGGGAGCCCAAATAAAGCAAAGTTGACCCTCAAGTGGGCCCACAGGCCAAAGGCACAGGAGTTGCGAGGGGACCTCAGGCGGTTTCACAGGATACCAGCTAGCAGGGCACGGAGTGCGAGGATGCCGGAGTCCTTCTCAGAAAAGATGCGCTGGGGTCAGGGCTACAAGTGGCCCAATGCATGGAATTGTTCCACGGCAACAAGCATGTGCAGCTGCAAATGGACGCAGTGCACAGGAGTACGGGTATACGGTCCCCACAAGGGATATCCGCCTCAAACTCAGTGAGAGGGCAGCTCAACCTCAGAGACCTTCAGAAACCCACCTCCTGTGTTGCTGGAGCCTTCGGAGTCCGCAGGAGCTCAGGGTCAGCAAACCGGTCAGATGCGTTATGGTGCCTGCGTTTGCAGGGGAGTGACTCCTTCACTCCAAGGGAGATTCTTCTGTTGATTTGGAGGTCCACAGGGTCCTGCACAGAGCCTGTATGGATCACGGACAGTGGCGAGACTGGGGACGGCAAGGGAAGACGAAGTTGAGCCCAAGGGAGGTCCAGCGAAGTCCAGCGTGTCCAGACGGTCGAAGTGTAGTGGTATCTTCTTGCAGAATCTTGTCCACGTAAAATCTAATGTCCTGTAGCCAGGTAACCCATTTTATACCCACGGGAAAGGGTTGGACAGATTCTAGGGACCCTCCTAGGGGAGGGACAGGACAGGGGGGTGGCTACACCCATGTCCTTTGTCCAGTTTCGCGCCAGAGCAGGAGCGGATGGCTCCCAGAACTGGTTTGAACTGGACTATGCACAGGGACGCCAAGTGTGCCCCTCGTGCAGACTTTCTGGCACTGAGACAGTGCACCCACCCAGCCCCAATTCACTAAATCCTGTCTGGGAGGTGGTAACACCTCCCTGTGACAGGATGCCTATTGTGCTGCCTTCCCCTGCTCGAGCTTGGCTCAGCAGCAGGAGGGCAGACTCGTGTCTGTCAGCATCCTTTTTGTGCTATTAGGCTCGAGAAAGTTGGTACCGGTAGACTTAGGTACCCCCAGAACCTCGGTTCTGAGGGGAGGAATCATACCTCCCACACCAGTTACTGGTGTGGAGGTATGATTCCAAGGTGTTTGACACCAAACACGACATACTTCGTTGTAGTCGTTTTCGAGATAGCATTTACTGCGAGGTTATAATGCACCTCTACCTATATGTCTGGTAGTATCACGTACAGCCCGGGAGAATGGTCTCCGAAGACTGCAGAGGGGCCCTGCTCATGCAGGAGCACCCTCTCACGCAAAACCCAGCACCCTGCCTTCAGGATTGTTAAGGCCTGCTATAGGGGTGACTTACAAAGTTTTAAGTGTAGTGATATATATAGATATAGTGAACCTATATCTTAAGTAAGTGGTGCAATCACCAACTTACACAGGCTGCAGTAGCAGACCTGAGGTTCCATTTTGCATGGCCTCTCATGGGTGGCATAATACATGCTTCAGCCCATGGGAGGCCTCTGGGGTACCTATGCCCTGGGTACATGGGTACCATATACTAGGGACTTATAAGGGTACCCCAGTATCCAATCTGGAGTGTACCAAAGTACATATGTTGCAATTTAAGGGAGAAAGCAGATAGGCTGGGGTCCTGAATAGCAGGATCCCAGCCAGACTAGTCAAAACAGTGGGTGCAAAAAGCAAAAAGTGGGGGTAACCATAAGAAGCAGATCCTACTTTCCTACACAACCCCCCCCCCCAAACAAAAGGAGATGAGACTAACCTTGCCCAGTTGAGTCTTCATTTTCTAAGTGGAAATATCTGGAGAGTCCATCTGCATTGGCATAGTTACTCCCAGGTCTATGTTCCACTGTATAGTCCATCCCCTGTAGGGAGATGGACCACCTCAAAAGTTTGGGGTTTTCACCCTTCATCTGTTTTAGCCACAGGAGGGGCTTGTGGTCAGTCTGAACAATGAAGTGAGTTCCAAACAAGTATGGCCTCAACTTCTTCAGAGCCCAAACCACAGCAAAGGCTTCCCTCTCAATAGCTGACCAACATTTCTCTCTGGGGGTCAGCCTTCTGCTAATAAAAGCTACTGGCTGATCCTGACCCTCTGCATTCAATTGTGATAACACAACCCCTACCCCCAAATCAGATGCATCCGTTTGAACAATGAATTGTTTGGAATAATCAGGACTTTGCAGAATGGGAGCAGTGCACATGGCCTGCTTGAGGTCATCAAATGCCTTCTGACAGCTAACTGTCCACTGAACTTTCTTGGGCATTCTCTTTGATGTCAGGTCATTCAAGGGAGTCACTATGGACCCATAGTCCTTGACAAATCTCCTGTAATACCCAGTCAGGCCCAAGAAAGCTCTGACCTGAGTCTGGGTAGTTGGAGCAACCCATTCCATTATGGTCTGGATTTTGCTCTGCAATGGTTGAACCTGGCCTCCACCCACAAGGTGGCCCAGGTACACAACCTGACTCTGCCCTATCTGGCACTTAGTGGCCTTGATAGTGAGGCCTGCTTTTTGCAAGGCCTCCAAAACATTTCTCAGGTGGACCAGGTGATCCTCCCAGGTGGAACTAAAGACAGCAATATCATCTAGATAAGCTGCACTATAGTCTTCCAGGCCTGTGAGAACTTTGTTCACCAACCTCTGAAATGTGGCAGGTGCATTCTTCAAGCCAAAAGGCATCACCACAAATTGGTAGTGCCCACTAGGGGTTGAGAATGCTGTCTTTGGCTTGGCATCCTCAGCTAGTCTGATTTGCCAGTAGCCAGCTGTAAGGTCAAAAGTACTCAGAAACTTGGCTGAGGCCAAAGTATCTATGAGTTCATCTGCCCTTGGAATAGGATGAGCATCAGTCCTAGTGACTGCATTGAGTCCTCTGTAGTCAACACAAAACCTCATCTCTCTCTTACCATCCTTGGTGTGAGGTTTAGGTACCAAGACCACTGGACTAGCCCAAGGACTAGTTGAGGGCTCAATGACTCCCAATTCCAGCATCTTCTGGACCTCAGTCCTGATGCAGTCCCTGACATGGTCAGGTTGTCTGTAAATGTTGTTCTTTACAGGTAGGTTTTCACCTGTGTCCATGTCATGGGTACACCAGGTGGTCTGACTTGGAGTCAGTGAGAACATGTGCCTAAACTGATTGAGGACCTTCCTGCCATCAGACTGTTGTTGCTCAGTGAGGCTGCTTGCCAAAGCTACACCATCTACTGAGCCATCAGCAGGGTTCTGTGAGAGGAGGTCAGGGAGTGGGTCACTCTCTTCCTCCTGTCCCTCATCAGTAGCCATGAGCAAGCCCATGTCTGCCCTGTCAACATAAGGCTTGAGCCTGTTCACATGGAGCACCCTGTGGGGGCTCCTGGGAGTTCCAAGGTCCACCAAGTAAGTGACCTCTCCCTTTTGCTCAAGTATTGTGTGGGGTCCACTCCATCTGTCTTGGAGAGCTGCTGGGGCCACAGGCTCCAGCACCCACACTTTCTGTCCTGGCTGGTAAACAGTCAAGACAGCCTTTTGGTCATGCCAGGCCTTTTGCAATTCCTGGCTAGCCTCAAGGTTTTTGGATGCCTTCTTCATATACTCAGCCATCCTGGAGCGGAGACCAAGTACATAGTCCACAATATCCTGTTTAGGAGGTTTGAGAGGTAACTCCCATCCCTCCTTCACCAGACACAGTGGACCCCTAACTGGGTGACCAAACAAAAGTTCAAAAGGGCTGTAGCCAACCCCCTTCTGTGGCACCTCTCTGTAGGCAAAGAGAAGGCAGGGCAACAGAACATCCCATTTCCGCCTGAGCTTCTCTGGGAGTCCCATTATCATGCCCTTTAGGGTTTTGTTGAATCTTTCAACCAACCCATTGTATTGAGGATGATAGGGTGTGGTGAACTGACACCACACTCTTTCCACATTGCAGTTATGTAACTAGACATAAAGTTAGTACCTCTGTCTGTTAAGACCTCCTTAGGAAAACCCACCCTGGAGAAAATCCCCAGGAGGGCCCTTGCTACCACAGGTGCTGTGGTGGTCCTAAGGGGAATAGCTTCTGGATACCTGGTAGCATGGTCCACCACCACCAGGATGTAAGAATGTCCAGATGCTGTTGGAGGGTTCATGGGACCAATTATGTCAATCCCAACCCTCTCAAAGGGAACCCCCACCACAGGTAGTGGTATCAGGGGGGCCTTTGTGGTACCACCTGCCTTACCACTGGCTTGGCAAGTGATACAGGAGCGACAAAACTCCTTTGTGTCCTCTGACATGTGAGGCCAGTGAAAGTGAGGGACAAGCCTGTCCCAAGTCTTGCTTTGGCCTAAGTGTCCTGCTAGGGGAATGTCATGTGCTAGGGTGAGTAGGAAGCCCCTAAACTTCAGAGGTATAACCAACCTCCTGGTGGCACCAGGCTTGGGGTCTCTACCCTCTGAATATAGAAGTCACTCATCCCAATAGATCTTGTGACATCCACTGACATTCCCTGCAGCCTCAGCAGCAGCTTGCGGTCTGAGGGGTTCAAGAGAGGGGCAGGTTTTCTGCTCCTGACTCAGTTCTGCCCTGGAAGGGCCCCCTGTCCCCAAGAACTCAACCTGGTCAGGTTCAAGTTCCTCTGGGACAGTTCCTTCATAAGGCCTGGGATCAACTTCCTCAAAAGTCTGATCCTCTTCCTGAGCCAGGGGAAGACTCAGCCTTACCCCTCCTGCTCCTCTTCTTGGAAGGCACCTGGTCCATCCTTTCAGGATCCAGGGCCTGCTCAGTGGCTTTCAGTTTGGCTTGTGACCTGGTCACAGCAAACACATCTGCAGTGATGCCCAACATTGCTGCATGAGTCCTGAGTTCCACTTCAGCCCAGGCTGAAGTCTCCAAATCATTGCCCAACAAGCATTCCACAGGGAGGTCTGAACTTACCACAACCTTCTTAGGGCCAGTTACCCCTCCCCAGGTGAAATTAACCACTGCCAAGGAATGGTCTGTCCTGACATTGCTAGCATTGGTCACTTGGTACATCTCACCAAGTATGATCTGGTCAGGGTCCACAAGATCTTTTGTCACCATGGTGACACTTGCACCTGTGTCCCTGTATGCCATGGCCTCCTTACCATTTATTAAAGGCTGTTGTCTGTATTTGCCCAGGTTACTGGGACTTACAAATAAGGAGGCAATGTCCATGCCTCCATCACAGACTAGAACAGCCTGAGCTGGAGTTCTGACTAGGCCAGAACCCACCTCAGAGCCCAAGGTTAACCCCACTATTCCCTTGTTCTGTGTACCACCACTTGAAACTGTGCTAGGGGGAGCAGTTGCCTTAGGGGCAGTGGTGGTAGGAGTAGAATCCTTGGCCCTTGGACAATTGGCATCCTTTGTCCAATGGGTTTTCTCTTTACAGATATGACACCAAGGTTTCCTTTTGCCTTTTCCCTTGTTGGATTGTGACTCCCCCCCAGATGCAGGTTTTTGGGGCCCTGATGAAGACTTCTGATCTTTATTTTTGTCCCCACCCTTATCTGAGTTCTTAGAGTCTGGTTTCTTTTGGTCACCTCCATTGGTCTGGGCTTTCTGCTTCACCCTGGTTCTGACCCACTTATCTGCCTTCTTTCCCAATTCTTGGGGAGAAGTCAGATCAGAGTCAACCAGGTATTGATGCAACAACTGGTTTTGGCAATTATTAAGGATCTGCTCCCTCATAATCAAGTTGTACAATCCTTTAAAATCATTCACCTTGCTACCAAGTAACCAGCCTTCCAGAGCCTTAATGGCACAATCAACAAAGTCTACCCAGTCCTGAGTCTGTGTCTTCTGGGTGTCTCTGAACTTAATCCTGTACTGTTCAGTGGTTAAGCCAAACCCTTCAATGAGAGCACTCTTCAGGACTGAATAGTTATCAGCATCCTCTTCTCTTACAGTGAGGAGCTTATCTCTACCTTTGTCAGCAAAGGAGAGCCACAAGATAGCTGCCCACTGCTCTTGAGGGATCTTCTGTACTTTACAGGCCCTCTCCAAAGCAGTTATCCATTTCTGGATGTCATCCCCTACATGGATGGGAGGGACAATCTTGCTCAGGTTCCTATGATCAAAGGTGTGTTCCCTAACCCTAGGGACACTATAGCTGCCACCATGGGACTCTAGTCCCAATTTCTTTCTAGTCTTCTGAACTTCTAGGGACTCTTTATCCAGGGCCAATTGCTGTTGCCTGAGCCTAAGCTTAGCTTTCTCAAGCTCTAGCAATTGGCACTCCCTGTCATAAGAGTTGTCCCTCTTGCTAGAAACAGAGGTCCCTACAGAATGTCTAGAATGATTTGACTCAGCAGAGGGAGATCTAGATCTCCTGAGTAAACCCTGCACTCTCCCTGGAGGACTGAAGTGAGGGTCTTTTTGATCCTCTCCTTCCTCTTCCCCCTGGGGATCTGAGTTGTTCAGGGGTTGATCATTTTGATCCTCCTGTCCAGGGTTGGAATCTAGGTCATAGAAGGTGTCTCCTCCATGACCTATCTTCTTCCCCTGTACCACCCACTCTATCCTGCTCATCTGACCCAGGAGTCTTCCTAATGTCATCTAGCAGTAATGCATCTATCACACGTTGAATGTTGGCATTTCTCCCTGTCTTCAGCTTCCTAGATACACACATAGCTTTTAATTCACTGAATGCAAAGCTATCATATTTAGTAGGCAGGATGCCACCAGTGGCATTCTCAGTAGAAGACATACTAAGTGAGGTGTAGTGTAGGCACCTACCTAACCTAGTGGGAACTAAACTCTCTTAGGTTGGAGAAAGGGTGTGCTAGACCCTTGACTTACCCAACCCCAAGTTCAGTAGAACTTACTATCTTAAGCTAGTATTATATGTTCCTAGATACTAGTGGTTTTTCAGTTAATCAATACAAAGATTTTTCTGGTAAAACAATGCAGGCTTGAATCCCACCGCTGCCACCAATGTGAAATGTTGGCCTGGTATATGCTGTCCACTAATTAAAGTGGGCACCTTGCACCAGTCCAAACAACACTTATGGTGATTAGGTCAAAGATAACCTTTTGAAAGCTATCCTAGTGGTAGCTATAGAGAGCAGCCTTCAGGCTAAGTCTTGAAGGAATGTTAAGCACCTTGTTTTACCAGAATGCAACCTTATAGTATTGGTTAAATGAAAGGGAAACCACACAGTAGTTATAAAAATATGTATTCATTATATAGAACACTCTCTAGTATCCTCTACACGAGGATAGAACACAAATAAAATAATGCAGTTGCAAAGAATCAAAACGTAAGTAGCACAATACACAGTGGGCTCCCGGGGGAGACAAAACCATATACTAAGTAAGTGGTATAAGAACCACGACCCGGGACTAGACCTAGTCTAGAAGGTGTAGAATCGCTGGGACCCCAAGGAACCACCCAAGGTGAGTGAATAGGGACCCCACGGAGGACGGGTGCAGTGTGGGAACACGACCGCGTGCTCCGTACAATTCAATGGGAAAGTCGCGGTTGGAAAATCACAGATTAAGGACCCTTCCCAGCAGATTACGAAGACAGCCCTTGGAACTTAAGGGTTTGGAGAGCCACCCCACCTGTGGATACCTTTGTACCAGAGTTACCTATCCCAGAGGAGCCGGGTGCATAGGTGCGAAAAGGCGTCGGAAACCCTCGTCGTTTTCTATGGATTTCGACAAAGAAATACTGCTGCAGGAAGAACGAAAAGTGTCCGGTGGAATCCAAACGTGGATTCTAGATGAGAGGAACCTGAAAGCAGAGGGGACAGAGTCTGGGTCACTTTGGGGTGACCAGGGGCTCGGTAGACGAATGCCCACCGATGTCGGGTGCTTCAGGTGTGTTGACGGTGAGCTTGACTCTTCAGCTGCGAGGACCCGGAGACGTCTAGGATGACCAGGAGCCAGAGGCGAGCTGTCCCACGAAGAATGTCGAGTGCTGAGGGGTCGGTGTCCGGCTGGAGCACCAATCAAGCCTTGGCAACATCAACAACGTAGGTGATCATGTTCAGTGTCGATCTGGCCCAGCAAGGACCAGGAGACTCACCACAGCATGAGGAGTCAGGGCAGGTCTGGAGCAACCAGGGGAGCCCAAAAAAAGCAAAGTTGACCCTCAAGTGGACCCACAGGCCGAAGGCACAGGAGTCGCGAGGGGACCTCAGGCGTTTTCACAGGATACCAGCTAGCAGGGCACGGAGTGCGAGGATGCCGGAGTCCTTTCTAGAAAAGATGCGCTGGGATCAGGGCTACAAATGGCCCAATGCACGGAATTGTTGCACGGCAACAAGCATGTGCAGCTGCAAATGGACGCGGTGCACAGGAGTATGGGTATACGGTCCCCACGAGGGATATCCGCCGCAAACTCAGTGAGAGGGCAGCTCAGCCTCGGAGACCTTCAGAAACCCACCTCCTGTGTTGCTGGAGCCTTCGGAGTCTGCAGGAGCTCAGGGTCAGCAAACCGGTCAGATGCGTTACGGTGCCTGTGTTTGCAGGGGAGTGACTCCTTCCCTCCAAGGGAGATTCTTCTGTTGTCTTGGAGGTCCACAGGGTCCTGCACGGAGCCTGTATGGATCACGGACAGTGGCGAGACTGGGGACGGCAAGGGAAGACGAAGTCGAGCCCAAGGGAGGTCCAGCGAAGTCCAGCGTGTCCAGACGGTCGAAGTGTAGTGGTATCTTCTTGCAGAATCTTGTCCACGTAAAATCTAATGTCCTGTAGCCAGGTAACCCATTTTATACCCACTGGAAAGGGTTGGACAGATTCTAGGGACCCTCCTAGGGGAGGGACAGGACAGGGGGGTGGCTACACCTATGTCCTTTGTCCAGTTTCGTGCCAGAGCAGGAGCGGATGGCTCCCAGAACTGGTTTGAACTGGACTATGCACAGGGACACCAAGTGTGCCCCTCGTGTAGACTTTCTGGCACTGAGACAGTGCACCCACCCAGCCCCAATACACTAAATCCTGTCTGGGAGGTGGTAACACCTCCCTGTGACAGGATGCCTATTGTGCTGCCTTCCCCTGCTCGAGCTTGGCTCAGCAGCAGGAGGGCAGACTCGTGTCTGTGGCTGGCAGCATCCATTTTGTGCTGTAAGGCTCGAGAAAGTTGGTACCGGTAGACTTAGGTACCCCCAGAACCTCGGTTCAGAGGGGAGGAATCATACCTCCAAACACCAGTTACTGGTGTGGAGGTATGATTCCAAGGTGTTTGACACCAAACACGACAAACTTCGTTGCAGTCGTTTTCGAGATAGCATTTACCGAGAGGTTATAATGCACCTCTACCTATATGTCTGGTCGTATCACGTAGAGCCCGGGAGAATGGTCTCTGAAGACTGCAGAGGGGCCCTGCTCATGCAGGAGCACCCTCTCACGCAAAACCCAGCACACTGCCTTCAGCATTGTTAAGGCCTGCTATAGGGGTGACTTACAAAGTTTCAAGTGTAGTGATATATATAGATATAGTGAACCTATATCTTAAGTAAGTGGTGCAATCACCAACTTACACAGGCTGCAGTAGCAGACCCGAGGTTCCATTTTGCATGGCCTCTCATGGGTGGCATAATACATGCTTCAGCCCATGGGAGGCCTCTGGGGTACCTATGCCCTGGGTACATGGGTACCATAAACTAGGGTCTCAGTAGCGACTCCTGGTGGGAGTGCTACCGGGCGGTGACGTGGGGCGGGGAGGGGCAGGGTGCCCCTCCCCCGCCCCACGTCACCGCCCGGTAGCGCTCCCACCAGGAGCCGCTACTGTAGGTCTTATAAGGGTACCCCAGTATCCAATCTGGAGTGTACCAAAGTACATATGTTGCAATTTAAGGGAGAAAGCAGATAGGCTGAGGTCCTGAATAGCAGGATCCCAGCCAGACTAGTCAAAACAGTGGGTGCAAAAAGCAAAAAGTGGGGGTAACCATAAGAAGCAGATCCTGCTTTCCTACAATATTCCTCTTGCAGGACACCTTGGGAAAAGTAAGACTTGGGACAGTCTTGTCCCTCACTTTCACTGGCCCCATATGTCTAAGGACACCAAGGAGTTTTGTCGCTCCTGTGCCACTTGCCAAGCCAGTCGTAAGTCAGGTGGCACTGCAAAGGACCCCTTAATTCCACTTCCAGTGGTTGGGGTTCCCTCTAAGAGGGTAGGGATTGATATAGTCGGTCCTGTGAACCCTCCAACTGCATCTGGACACAGTTACATCCAAGTGGTGGTGGACCATGCGAGTAGGTATCCAGAGGCAATTCCCCTTAGGACCACTACAGCTCCTGTGGTGGCCAGGGCCCTCCTGGGAATCTTTTCCAGGGTGGGCTTCCCTAAGGAGGTCCTAACAGACAGAGGTACCAACTTCATGTCTAGTTACATCATTGCCATGTGAAAAGAGTGTGGAGTAAACTATAAGTTTACCACACCCTACCATCCACAGTGCAATAGGCTTGTTGAACGATTCAACAAGACCCTAAAGGGTATGATTATGGGATGCCCAGAAAAGCTTAGGCGAAAATGGGATGTCTTACTACCCTGCCTTCTCTTTGCCCACAGAGAGGTTCCTCAGAAGGGGGTGGCTACAGCTCATTTGAGCTTCTGTTTGGACATCCAGTTAGGGGTCCATAGTGTCTAGTTAAGGAGGGCTGGGAGCAACCTCTCAAACCTCCTAAACAGGACATTGTGGACTATGTCCTTGGCCTGCATTCATGCATGGCTGAGTACACGAAGAAGGCCAGCAAAAACCTTGAGGCCAGCCAAGAACTCCAAAAAGCTTGGCATGACCAAAAGATGTCCTAACTGTTTACCAGCCAGGACAGAAGGTGTGGGTGTTGGAGCCGGTAGCCACAGCAGCTCTCCAGGACAAATGGAGTGGCCCCCACACTGTCTTTGAACAGAAAGGTGAGGTCACCTACTTGGTGGCCCTAGGCACCCCAAGAAGTCCCCACA
The DNA here is from genome assembly GCA_963921515.1 of Calotriton arnoldi. NCBI lineage: Eukaryota > Metazoa > Chordata > Amphibia > Caudata > Salamandridae > Calotriton > Calotriton arnoldi. The sequence continues at coordinate 871,582 of CAWUFW010006880.1, forward strand.
GGGTACTTCATGTGAACTGCCTGAAACCTTTTGTGGACAGGGCTAACATGAGCTTGCTCATGGCCACTGATGAGGGACAGGAGGAAAAGAGTGACCCTCTCCCTTATCTCCTCTTTCAGAACCCTGTTGATGAGTCAGTAGATGGAGTAGCCTTAGTAGGCAGCTTCACTGACCAACAGCAAGCTGATTGCAGGAGGGTCCTCAATCAGTACCAGCATATGTTCTCCCTGACACCCAGTCAGACCACCTGGTGTACCCATGAAGTGGACACAGGTGACAGCCTGCCTGTAAAGAATAAAATCTACAGACAGCCTGACCATGTCAGAGAATGCATCAGGACAGAGGTCCAAAAGATGCTGTTATTGGGGGTCATTGAGCCTTCAGATAGCCCCTGGGCTAGTCCAGTCGTCCTTGTCCAAAACCTCACACCAAGGGTGGAAAAAGAGAGATGAGGTTTTGTGTGGACTACAGAGGCCTCAATGCAGTCACTAGGACTGATGCCCATCCTATTCCTAGGGCAGGTGAGCTTATAGATACTTTACTTTGGCCTCAGCCAAATATCTGAGCACATTTCACCTAACAGCAGGCTACTGGCAAATCAGACTAGCTGAGGATGCCAAGCCTAAAACAGCATTTTCAACCCCTAGTGGGCACTATCAATTTGTGATAATGCCCTTTGGTCTGAAAAATGCACCTGCCACATTTCAGAGGTTGGTGAACAAAGTACTAACAGGTCTGGAAGCCTATACTGCAGCATATCTAGATGATATTGCTGTCTTTAGCTCCACCTGGGAGGATCACCTGGTCCACCTCAGGAATGTTCTGGAGGCCCCGCAGAAGGCAGGCCTCACTATCAAGGCCACCAAGTGCCAGATAGGGCAGAGCAAGGTTGTGCACTTCGGCCACCTGGCAGGTGAAGGCTAGGTTCAACCATTAGAGAGCAAAATCTAGCCCCATTATGGACTGGGTTGCTCCCACTACCCAGACTCAGGTCAGAGCTTTCTTAGGCCTGATTGGGTACTACAGACGATTTGTTAAGGGATATGGGTCCATTGTGGCTTCACCTGATGATCTCCCATCCAAAAAAACGCCAAAGAAAGTTCAGTGGACAGTTAGCTGTCAGAAGGCATTTGATGACCTCAAGCAGGCCATGTGCACTGCTCCCAATCTGCAGAGTCCTGACTACTCTAAAACTTTGATTGTCCAGATCCAATCCATCTGAGTTAGGGGTAGGGACTGTGTTATCACAACTAAATGCAGAGGGCCAGGATCAACCAGTAGCTTTTATCAGCAGAAGGTTGACCCCCAGGGAGAAACGTTGGTCAGCCATTGAGAGGGAGGGCTTTGCTGTGGTCTGGGCCTTGAAGAAGCTGGGGCCATACCTGTTTGGTACTCACTTCATTGTTCAGACAGACCACAAGCCCTTCTTATAGCTTAAACAGATGAAGGGGGAAAACCCCAAACATATGAGGTGGTCCATTTCTCTATAAGGGATGGACTTTTCAGTGGAACATAGACCTGGGAGTAACCATGCCAACGCAGATGGACTCTCCAGATATTTCCACTTAGAAAATGTAAACTCATCTGGGCAAGGTTAGTCTCATCTCCTTTCGTTGGGAGGGGCGGTGCGTGTAGGAAAGTAGGGTCCGCTTTTATGGTTACCCCCACTTTTTGGCTGGTATTGTGCTGTTTCTGACTAGTCTGACTGGGATCCTGCTAATCAGGAACCCAGTCTCCGTGATTTCTCCCCTAAATTGGTTATGGTGAATACTTAGGTACACCCCAGATTGGCCACTGGTGTACCCTTATAAGTCCCTAGTATATGGTCCCAAGGTACCCAGGGCATAGGTACACCAGGGGTCCCCATGAGTTGAAGCATGTATTGTGCCACCCAAGGGAGACTACTCAAATTGTGACTACAGGCCTGCCATTGCAGCCTGTGTAAGCTGGTGCTAGCACCACTTACAACAGATATAGGTTTCCCTATATCTGAGGTCACTACACTTAAAACCTATAAGTCAACCCTAAGGCAGGCCTTTCAATCCTGAAGGCAGGGTGCTGGGTTCTAAATGGGAAAGTGTCCCTACATGAGCAGGGCACCCCTACAACCTTCGGAGTCCACTCTCCCGGGTTGTAAGTGCATCAGCCATTATGACACATAGAGTGGCCAAGCGCCATTACGTGATGATCATCTCTAAACTGGCTGTAATGAACCCTGTCATGTTTGGTATCAAACATGTTGGAATCATACCCCCACACCGTAAACAGTGTGGGAGGTATGATTTCATGCACTGTAAAGCTCCTCCTGGAGGCCCTCAGTGCTCCCGGTACCAATACTCCAGAGCCGGACAGCAAGCTAGGGCTGCTGTCGACCAGAGACATGTTTCTGCCTTCCTGCTGCTGAGCCAAGCTCGAGTAGGGGAAGGCCGAACAATAGATATCCTGTTGCAGGGAGGTGTTACCACCTCCTAGACAGGGTTTAGTGTATTGGGGCAGGGTGGGGCTGCTTGCCAGCGCCACTGAGACTGCTTGAAGGGCACACTTGGCCCTCCTTGCATACTCCAGTTCAAACCAGTTCAGGGAGCCATTGGCTCCCGCTCTGGCGCGAAACTGGACAAAGGACATGGGAGTATCCTCCCCACTGTCCAGCCCCTCCTCTGGGAGGGACCACTGAATCGTCCCAACCCTTTCCTTAGGGTACTTAAGAGCTTACCTATGGGTGGGTCCCTAGATTCATCGTGGGACAAGATTCAGATCAGACACCACTTCATCTTTGACCGTCTGGGCACCCTGGACTTCGCTGGACTTTGCTCTGGACACCGAGACTGCGACTGGGAAGACTCCTGCTGCTCCTACTCTCGTCGTCCTGCAAGTCTTCTGCAATGTCTGTGCCCGTGCTCCATACAGGATCCTCACAAGGCCTGTGGACATCCAAGACACCTGAAGGAATCTCCCTTGAAGTGAAGGAGTTGCTTCCCTGCATCCGCAGGCACCGCAACACAGCTGACCGGTCTGCTGATCCTGGGCTCCCACAGGCTCCAAAAGGCTCAGCAACACAGGTGGTGGTTCTGCATCTCCCTCGTGGCCTGCACTTCTCACCAAGTTTGAGGCCACTATCCCTCGTCGGAACCGCTGGAACAGAACCCCTGTGCACCGCGTCAACTTGCCGTTGCCAAGGCTTGTTGACTCTCTTCCTCAGAGATCTTTGGGCTCCAAGAAGCTCCAACTTCAAGCATCTCCTGAAGCCAAGATAGTCGTCCTCACCGCATCCCTTGCACCGTGGGCCTGCATCTTTGGTGAGCTGCTCAAGGTCGTCTTGCGACTCCTGTCCCTCCTGTGCCTCCGACCTTTGACTCCAGTGGGCTGCCCTGATTGCTCGGGGCCTACTCTGACTCCCCTGCCTGTGGTGAGTCACTTGGACCTTGCTGGTTGCGACACTGCACCTTTTTCGCTTGCCACGTTGTTTGCAGTTGCCAAGGCTTGTTGGTGCTCCCAACGTACACCGACCCCTCAACTCTCGGTATCCAACGTGGGACAGCTCGTGAACGGCTCCTGGTCTTCCATAGAGTCGCCTGGTCCAGCTGCAGCTCCAAGGTCATCGTCAACTCTCCTGCATCACCCGACATCAGTGGGGATTCGTCTTCCGTGCCTCCTGGTCACACTGAGTGGAATAGACTCTGTCCCCTCTGCTTGCAGGTACTTCTAATCTTGAATCCACCTTTGGGTTCCACCGGACACTTTCACCTTCTTCGTTAGCAGCATCGTCCTGAAGTCCTCCATTGAGTTCGACAGTGGTTTCTGATGCCACTTTGCACCTATGCATCCGGCTTCCCTGGTGTAGGTATCCTGGTTCCTAGGGTATCCACGGGTGGGGTGGCTCTCCAACCTTCTGACTTCCACAGGGTTCCACAGGGATGACGGTGACCTTGTCGCTGCAGCTGTGAGGACCAGGCGACCCTGTGGAAGACCAAGAGCCATTCACGAGCTGTCCCACGTCGGAAGTCAAGAACCAGGGGGTCTGTGATACAGTGCCAATGAGAAGTGTGTGGGATAGACTTACAACCCCTGCCTAAATGGTGCCTTCTTCATATATGGGACGCTTCAGACCTCACTCACAAAGAGCAAATCTTGGTAACTATAAGGGACAATGATCGCCAAACGTAACATAGCCCGGAGATGGGGAGTGTCAAATATACCAACACTAGCTGAATGGAAGAAGGACATGGACTGGTGCATGGTGGCTGAGAAAGCTGTCTATAAAGACAGAGGGTGCCCCAAGAAATTGGAACAAATTTGGGATAGTGGAATACCTAAAGGCGTAACATATGAACCAAGAAGACCCACAGGCCGAAGGCACAGAAGTCGCAAGAGGACTGCGAGCAGCTTAACAAAGATGCAGGTCAACGGTGCAGAGGATGCGGTGAGGACGAAGTGGCAGGCAGAGATGCTGGAGGCTGGAGCTTCCTGTAGCCCGATGATCTCTGGAGTACAGAGCCAACAAGCCTTGGCAACCGCAAGTCAACGCAGTGCACAGGGGCTCTGTTCCAGCAGTTGCAACAAGGGATACCGGCCTCAAACTTGCTGAGAGGACAGGTCAGGCCTCGAGGGAGTTGCAGAACCTCCACCTGTGTTGCTGAGCCTTTCGGAGTCCAGAGGGACGTCAGGAGCAGCAGACCGGTCAGCCTCGTTGCGGTGCCTGCAGATGCAGGGGAGTGACTGCTTCACTCCAAGGGAGAGTCCTTCGGGTGTCTTTGATGCCCACAGGCCTGGAGAGGTACCTGGATGAAGCACAGGCACAGAAGTCAAAGAAGACTTGCAGAACAGCTAGACCAGGAGCAGCAGGAGTCTTCCATGGTGCAGTCTTGGTTCCAGGTGAAGTCCAGCGAAGTCCAAGGTGCCCAGGCGGTCGAAGTTGAAGTGGTTTGGGGTTGACTCTTGTTCCACGACGAATCTGAAGAGCCACCCACAGGTAAGCCCTTAAGTACCCTAGGGAAAGGGTTGGAAAGATTAAAGGGTCCCTCCGAGAAGGGGGGCTGGACAGAGGTGAGGATACTCCCATGTCCTTTGTCCAGTTTCGTGCCAGAGCGGGAGCCAAGAGCTCCCTGAACTGGTTCAAACTGGAGTATGCAAGGAGGGCACCAAATGTGACCTTCAAAGCAGTCTGGTGGTGCTGGCAAGCACCCCCACCCCAGCCCAATACACTAAGTCCTGTCTGGGAGGTGGTCACACCTCTCTGTGACAGGAAACCTATGGTTCTACCTTCCCCTGCTCGAGCTCAGCTCAGCAGCAGGAGGGCAGAATCGTGTCTGGGGTCGGCAGCAGCACTATCTTGCTGGCAGACCCTGGAAGGCTGTTACCGGGAGTACTGGGGGCTTCCAAGAGGAGCCCCCCAGTGCTTGGAATCATACCTCCAACACCGGTAACGGTGTTGGGGTATGATTCCAACATGTTTGATACCAAACATGCCCAGGTTCGGCACAGCCAATATATAGTTAGCCATTGTGTAATGCCACATTGCCACTATATGTATGAAAATGCCTGGCCGCACTTACAAAGCCTGGAGAATCAACTCCGAAGTTTGTAGGGGGTGCCCTGCTCATGCAAGGCACCCTCACACTCATAACCTAGCACCCTGCTTTCAGGATTGAAAGGCTTGCCTTAGGGGTGACTTCTAGGTTTTAGCAGTGCATCCTGACAAACTCCGAGGCCAATCCCGAGTCCCTGGCGCAAGAACACCATACCATCAGCCTCTGGCTTCTAAAGAAGACCTCATCCAAGAATAGCAGCATGTAGAGGCTGTCCCAGGTTGGACAAGTCTCTTCCTTAACCAGTCCTGCCAAGTACCACACATCAGCGGTTGCATGTGACGCACTTTAGTGCTGGTCTCAGCATCACTGCACTAAAATGGATTAGACATGCATTTATAGCACCCCAGAGACCACCCAAAGGCAGGCTCTCATACCAGGCAGGCTGGAATGCATTTAAGCAGGGAGTGTATCTGCTGCTCAGCTGCGAGCTGTGCTCTGTTCTCCAAACACTGTGGAAGCATTACTTTTACTTATATTCATTACATACCCAACTACTGTGTGCTGGCCGCCATTGAATAATCACGGAATTCCATCAAGTTCAACTTGACAGCTCCAGCCAGGAAGCATCAATGTTTAAGCCAATGAGAATCGATGCATGGCCCAAAATTACAGCCAGTAGAGTGAGGGCCTGTGCTTGAGACGAGGATCGCAAGTATCTTGTGGCTTACTGAAAACTGACTGCTGTAGCTTAATAAACACTAAAAAAGGACTTAACATAACATTAGGCTCAGCCACAGTACAGACCGTGACCGCCATCTCGGACTAGTGTTCCAAAGTGCAGAGGTACCCTTTTTTTATTTTTGCAGTTTTATATAGCGTGAACTTGACCCAAAGGTATTGGAGCGCTTTACATGAGCACCAGTTACAATACAAGGACACATAAATTATTATAATTTTTTTGGTAGGCACAGGGAGATTAAGTGATTTGCCCAGAATCGCAGGCTGTTGAGCCGACGCCGAGACTCGAACCTGGTTCCCCAGCTCCAAAGTCGGCAGCTCTGGCCGTTAGGCCACATCCTTCTCCCACCAAAAAACCCCCCGACTTTGTAATACAAGCACACTGGCTTTTTTTCCCCTCAAGAGTGGCATAATGTAAAAGGTGCATGCAGAATTGGTAATAAGCATTGTTGAGAATTTTTGATTTGCTCAAAATAAACTCAAGCTGCTCTGCCAGAGTATCAGCTACAGCACCTCATGTGGATGATCCCGGGTGGCATACTAGTGTCCAGTACAGACATAGGCAGGTAGCAACTTTGTTTTATTTGCCATGCCCGCCATCATTCAGCACTGCAGACAAGCCTCTCTGGCGCTTCTTCCTGCACAGTCCAGCGCAGTGCTCTCTACTATGGCGACGGTCATACTGGTAGGATGTTTTCCTCGCAGCCAGCAGCGTAGAGGGCCTGCCAAGCCCCAAGATCAGCCAGGAATGAGGAAAGAATGGACTCCCTCATCTGCTCACATATCTGGCTGATTCCGACTCCGGAGTCTTGGGCGCTGTGGAGTAGAGCACCAGCAGACTTGCCTCTGAGCACTCCCAGTGAGTGCTACTAAAGAGAGTTGCAGCAGGAGAAATCCAGAGCACAGAGCAGTGAGCGCTGCTGCAGCAGTGCACCTGACACACTCCGAGGCCAGGCACTTTTTTCTCCCCTTCGTGTCCTTGCATTTAAGTGTTTCGTCAGTAGTGTTTCGAGAATTGCATTGCTCAAAAGGGGTAATAATTGATATTAGTCACTTTACAGTGGCTTCAAAACTTGATTTTTCTCATAAGAAAGTGTCACTCGAAGTGTCCCACATTTGGCAGTAGAATGTCACTAATATGTAGACTGAAAATATGGAAATGTCACACATGAGCAATCTGAAAACTTGGCAGCTATGCAGTGCCCTTTCATTACTGGCGCTTTACAGCTGTTTTAAGATCTTCTTCTAAGTTTCTCGTTGCTCAAATGAGTGTCATTTCTGATATTTATATGTTTCCCTTGTCTTTATTGCTTGATTTTGCTCGAGAGAAAGTGTCACTCATAGTGTTTGAATGTCACTTATAATTACACTGAAATTATGAAAATGTCACACATAAGCAATCTGAAACCTTGGCAGCCTTTACAATTGTGCGTAACGCATACGAAGATAGACCGAGTCACAGCATAGAAAACATGCAGAAACGCTTTCTACGACACTAAAAATCAACAAAACCCAGTGGAGAGAAAAGTATTCTGGCAAGCATACACCCTTCAAAAAGGTAATAAGCCAGAAATGTAAAATACCCCCCATATGAACTAAAGCTCATATGGCGCCAAGCAAATGAATCACAACCAGGGCCGGACTGGCAACCGAAAAAGGCCCTGGCAAACTGCTCGGACGGCCCTCCCTGGCGTGAGGGGGGGTGCAGCCGAGCAGTTTGCGAACGCCGGTTTCGGCCGATTTTGTTACAGGGGGCCAATATTGCCGACCCCCGGTAACAAAAACGGCCCCCCAGGGGCCCAAAACCGGCCCCCACCCTAGCGGCCCACCGGGGAAACGCCCGGTGCCCGCTACGGCCAGTCCGGCCCTGATCACAACCCTCCCCAGAAACCTAGCTTGGCTCTTCCATCCAAGCATCTATCCATTCATCCTTCCATCCATCCGTCTATCCTCGCTTTCACTCATCCATCCTTTCACGCAGCCATTCATCCTTTCACTCACTCATCCATCCTTTTGCTCATCCTCCATCCAACCACCCTTTCACTCATCCACTATTTCATCCATCCATCCTTCTTTTCACTGATACATTCATTCTTTCACTCATTCATCCACCCTTTTATCCATCCATCCACCCAATCCTCCTTTACACTCATCTACACATTCTTTCACTCAGCCATCCATCCTTTTCCTCACTCATCCATGCTTTTTCTCATCATCCATCCATCCTCTCACTCATCCATCCATCCTTTCACACATCCATCCATCCACCTTTTCATTCATCCACCCATCCATCCAACCATCCACCCTCCCTTTTACTCATACATCCATCCAATTTTTCATCCATTCATCCACCCTCGATTTCACTCATCCATCCATCCTTTCACTCATCCATCCTTACATCCATCTTTTCACTCATTCATCCATCTACCCACCATCCCTTCTTTCACTAACCCATCCATCCAGCCTTTCACTTGCACACACATCCATCCATCCATCCTTTCACTCACTTTTGTCTGCCAAACTCTGGACAGAAGAGACCCATCAAAAACTCCACCCCCACTGTAGTTGCTAAAGTTGGGGGTTCACAGTGCCCCAACACCCATCCGTTTACTCATCCATCCATCCTCATACATCTATCCACCCCTTCACTCCACCGTCCATCCATCCATCCTTTCACTCAGCCATCCATACTTTCACTCCCTCATCCAACCATACTTTCACTCCCTCATCCATCCTTTCTCTCATTCATCCACTCTTTCATCCATCCAGCCACACTCCCTTTCATCCATCCATCCATTATTTTACTCATCTATCCACTCTTTTACTCATCCATCCACCCTACCTTTCACTCATCCATCCATTCTTTCACTCATCCATCCTTACACTCATTCATCCATCCTTCTACCCATCCACCCTTTCACTCACTCACCCATCCATCAATCCATCCTTTCACTTAGCCAGTTTCACGCTATTTATGAGCGTTGCATGCGGAGCTGCAGATAGAAGAGGCCCATCGAGAACGCCCCCGCTCTCCCCCCCGCGTTAGATGTTAAAGCGGGAGGTTAACGACGCCCCTGCCCTTCAATGACGCAAAAAGGTGGCAAACGAATGAAATGGGCTCTTTTACCTGCACTGTTCCTCCACCGATCGTTGCTAAATATTTTGCATTACTTGACATTGCAATGGCAACAACGCCCCCTTCTGGATGGCTGTCGAATATCGTGCGAACCGGAATACTGCAAAGCAAAGCACAAGCATTCGGTGGTTAGGGTATGTGTCTTTTACATCTTTATATAATTAATAAGTTGAAAAGTATCTTGAACTGTAAAGCTGTACACAGCTCATGAATAACCACATTACAAGTTGAGGGGTACATTAGGGTCAGTGCGCCAACTAGAGTTTACACACAAACAAGATTCCAAGATACAAGGTCATTCGAGCACCTGCAGTTTTACCAAGCATACGCTGGAAACACCCGGTGAACGGTATTGGGGGCCCCAGGGCCTGCATGAACCCACGCAGCTAGCGTACCAGCTGATTCTTTCTGATGTCCCTTGGCGGGACTGTTTTGAACCATGAGACGATTCAAGTCACAGACAGACACCTGGTGCCCTGGACTCTTTTGACTATCCATGGACCCTTTCAAATGGAGTCCGGAATTTCCAGCCAGGATGACATTCACCCTCGGCCTTCCTTGGATGTCAGAGGTGTCCACGGTGGTTGGCTGTCAGTTGGGCGCTGCTGGAATACTGTCAAGCACAGGTCTTCCAAACATGAGTGCCAAGGGAGAGCATTTGGTGGTGCTATGTAGGTTTTGCAGTATATTCGTAAGAAGTGGTAGAGACGCCACTCCAATACACAGGACCTTCTTGAGGGTTCTACATCTCCCTTGGCATGAGGCCATTGAGGCATTATCATCTGGTCTGGCCATTGAGGCATTATCTTCTGGACTGGTCTGGCCATTAAGGCATTATCTTCTGGTCTGGCCATTGAGGCATTATCTTCTGGTGTAGCCATTGAGGCATTATCTTCTGGTCTGGCCATTGAGGCATTATCTTCCGGTCTGGGCATTGAGGCATTATCTTCTGGTCTGGCCATTGAGGCATTATCTTCAGGTGCAGCCATTGAGGTATTATCTTCTGGTGCGGCCATTGAGGCATTTATCTTCTGGTGTGGCCATTGAGGCATTATCTTCTGGTGCGGCCATTGAGGCATTATCTTCTGGTGTGGCCATTGAGGCATTATCTTCTGGTGCGGCCATTGAGGCATTATCTTCTGGTGTGGCCATTGAGGCATTATCTTCTGGTGTGGGCATTGAGGCATTATCGTCTGGTCTGGCTTCTGGTGCTCGATTCCCAGATGTTCCAAGTACTCGCTAAATTCTGCTCCTTGAAACACAGATCTATTATCCTTCTGATCTCCACTGGCAGGCCAAAAGTAGCACATACTTTCCTCAACAGCGGATGGATCTTGTGAATATCATCGATGTTGTCAAACCACTATCGGGTATTTAGGGTCCGTCCATCACTACTAATGTCAGTCAATTATGTGGAAAACTGCTGAAGTCCATGCTGACGTTTGTCCACAGAGTCATACAGGGCTTCTCTGTCACAGTGGGGTCTGGGAGGTATGCTCCTCACATCAGCAGGCCTGCCAGACATGTCATTACCATTTCTTCCCCTGCTTCATCCAGTATGGGAAACCACAACTTCTCCCTGAGTCGGATTTTGCCTCGGGAAAACTGGATGCTATTGGTGCACTAGCTCAAACACCCTCTTTTGTAGAGCGTTAGGCGCCATAATTCTATTCGCTTTCAAGAGGAGTTCATCTTAGGTGGTGCTCAACTCCTCTTGCATCCTCCACAGTTTAGACAGTATCAGCTTGTCGGCACGACCCCATCGGTGGGAGCCTCTGAAGAACGCTACCTACTTATGTCGTTGCAGCACTTTTACACCTTTCTGTAGGCCGTCTTCTTCTTTTGATGCCATCAGGATCTCCTCCAAGGTCATGGCTTTCAGGCAGGCACTCAGAGCGACTAGATGGATATATTCTTCTGTATCGTCACTTGTTGCTGTCATTCCTTATCAGGGTGCATGGTGGTGCTTCAATAAGAAGTCCGCCAGGTTATTGGCACCCTGCTTGTAGACAACTATGAAGGCATATTGCTGGAGCTGCACTATCCGCCTCTCAATCCTTAGCTGAGGATGCTGCGCTGTGCCAGCGAACAGGTGGACCAGCAGCTTGTGGTCCGAGACAACTTTGAACACTTGCTTGTAAAGATGCAGGTGAAAGCGGTGGCATCCCCACTTGATGGTGAGGGCTTCCATCTCAATCTATGCATGGCTTGGTTGTTTCCGTGTTGGTTAGAGCCCTGCTGGCAAATGCTAGAGGATTCCATACTCGTCGTTCATGTTCCTGAACAAGGACAGCACAAAGTCCTAAATGGCTTGCATCTACAATGAGGTCTGTGTTCTTCAGGGGATGAAAATAGTCCATCATGGTGTCATGTAGTAGTGCTTTCTCAAAATTTTCATATGATCCTCCGCCTGAGCTTTCCACTCCCACCAGGCATTGTTTCTTTTTTATCACTCTCAGGAGGTTTCAACAGGGTTGGGAGTTCAAACCGCTTAACGGAATTACACCAAATTTAGCGGAAAGCTAGATCTTGGTCCAGAAAGAGTGCTTTTTGTAATTTAGTGTAAATCTGTACAGTAGTTTTGGAGTTATTAAAGAAAAAAGATTTATGTATTTCTAGAGACATGGATCCATGTGCCAACAGCAATGCCACGATTGGCTGGCAGCAACCTGAGAGAAAAGTTGCGCCTGACATTTTGTCAATCGGGACACGGTTCCCTGGAGGGGGGGGGGGGAGAAGAATAAAGCAGAAATAGGATATACTGGGTCAGGGTGGAGCTGCCCTGAGCCTATGGGACTGATAGAGGGGTCTGTAAGGGACCTTTTTAGGGGGGTGTGTGAGGATCTACGGATTTACTGTGGCGCTCAGCACGTTTGTGTGAATCCGCAACAGATCTGCGGATCCATACCCCAATTAAACAAAGAAAATACACCCATTGACACTCTCACACCCCCACACAACCACTCACACACCTACTCACACATCCATACACCCACTCACACACCCACTCACACACCCATACACCCACTCACATACCCATACAGTCACTCACACACCCATACAGTCACTTACACATCCACTCACAGACCCTGAGAACCACTCACAGACCCACACAGGCACTCACGCAGCCATGTACACACCCATATAGCCAATTACAGACTCACTCACAGACCCACACAGCCACTTACACAGCCTTTCACACACTCATACAACAAAACCCCTGACACAGCCACTCACGCACTCATACAACCACTCATACACCACTCAGAGACCCACACAGCCTCTTACACACCCACTCATACACCCACCCACCACACACATGTGCCTACTTACACACCCACACAACCACTCACACACCCACTCAGAGACCCAGAAAACCACTCATACACCCATAAAGCCACTCACACACCCTCTCACCCACCCATACAGTCAGTGATACATCCGGACATTCTCAGATAACCACTCACACACCCAGTACAGACCCACACAGTCACTCACACACTCACATACCCAGTCACACACCCATACAGCCACTCACACACCCACTGTATTAAATGTGTTGTATTTTGTATTGAATGTGGGCTTTTGGTTGGGGACGGATCTGTGGATCCGTCGCAGATCCGCTCGTAGCATAGCCAGCAGATCCCTTATTTGTCAGAGGATCTGCGGCAGATCTGCGGATCCAAGTGCCAAATCACAAAAAAGGATTTGAAAAAAAAAACAGTGTTTGGGAAAAGGGTTTGTTTTGAAAAGAGCCTTTGTGCTTATGGTGTGTAGATGATAACTATACATAGAAAAGGATGCAGTCTTAAGTTGTTGAGGAACCCCCTTTTGCCTGTGTCTGTGAAATGGACTGCGTCTTTTCAATATATTCTGTCCATCTCAAAGCGTAAGTTGTTATGGTATATAGAGCCTAAGTTGTGGTCTCGGAGAAATGCAGAACAGCTTTATGGACATGTTTCCTGGATTTCTCCAACTGTGATCAAAATTGGGTTGAACACGGCCACTTCGTTCTTTGGCAAATGTTGGAGAATGCCAAGGCAGTATGTGGGAAAAATGACTTCAATTTACCAACTGTATCCTTCATTAGGATTTCCAGTCCTACCCCAGTAATTGTGCCTAGGTCATTGCCACCACAGTTCACAATCATGAGGTCTGGATGTTGGCAATCCGCAAGGCTTTCAACCAAAGGCAGCAATTGCTGCCACTTTAACCCTCTCTGGCCAACCCAAGTGATGTCTACATTTGGTAAACCTAGGTACCTGTCAATGCCACTCTTTCTAGCACTCTCGCTGGCCCAAAACACAAAACTATGGCCCACAATCCAGATTCAAACCATTCTGGAGACAAGTAGGAGTAGTGCACAGGAAAAGGCTACAGCAGAACGAGGCAGTTTTGAAGATGAAAGGCAGCTAAAATGGAGGACTGCACGTAAAATATAAAAGAACGTATTTGATTGGATGGAGATGTGCAGGGAAATAAAATCAGGTAGTCACTTTAACAAAAAAAGTAATTACCTCTGTGATTGGCTTTGGGGAAAAAAAAGTTATATTGTTTGGGATATGCTTGGAATTGATAACAGTCAACCACACCTGCTACAGTTAATGTGAGGCTAGTATGCTGTTTAGAGAAAGTCTTGTGAACTTTTTACCTACTGGTAGGCAGAGACTACTGGAAGCATGGTTACTATGGAAACGGAGATAAAAGAGTGCAGGGGAAGGTAACAAAAGAGACTGCAGTGCGGAACTGAAAAGCAGAGTGGTGTATATAAATTGCTCAGTAGGGAGTGTATGTCTTATAATTGACAATAGTTTACAAAATGAAAAAAATGAAAAGCATTTACAGCAGACTATTGAATGCTTTTCAGGGCTTTTGTGTAGATCCGTGGATCCACCGTGGATTTACACAGGGCCGCACTGAGCGCCGCGATTGATCCGCGGATCTGCGAATAACCTACCAAATTGGACTTTTTTAGAGGAAACATGGAAAGGGTTAAAGAAATAGTGGCCATTTAGGAGTGGTATAACAAAAATAAAAGATGAAAGGAAGTCTGTGATTTGCTAAGTTTAGGAGTATGAGTAAGAGCACATGGGGAAGGGTAGCCATTTAGATGTTTTTCTACTGAGAGTGGAGGAGGATTGCCATATCTCTCACCTGAAATTTGCAGTGGAAAACAGATGTTAACAGATAATACACTAAAAGTTGGACAACAACAAAGAGATTTTACAGGTATGTTAATTAGGTTGTACTATAAAAAAGTAGATTTAAAAAAGTGTGTGTGAAATAACATTTGCAGCTTCTAGACACGACAGTAAAAGGCAAAATAGAAGGGAGCTTAGATGAGAACATTAACTAAAAATATAGTGAGCAGCAAAGGAGGAAGAGGAATTGGTATACTGAAAATATAGCTATTTTATTAAGCCAGTATGAATGAATGTGTTAGAAATTAGATGTGGGTGCTTGCTTATAGTGTGTAATTTAATAGTATGTAATTTGCACCCAATCACACAGTCAGGCAGGCACTTATACACCCAGTTACACTTCCACAAAAGCACTTATGTACCCGCCACTCATATAGCCACACAGTGACTGATGCACTCAGTCACACACCCATAAAACCATGCACATACCCATTTACTCACCTATACATCTACTTACATAGTCATTCACACACCCATACAGGCACTGTCACACCCACTCACACACATATACAGCCATTCATGTACCCAGTACCCAGAACTCAGAGTCATTTACACACATACTTACTTACACGCCCATACACCAAGTTACACACTCGGTCACCCATCCATATAGCCACTCACATACCTATTTACAAAACCATGCAGCCACTCACACACTCAGTCAGATAGCAACAGAGGCACTTACACATACATTCACACAACCATACAGCACTTGTGTATCCACCCCAATAGAGCCACTTGCACAGTTACACACACAAACACCCACTAACACAGCCAGTTACCAATCCATACAGCCACTTACACACCCATTTAGACACCCATACAGTCACTAACACACCCAGTCACACACTAACACAGCTACGTACACATCCAATGACTCACTCAAAGAGGCACTGATACACTCACTCACATATCCAGTCAACCACTCACACACCCAGTCACCCACCCGTACAGTCACTCACATTCCCATACTCAGACACTTACACAGCCTCTTACACACTGACATAACCACTTATGTAGCTACTCTCTTGCTTATAGTATGTAATCTAATCTCAAGTTAAATGTATTCTATATTTGCTTTTCAGACATCTACTTGTGCTTAAAGAGTAATGGAAGATGGAAGGATGAGGTGAAACCCATATTAAGAATTATGCTTCTTGATAGCATCCATAAACTGGGCAACAGAGGATCTATTTAGTTCAATTGGCATAAGGTGTTTGGCACAATGAGTGACAATGTCTTGCAGTTTTGGTGAAACAGCGGGATGGTAAGTATCTGGTCAGGTGGTAAGGATCCCACAGATGGTCCAACTGCTGATGATGATGCACCACCTTCCCTCTCCCTTATCAACCTCTGATACGTCCTTGTATGTATGGTTTTCAGGTGTTTCAAAACAGACAATGTGCCATGTGAACACTTCTTCAGAGTACCTCCTGACAGTTTTTTGCTGCATAGAAGGCATTGGAGAATTTTCGCAAGATCTTTCTTTTCTCCTGAAGGGATGATGAAATATTTCCAAACGTCAGAGGAATTCTTTGGAGGTAGTACGTTTTCTTCTTCTTCGTCCTGCTCTTTCCTTTCACTTCTATCTTCAGCAGAAGAGATCTTAACTTTAAAACTCTCATGTTTTGAAGGAAATGGACAAATACGATGGAACTGTGCTGCAGAGACTGTCTCCAGAGAGATGTGAAACTGAAATAACTGATTTAGAGTGTGGTTTCAATGTGGATGGGTGGCCAGACTTGTGGTGGCATCGCAGCGGATCTGCGGATCCATAAATTGAATGGAAAACAGAGAAAGACTTTGTGTTTTTCATTTGTAAAAAGTTTAATAATTTATGTTAATTTGTTAATTGTTGGTTTTAAATTGTATAATAATAAATGTGTTATTAAAATGTATTTATAAACTTGTAAAAATGTATACTACCAAATAGAACTTATAGGTGAAATTGTAGTAGAATTTATATAAAAAAACAGTGAAATTCACTAAAAACTACAGGTTACAGGAACGTTACAGTTAGGAAATAGCATTAAAAAAACAGAGAAATTCACAGAAAACCCAAAGGTTAAAGGGACGTTATAGTTAGGCTCAGATTTTACATCCACAAAACCATAGGAATTCAGCAGTTATAGTTACCTATTCTAACTATGAGTTACTCCCCCGCAATGCACTGCTTATGACCTCACATATAACATCACTCATGACATGGTCAATGACATCACTGCTGACATCTCAAATGACATCACTGATGACATCATCCAGCAAAGTAAACTTCAATATACTTCATAAAATACAATTTACATTTTTTTAAAGTAAGAAGAAGACACAGTTGAGAGACATACAGCACAGAGCTCACTGTAATAATCCCGGCCCCCTGATATACCTCTGTAAAAAAAATGCTGTCCAGAGATTTTCATTTTTGATTTGTGTTTTTGGATCATTAGAGAAGTAATTAAGCCTGGGTAGACATTGCTAATCCGGGCTGAATTTTTCTGGACAACATTTTTAAAAATGGCGCATGTGGTGAAGTGATAATGTAATATTTCAGGAACCATGACACCTATATACTTCATTTGGGTGTCAAAATATAGGTTTTGGAAGTGAAGTAGTCTTATAGAGAAGGAAAATAACTCCTCAGAGCAACCATTCTACCTTTTTCCAAAATGATGGCTATAATACCGGCGGCTCCTCCTTTAAGGCGGAGGAGCGTCGCCCCACAAAAAAAAAAAAATGATAATAACACCATTTTATTATCATTTCATTTTTTCATTGCAGTTCTGTAGGTGTGGGGCGGGGCTGCCCGCATAACAGTTTGGCTGGCCGTCTTGGGCCGGCCAAACAGTCATGCGCACTTTGCATGTACTCCACCGTCTGTGATGCACAGCTTAGGTGGAGAATATGCACGGGCCCCCAGTCCCCATCTGAACAACGGCGCTTAGACCAATCACGACGCTGCTATCAGCAGCGTCGTGATTGGCTAGAGAAGCCTGGGTGCTTCCTGTTCCTGCGTCGTAGCAAGAAGGATGAAGGAGAGGCGGCCGCCAGTAAGGTAAGTTTACATTTTCTCCCCCCACCCTTTTTTTCTTTTTTTGGATCCATTTAGAAGAGCCCACTCAACATGTGGCACATCACAAAGGTCAGCTTCCTCCAATTTCCTGTTAAGTTCTTGAACAATATGGCCTGTACCTTTTGAATATCTCTCTGCAGGCACCAACTTCTCATTGACAATCATTCCACTTGCAATAATTGGAAATTCAGTGTTTACTGAAGCATCAGCAATGTTTTGGCGAGTTAACATCTCCAAGTTCATCTTGTTCAATGTTGATGACCAGAATTTATCAAGTTGCACAGGTATAAGTGTCGAATTTTTGATGCAGGCAAGTCAATTGTGCCACTTATAGACTTTCGTCTGATTCTCTCACATTGTTTTACAGATAGTTCAAAATAACTGTCAAAGACAATGTGCAGTTCTTGCAAGGTGCACACTGACTTTGATATCTGTAGAACAGTCTGAACGACCTCTCCGAAGTTTTGCATGGATGAAATCTTGACCATTCGCAATTGTGACATATAGCCCACAACAGCAGTTTTCAATGAGGACACCTATTGTAATTGAAATTCTTCAGGTGAAAGTTTTTTCGAGCTCTTGTACGAGTTTGTGCTTGACTGGTTTAGTTGCAGCATCTCCATCAAATAATGCGTTTCTTGGAAAAAGATCATGTGACAGAATATCCTTGATAAATTCACCCCTTTTCTTTTTTCTACATCCATCTCTCTATGTGCTTGCGAAAGTTGTTTTTTGTAACCTGTTTTGTAGTGGCTAGTTGGATGAAACTCTTACTATGGCAATTAAAGAGTGGGTATTTAGCTTTAGTATTTATGTCAAACAGCTTTTTCTCTTTCAGTACAGATCTCTCCTGCTTCAGTTCTGCTTATAGTTTTGATCCATGTTCCAGGACATCTAGTAGACGTGTCTTTATATCGTTATCCACATACTGTTTGGTCATGAAGTTGTGTAGTTGCACAGGCTCAGTCATTTCAAAGAGGATTCCTTGCTGCTGCATGAAGAAGGCTGTCAACATGTTTATTAAAACGT
The DNA here is from genome assembly GCA_963921515.1 of Calotriton arnoldi. Lineage (NCBI taxonomy): Eukaryota > Metazoa > Chordata > Amphibia > Caudata > Salamandridae > Calotriton > Calotriton arnoldi. The sequence continues at coordinate 890,281 of CAWUFW010006880.1, forward strand.
TTCCCTCTCTTTCCCGCAAGTTCATGGTGAGGAACAGTTTCACAATGGTCCATTAATTTTGAATTTGTCATCTCTCTGAAAACTTTGCAATTAGAAAGGACTTCATGGTAAACTAGTTGCCATTGAGCAATATATTCACTTTTACGTGTCTGACCATCAATTCCCTTGGAACGTTTCTGTGATCTCTGGATCATCTGTTCCAGTTTCATATCTGGAGCCACAGCTTTGAACATTCCCTCGCTGTCTTTCACCACAAAATGTCTTTGGATGAATTTTCTGTAGAGGTATGGTTTTGCCACCTCTAGCTTCTTCACTCTTTCCATATACTAGAACCCATATCTCAGGTAGTTTATGCAATAGAATTTGCGGAACACAGTAATCAGTGACTCGACAGTATTCACGTGCAGCTCCCAGTCGCCTTCCTGATCAGCATGTACCAAGTTTTTCACCAGAGCTATAATGTGTAAAACATTTCCCCAACACTTGCAAAGTTCTGATTTTTCTTCACATTCTTCGACAAACTCTACGAACTTGGTTTTCAGATTTTAAACTGAGTGTATTGAACATTGCCTGGCTTTGCATTATGTCTTTTGAATGAAGTGCACCCTGGGAGTTGTTCACTTCTGAGATAAGATATGGAAAACCTAATTTGTCATTGTTGTTCCAGAAAGCATTCCAGCGCAATGTTTCTATAGCCTCAGATATGATGAGCATACCGTGTAATGAACAAACATAATGAGTTCGGCTCAATACTGACTGGACAGGTTTGCTTCCAAAGATTTCAGCCTCAATAAGTGCATTGTCTATGCCACATCCACTGAGATAACCTCCTGCACACCGCAACGCAACTTTTGTCATCAGGAAAACGCCCATCGTTAGAGAAAGATCATCAAATTCTACTGGATTGCTCATAAAAATGTCAGCTACAGTACGGAAGACACCTTCATCGCAGAAAAGGCTGGTCTTCAAGCTGAGCACGCACATTTTGGATTTTTTTAGAGCTGTGTATACTGTTACGTAGTTTGTGACTGGAGATGGTATTACTGGTAAATACCCAACCTTCTTCAGTGGAACGGTATTTTGGGAGATCAGAGCATGAATTCCAGCCCACGAAGGAACTGGCTTTTCTTCATCTTTCAGTCCGCACCAAATAAGCTATATGATAAATTCAGTTAAATCAGCCTTGCGGACCGCAGCATCAGGTAGAAGATCCATGTCCTCAGCCATTATGAAACTTTCTGGTAGACTGGGACGTGTTGATGGCTTTTAGTGATTTTGCACACGTTGGCAAGGCAGTTGGGTTATAGGTTTGCAGCTTCATTTGTTTATGACAACAGCTGACAAAGCTCGTTTTCCAGCAGCTACTTCATTGATACAGTCTTGAAAAAGCACCACTGCAGTATCATGTGTGCTGGATGTTCCAGACAAAGAAGAGCTGTCTTCAAAATTAAAATTATCAAGAGCAGCAATTGTAAATCCTTTCCTGGTAAAGTGACTTGGAAGTGGTGTGCTGTCGGATCCACAAGATTTTACAGAATGCGCTGCTAACAAATTCCTGCTCCATACTATGTCATTATAACTTGTTGATACACCAATCCTATTCATTGAAGTGATAATCTCTCTACTTTCGCACTTGTGATAGACTGCGTGGGCAGTCATCATGTGCAGCGGAGTTTTCTTTTTGCCGTGATGTAACCAAAAACATGATTTGGAAAAGACAGTACATTTTCACAGCATAAGCCTGTCGGTTAATGGGATTGTCTCCCACTTCTTCACTTATATCTGCGAAGCCATCATCAATGTTGTCGGCTTATGTTCCAAACTTTAGTTTGTAACAGTTTTGCTTTGCTGATATTAAACAATGATATAAAAAAATGTTAAGACTACATCAGGCATTCTTGTTGACTCCCATGATTTGCGGAGCTCTAGGGCATCACAAAATTTGTCATTAAGTCCAAAATCGAAATCTTTTAGGACATTTCTTAAAATGGTTCCTGCTGATTTTACTGCATCCTGTGATCTTATTTTGGCAGCAAGAACTTCATGAGTCAAATCAGCTGAGAACACCACAAGTGGCACATTATTTTTGTTAGACTGACAAAAACAAATTCTGTCATTGTACACCAGAAAAATCTTAATTTCATTATTATAGATCAATACAGTTTCATCAATGTTGATCATTATTTCTCTGATGTCACGGAGTGTGGACCCGTAGCCAGCACTCAAGAGTGGCTTTAACATTTAATTTGCTTTTGCAAAGAGTGCAAACTTAACTGAAGGCTGGTGGTTACGTTGCTGCTGGGAGCTCATTGTACAATCATATTTTTTAATATATGCATGCATGCAGATCGGGTGGGCATACAAATCCGCTACAAATACATTCACCTCACTGTTTAGATCAGCTACTCAGCTGAAAACGTCATCTTGGATGAAACTAGCTGCAGATAAAAACATGTTTGCCCTTTGATTCTCACACGCTCTGTACTTTGTTCTTTCATCAATCCCATTGGCCCTTTGTCTGGCTAAACCACAGATAACACATTGAAGATCCTCTGCTTTCTGATCAGTTTTTGGAGATGAACGAGGGGTAGCCATCAATCTTCTAAGTGGTTGGGCATTGGGTTTGGTTGTTTTCACTTTCTCAGAAAACTCGGATTCTTGTTGTGATTCACTGGTTTCTGCTATTTTTTTCCAGGCTCTTTTCCATTGCATACGACTTGTAGCACTTGTTGTTACAATGATAAAATATTTGATCCTCTTCACCCATCAGTTTCAATCTTTTGTGAACTTCGTCTTGCCATATTTCTCCAGCATCTCAAACTCTCTTTTGTCCAGCTGCAGCTGTTAGCTTTTCTTTCGGATAAGTTTGGCATATGACACATTTTTTTTTTGCTGGAGTCCTCAGATTTTGTAGTTAGCAACACTCTGTCAGGAGATAAAGCTCCTCTGCTACCACCTGCTTCACTCATGTTTACGAATTTGAATCAACGGAAAACATGAAACAAAAACAATATTAAAATAAATTACCAATATGATGGCTAAAACCCATCATTATAGAGCTGCCATTTTGGAAAATGGTGGAAGGGTTGTTCTGAGGAGTTATTTTCTGTCTGTATAATATTACTTGACCCCCAAAACCTATGTTTGGACACCAAAATAAAGTATATAGTGTGAGAAGGTGGCTTGGTATATGCTGTCCACTAATTAAAGTGGGCACCTTGTACCTGTCCACATGACCCTTATGATGTTGGAGGTCAAAGATAACCTTTAGAAAGCTATCCTAGTGATAGCTGTGGAGAGCAGCCTTCAGGCTTAATCTTGAAGGAATGTAAAGCAGCTTGTTTTACCAGAGTATCACCACCTGAATGACTAAATGAAAGGAGAACCACACAGTAGTGATATAAAAATATGTATTTATTAATATAACACTCTCTACTAATCTCTACACGAGATTAGAACATAAAGCACACAATATAGGATCAATAGAAAAGTTGTAAGTAGCACACTACACAGCGGGCTCCAGGGGGAGACCGAACCATATACTAAACAAAATGGTATAACAATCACGACTTGACTAGACACAGCGCCTAGAGCACGTAGAATCGCTGGGACCTCAAGGAACCACCCAAGGCAGTGACACAGGGCGCCCACGGAGGACGGGTGCAGTGAGGAAACACGACTGCGTGCTCCGTGCAACTCTATGGGAAAGTCGCGGTTGGAAAGTTACAGTTTAAGGACACTTCTACGAGGACTTCAAGCAAACCCTTTGGAACATAAGAGGTTCTAGAGCTAACACACCAGTGAGTACCGAGGTACCTGTGTTACCTATCCCAGAGGAGCCGGGTTCATAGGGGTCAAGTGGTGTTGGAAAACTCAGTCGTTTTCAATGGAGAGCTGCGAAGAAGTACTGCTGCCAGGAAGGCGAAGAGTGTCCGGTGGAATCCAAGCCTGGATTCGAGGTGAGAGGAACCTGAAAGCAGAGGGGACAGAGTCTGGGTCACTTCAGGTGACCAGGGGCTCGGTAGTCGAATGCCCACCGATGTCGGGTGCTTCAGGTGAGAAGGATGCTTGACTCTGCAGCCACGGGGACCAGGAGACGTCGACGACGACCACAGTCCGGAGTTGAGCTGTCCCACGAAGGATGTCGAGTGCTGAGGGGTCAGTGTCCGGCTGGAGCACCAACAAGCCTTGGCAAATGCAACCCACGCGGGCAGAGGAAACAGGTTACGGTGTGGACCAGCAAGGTCCAGGAGACTCTCCAAGCAATGGGGAGTCAGGGCACGTCTGGAGCAACCAGGAAAGCCCAAGGATAAACAAAGTGACCCTTGCCAGGACCCACAGGCCAACGGACCAGGGATCGCGAGGAGACCTCGAGAGAACTCGCAATTCACCAGCCCACAGAGCACTCGGTGAGTGGAGGCCGGATATCTTCGGTGCAAATGCTGCTCGGGGTCAGGACTACACGGAGTCCAAAGCACAAGTTCAGGGATCGCCAACAAGCATATGCTTCTGCAAATGTACGCGGTAGGATTCCAAGGTGTTTGACACCAAATACGACATGTTTCTAAGCAGCCGTTTTAAAGTTAGCATTTACCGCGAGGTTATAATGCAACTTAACCTATATGTCTGGCTGCATCACTGACAACCCCGGAGAATGGTCTCCGAAGGCTGCAGAGGGGCTCTGCTCATGCAGGAGCACCCTCTCACGTAAAACCCCGCACCCTGCCTTCAGGATTGATAAGGCCTGCTATAGGGGTGACTGATAGGTTTTTAAGTGTAGTGATTTAGATAGATATAGGGAACCTATATCTAAGTAAGTGGTGCAAGGACCAGCTTACACAGGATGCTGTAGCAGACCTGTTGTGTCATTTTGAATGGCCTCTCATGGGTGGCATAATACATGCTTCAGCCCATGGGAGGCCTCTGGGGTACCTATGCCCTGGGTACATGGTGTACCATATACTAGGGACTTATAAGGGTACCCCAGTATCCAATCTGAAGTGTACCTAAAGTACATGCATATCAATTTAAGGGAGAAAGCAGATAGACTGGGGTCCTGGATAGCAGGATCCCAGTCAGACTAGTCCAAAAACAGTGATACATCAGCAAAAATTGGGGGTAACAATAAGAAGCAGATCCTACTTTCCTACACAACTCCCCCCCCCAAACGCAAGGACATTAAACTAACCTTGACCAGTTGAGTCTTCATGTTCTAAGTGGAAATATCTGGAGAGTCCATCTGCATTGGCATGGTTACTCCCAGGTCTATGTTCCACTGTATAGTCCATCCCCTGTATGGAAATGGACCACCTCAAGAGTTTGGGGTTTTCACCCTTCATCTGTTTTAGCCATAAGAGGGGCTTATGGTCTGTCTGAACAATGAACTGAGTGCCAAACAGGTATGGCCTCAGCTTCTTCAGAGCCCAAACCACAGCAAAGGCTTCCCTCTCAATAGCTGACCAACGTTTCTCTCTGGGGGTCAGCCTCCTGCTTATGAAAGCTACTGGCTGATCCTGACCCTCCTCATTCAATTGTGATAACACAGCCCCTACCCCCAATTCAGATGCATCTGTTTGAACAATGAATTGCTAGGAATAATCAGGACTTTGCAGAATGGGAGCAGTGCACATGGCCTGCTTCAGGTCATCAAATGCCTTTTGACAGCTATCTGTCCACTGAACTTTCTTAGGCATTCTTTTGGAAGTGAAGTCATTTAAAGGGGTCACTATGGAGCCATATCCTTTGACAAACCTCCTGTAGTTCCCAGTCAGGCCCAAGAAAGCTCTGACCTGAGTCTGGGTAGTTGGAGCAACCCAATCCATGATGGTTTGGAGTTTGCTCTGCAATGGTTGACCCTGGCTTCCACCCACAAGGTGGCCCAGGTACATAACCTTACTCTGCCCTGTCTCGCACTTGGTAGCCTTGATAGTGAGGCCTGCTTTCTGCAGGGCCTCCAGAACATTTCTCAGGTGGACCAGGTGATCCTCCCAGGTGGAGCTAAAGACAGCAATATCATCTAGATAAGCTGCACTATAGGCTTCCAGACCTGTGAGAACTTTATTCACCAGCCTTTGAAATGTGGCAGGTGCATTTTTCAAGCCAAAAGGCATCACCACAAATTGGTAGTGCCCACTAGGGGTTGAGAATGCTGTTTTTGGTTTTACTTCCTCAGCTAATCTGATTTGCCAGTAACCAGCTGTCAGGTCAAAGGTACTTAAGAACTTGGCAGAGGCCAAAGTATCAATAAGTTCATCTGCCCTTGGAATTGGATGAGCATCAGTCCTAGTGACTGCATTGAGTCCCCTGTAGTCAACACAGAACCTCATCTCTCTCTTACCACCCTGGGTGTGAGGTTTTGGTACTAAGACTACTGGGCTAGCCCAAGGGCTATCTGAGGGCTCAATCACTCCCAGTCCCAACATTTTTTGGACTTCAGTCCTGATAGAGTCCCTGACATGATCAGGTTGCCTGTAAATCTTATTTTTAACAGGCAGACTGTCACCTGTGTCCACATCATGGGGGCACCAGGTAGTCTGACTTGGAGTCAGTGAAAACATGTGTCTGTACTGATTGAGGACCTTCCTGCAATCAGTCTGTTGCTGTTCAGTGAGGCTGCCTGCCAAGGCTACTCCATCAACTGAACCATCATCAGGGTTCTGTGAGAGGAGGTCAGGGAGTGGATCACTCTCTTCCTCCTGTCCCTCATCAGTAGCCATGAGCAAGCCCATGTCTGCCCTGTCCACATATGGCTTGAGCCTGTTCACATGGAGCACCCTGTGGGGGCTCCTGGGAGTTCCAAGGTCCACCAGGTAGGTAACCTCTCCCTTCTGCTCAAGAATGGTATGGGGCCCACTCCACTTGTCTTGGGGAGCTGCTGGGGCCACAGGCTCCAACACCCATACCTTTTGTCCTGGCTGATACACAGTCAAAACAGCCTTTTGGTCATGCCAGGCCTTTTGCAATTCCTGGCTAGCCTCAAGGTTTTGGATGCCTTCTTCATGTACTCAGCCATCCTGGAGCGGAGACCAAGTACATAGTCCACTATGTCCTGTTTAGGTGGTTTGAGAGGTAACTCCCATCCCTCCTTAACCAAACATAAGGGACCCCTAACTGGATGTCCAAACAGAAGTTCAAAAGGGCTGTAGCCAACCCCCTTCTGAGGAACCTCTCTGTAGGCAAAAAGAAGGCAGGGCAAAAGGATATCCCATCTACGCCTGAGCTTGTCAGGGAGACCTTTTATCATGCCCTTTAGGGTTTTGTTGAATCTCTCAACTAAGTCAGGAACAAATTCCCTTTGGGATTTCTCATAAGCATACAATTTTCTTTGCACACCACATTCAAACAGTCAAGCAATCACCATAAAGTGTAGCAGTAGCCAAAAAGCCAATATATAAATGTTTATTGTATAAGTCCTTCAATAAAATTTAAAAAGATTAAAATGTACACAATACATAAGGCAATCAATACTTGTGACAATTTTTAAAAACCAAATTCATATAACACAGGGTAAAAGACAATACAAACAATATTAAAAGTGCAAATTAATGTACACAAGCCACCAAACCAATAATCATAAAAATTTCAACTCCTATGTTTTGGTAGTTCTGACAATCAAGAAGCTTCTTGATTTTATTGAAGGACTTATAGAATAAACATTTATATATTGGCTTTTTGGCTACTGCTACACTTTATGGTGATTGCTTGACTGTTTGAATGTGGTGTGCAAAGAAAATTGTATGCTTATGAGAAATCCCAAAGGGAATTTGTTCCTGACCTAGTGTCACTTTGGCGTCCTGTCCCTTTGGTGAGTAGGACCCCTCTCTTTTCTGAAGAATCTCTCAACTAACCCATTGCATTGTGGGTGATAGGGTGTGGTGAATTTGTAGTTCACTCCACACACCTTCCCCATAGCAGTCAGGTAACCAGACAAAGTTTGCACCTCTATCTGATACCACCTCCTTAAGGAAACCCACTCTGGAAAAATTCCCAGGAGGGCCCTTGCCACAGCAGGAGCTGTGGTGGTCCTAAGGGGTATTGCTTCTGGATACCTAGTGGCATGGTCCACCACCACTAGTATGAATCTGTGTCCAGATGCAGTTGGAGGATCCATGGGACCAACAATGTCAATCCCAACCCTCTCAGAGGGAACCCACACCACAGGTAGTGGTATCAGGGGGGCATTTGTAGTACCACTTGCCTTAGCACTGGCTTGGCAAGTGATACAGGAGCGACAAAACTCCTTTATGTCTTCTGACATGTGAGGCCAGTGAAAGTGAGGGACAATTCTGTCCCAGGTCTTGTTTTGGCCTAAGTGTCCTGCTAATGGGATATCATGTGCCAGTGTTAATAGGAAGCCCCTAAACTTCAGAGGTATAACCAACCTCCTGGTAGCACCAGGCTTGGGGTCTCTACCCTCTGAGTATAGGAGTCCATCATCCCAGTAGATCCTGTGGGACCCACTGGCACTCCCAGCAGCCTCAGCAGCAGCTTGCTGTCTGAGGGGTTCAAGAGAGGGGCAGTTCAGCTGCTCCTGGCTCAGATCTGCCCTGGAAGGGCCCCCTGTCCCCAAGAACTCAACCTGGTCAGGTTCAAGTTCCTCTGAGACAGTTCCTTCACAGGGACTGAGATCATCTCCCTCAGGAGACTGATCCTCACTCTGAGGCAGGGGGGGAAGACACTGCCTTACCCCTACTGCTCCTTCTCTTGGAAGGCACCTGGTCCATTATTCCAGGATCCAGGGCCTGTTCAGTGGAAGACATTTTTGCCTGTGACCTAGTCATGGCAAACACATCTGCAGGGATGCCCAACATTTCTGCATGTGTCCTGAGTTCCACCTCAGCCCAAGCTGAAGTTTCCAAATCATTGCCCAACAAGCACTCTATAGGGTGGTCTGAGCTAACCACAACCTTCTTAGGGCCAGTTACCCCTCCCCAGGTGAAATTCACAACTGCCAAGGAATGGTCTGTCCTGACATTGCTTGCATTGGTCACTTGGTACATCTCACCAAGTATGATCTGGTCAGGGCCCACAAGATCTTTTGTCACCATAGTGACACTTGCACCTGTGTCCCTGTATGCAATGGCCTCCTTACCATTGATCAAAGGCTGTTGTGTGTACTTGCCCAGGTTACTGGGACTTACAAATAAGGAGGCAATATCCATGCCTCCATCACAGACCAAAACAGCCTGAATTGGAATTCTGACTAGGCCAGAATCCATCTCAGATCCCAAGGTTAACCCTACTATACCCTTGTTCTGTGTGCCACCACTTGAGACTGTGCTAGGGGGAACAGTTGCCTTAGGGGCAGTGGTGGTAGGAGTGGAATCCTTGGCCCTTGGACAATTGGCATCTTTTGTCCAATTGGTCTTCTCTTTACAGATATGACACCAAGGATTCCTTTTGCCTTTACCCTTGTTGGATTGTGACTCCCCCCCCAGATGCAGGTTTTTGGGGCCCTTGTGAAGACTTCTGGTCTTTACCCTTCTCCCCACCCTTATCTGAAGTTTTAGCATCTTGCTTCTTGGGGTCACCACCTTGGTTCTGAGCTTTCTGCTTCACCCTGGTTCTGACCCATTTGTCTGCCTTCTTACCCAATTCTTGGAGAGAGGTCAGATCAGAGTTAACCAGGTACTGATGCAACAACTGATTTTGGCAATTATTAAGGATCTGCTCCCTCATAATTAAATTGTACAATCCCTTAAAATCATTCACTTTACTGCCAAGTAACCAGCCTTCCAGAGCCTTAGTAGCACAATCTACAAAGTCTACCCAGTCATGAGTCTGTGTCTTCTGGGTGTCTCTGAACCTAATTGTATTGCTCAGTGGTTAAGCCAAACCCATCAATGAGAGCACTCTTCAGGACTGAATAATTGTCAGCATCCTCTTCTCTAACAGTGAGGAGCTTATTTCTACCTTTGCCAGCAAAGGAGAGCCACAAGATAGCTGCCCACTGCTCCTTAGGGACCCTCTGTACCTTACAGGCCCTCTCTAGTGCAGTTATCCATTTGTGGATGTCATCCCCACTCTGGTAGGGAGGGACTATCTTGTTCAGGTTCCTATGATCATGAGTATACTCCTTAACCCTAGGGACACTGTTGCTGCCACCATGGGACTCTAATCCCAATCTCTTTGTAGCTCTCTGGAGCTCTAGGGAGTCCCTGTCTAGGGCCAACTGCTCCTTCTTGAGCCTAAGCTTGATTTTCTCAAGCTCCAGAAGTTGGCACTGTCTCTCATAAGAGGATTCCTCTTATTTGAAATGGAAGTCACTATTGAAGTTCCTGAGTGCTGAGATTCTACAGAGGGAGATCTAGATCTCCTAGGTAAACTCTGTACTCTTCCTGGTGGGGTAAAGAGAGGGCCACTGGGGCCTTCTCCCCCACCTAAAGGAAGTTCTCTGTTTTCCAGGTTAGAATCATTCTGATCCTCCTGGCCAGGGTTTGAGTCCAGGTCAAAGAAGGTTTCACTTCCTGGCCTTTCCTCATTCCCTACCCCACACACTCTATCTGCCTCATCAGACCCTGGGGTCTTCCTAAGGTCATCTAGGAGTAACATCTCAATGAGACGTTGGGCGTTTGCACTTCTCCCTGTCCTCAACTTCCTAGACACACACATGGCTTTCAATTCTTGGAATGAGAAGCCATTGTACCTAGTTGGCAGAGAGCCACTGGCTTCTCCTCTAGAAGACATACTAGTGTTATGTGGTGTAGGCACCTACCTAACCTAGTGGAGACTAAACTCTCTTGAGTTGGAGAAAGGGTATGCTGGACCCTTGACTTACCCAACTCCAAGTTCAGTAGAACTTACTTATTCTAATCTTGATTATATGTACCTAGTACTTAGTGGTTTTCAGTTAATCACTCAATGAGATTTATCTGGTAAAACAATAGCAAGCTTGAATCCCAACCGCTGCACACCAATGCGAGAAGGTGGCTTGGTATATGCTGTCCATTAATTAAAGTGGGCACCTTGTACCAGTCCACACGGCCCTTATGATGTTGGAGGTCAAAGCTTTAGAAAGCTATCCTAGTGGTAGCTGTGGAGAGCAGCCTTCAGGCTTAATCTTGAAGGAATGTAAAGCAGCTTGTTTTACCAGAGTATCACCTCCTGAATGACTAAATGAAAGGAGAACCACACAGAAATGATATAAAAATATGTATTTATTAATATAACAATCTCTACTAATCTCTACACGAGATTAGAACATAAAGCACATAATAGAGGATCAATAGAACAGTTGTAAGTAGCACAATACACAGCGGGCTCCAGGGGGAGACCGAACCATATACTAAAAAAAATGGTATAACAATCACGACTTGACTAGACACAGTGCCTAGAGCACGTAGAATCGCTGGGACCCCAAGGAACCACCCAAGGCAGTGACACAGGGCGCCCACGGAGGACGGGTGCAGTGAGGAAACACGACCGCGTGCTCCGTGCAACTCTATGGGAAAGTCGCGGTTGGAAAGTTACACTTTAAGGACACTTCTACGAGGACTTCAGGCAAACCCTTTGGAACATAAGAGGTTCTAGAGCCAACACACCAGTGAGTACCGAGGTACCTGTGTTACCTATCACAGAGGAGCCGGGTGCATAGGGGTCAAGTGGTGTCGGAAACCTCCGTCGTTTTCAATGGAGAGCTGCAAAGAAGTACTGCTGCCAGGAAGGCGAAGAGTGTCCGGTGGAATCCAACCCTGGATTCGAGGTGAGAGGAACCTGAAAGCAGAGGGGACAGAGTCTGGGTCACTTCAGGTGACCAGGGGCTCGGTAGTCGAATGCCCACCGATGTCGGGTGCTTCAGCTGAGAAGTAAGGATGCTTGACTCTGCAGCCACGGGGACCAGGAGACGTCGACGACAACCACAGTCCGGAGGTGAGCTGTCCCACGAAGGATGTCGAGTGCGGAGGGGTCAGTGTCCGGCTGGAGCACCAACAAGCCTTGGCAAATGCAACCCACGCGGGCAGAGGAAACAGGTTATGGTGTGGACCAGCAAGATCCAGGAGACTCTCCAAGCAATGGGGAGTCAGGGCACGTCTGGAGCAACCAGGAAAGCCCAAGGATAAACAAAGTGACCTTCGCCAGGACCCACAGGCCAACGGACCAGGGATCGCGAGGAGACCTCGAGAGAACTCGCAAAGCACCAGCCCACAGAGCACTCGTGAGTGGAGGCCGGATATCTTCGGTGCAAATGCTGCTCGGGGTCAGGACTACACGGAGTCCAAAGCACAAGTTCAGGATCGCCAACAAGCATATGCTTCTGCAAATGTACGCAGTGCACAGGGGTTCGGGTAGCACGGTCCCCACGAGGGATACTGGTCTCAGAATCGCTGAGAGGTCAGATCAACCTCGAGGACCTTCGGGAACCCACCTCCTGTATTGCTGAAATCTTCAGAGTCCGCAGGAGCTCTGGAGATGCAAGCCGGTCAGATGCGTTTTGGTGCCTGCTGCTGCAGGGGAGTAACTCCTTTACTCCAAGGGAGATTCTTCAGTTGTCCAGCGTCGTGCAGACAGTCGAAGTACTTGGTTTCTTCTTGGCAGAATCTTGTCCAGGTAAAATCTAAAGTCCGGTATCCAGGTATCCCACTTTATACCCACGGGAGAGGGTTGGAAAGATTCTGTGGACCCTACTAGGGGAGGGGCAGGATAGAGGGGTGGCTACACCCATGTCCTTTGTCCAGTTTTGCGCCAGAGCAGGAGCCACTGGCTCCCAGAACTCGTTTGAGCTGGACTATGCACAGGGACACCAAATGTGCCCCCAGTGCAGACTTTCTGGCACTCTCAGAGTGCACCCACCCAGCCCCAATACACTAAATCCTGTCTGGGAGGTGGTCACACCTCCCTGTGACAGGATGCCTATTGTCATGCCTTCCTCTGCTCGAGCTTGGCTCAGCAGCAGGAGAGCAGAATCGTGTCTGTGGCTGGCAGCATCCATTTTGTGCTGCCCAGGTCGAGAAAGCTGATACCGGGTAGAACGGTGACCCACAGTAGTGGTTCTTGAAGGGTGGAATCATACCTCCCATACCAGTTACTGGTGTGGAGGTAGGATTCCAAGGTGTTTGACACCAAATACGACATGTTTCTAAGCAGCCGTTTTAAAGTTAGCATTTACCGCGAGGTTATAATGCAACTTAACCTATATGTCTGGCTGCATCACTGACAACCCCGGAGAATGGTCTCGGAAGGCTGCAGAGGGGCTCTGCTCATGCAGGAGCACCCTCTCACGTAAAACCCTGCACCCTGGCTTCAGGATTGATAAGGCCTGCCATAGGGGTGACTGATAGGTTTTTAAGTGTAGTGATTTAGATAGATATAGGGAACCTATATCTAAGTAAGTGGTGCAAGCACCAGCTTACACAGGCTGCTGTAGCAGACCAGTTGTGTCATTTTGAATGGCCTCTCATGGGTGGCATAATACATGCTTCAGCCCATGGGAGGCCTCTGGGGTACCTATGCCCTGGGTACATGGTGTACCATATACTATGGACGTATAAGGGTACCCCAGTATCCAATCTGGAGTGTACCTAAAGTACATGCATATCAATTTAAGGGAGAAAGCAGATAGACTGCGGTCCTGAATAGCAGGATCCCAGTCAGACTAGTCCAAAAACAGTGATCCATCAGCAAAAATTGGGGGTAACCATAAGAAGCAGATTCTACTTTCCTACATATAGGTCTCATTGTTTCTGAAATATTACATCATCACTGCAACATATCTGCCATTTTTTAAAATGTTGTCCAGAAATATTTCGACCCACATCAGCAATGTCTACCCAAGATAAATTGCTTCTCTAATGATACAAAAACACAAATCAAAAATGAAAATCTCTGAACAATTTTTTTAGGGAGGTATATCAAGGAGCTAGGACTATAACCTTATCAACTACTACACTCACTTATCAAGTATGAGACAGTTCTCAGCGGTTAGTCCTGTGATTTCTAAACCACTACTGTAAACACTCATGAGCAAAGTGAAACGTCCATCTGAATAGGCGAGTCTATTGAAAACCACAACAACACAATACGTGAACCTGGAAAGAGGTTTTAGTGCAAATGTCAGATTTACACAAACCACTACAACGTATAACCAGTAGGGAGGTGTTAGCAGACAGGCCTCTGTGTGACAAACCACTAGTAAAATGATTCTTTATCCTGGAGAAAGGTGTGAGCAGAGAGGTGAGTCTGATGTAAATGTCTACTACACTGAGCCATCACCCTAGAGAAAGGTCTTAGTGAACAGATGAATTTATTGTAATCTACTACTACAGTCATTCATCACAAAGGAGAGAGATCTAAGGAAACTAGTCAATATGTCATACAACAAAACTAATCTCAGGCATCGCTGTGGAGTGAAGTCTTAATGAACAGCTTAGACTGCTACAAAGCACAACCATACATATACATCAGCAGGGGACATGTGTCAGTGTAGAGGCTAGTTTACTGATTAATAGTACATTTGCTTTAAAAACTAAATTATAGATCAAATGACGTATGTTAGAAATAGTACTACTCATTAGTAGTACAGGAAGAACAGTAATTTAACTCATGTAGCAGCTTAGTTTATATCTTTAAATCTCAGAAAGTTTTACAAAACACTTATGCTTACTGGATGATGTCATCAGTGATGTCATTTGAGATGTCATCAGTGATGTCACGGACCATGTCACGAGTGATGTAATATGTGAAGTCATAAGCAGTGCATTGCGGGGGCATAAGTTATAGTTAGCTCAGGTAACTATAACTGCTGAATTTCTATGGTTTTGTGTGTGTAAAGTCTGAACCTAACTATGATGCCACTGTAAACTTTGTTTTTTTAAGTTAATTTCTTAGTTTAAAAAAAAAATTCCTAACGATAACGTCCCTGTAACCTTTGTTTTTTCCAGTGAAAAAATTATATATATATATGACTTTGACAAAGACCGTGAGGTTGAAACGCGTCAGCAAGCAATAAATCTTTTCTCTTCAAACGAATCCTGAGTGCGTCTTTACCTTTCGTTGCACAACTGAAGGACATTGCAGATATATATATATACGTATATATATATATATATATATATATATATATATATATATATATTCACTGAAAAAACCAAAGGTTGCAGGGATGTTATAGTTATACATATACATTAGGATAAGTATATAAGGTTATCATCACTTATGTTTAGGAAGTCTTCTAATCCAGATAGTGTCTCACTAATATAAATTTGGAACACCTCGGCTGACTGGGAAATCATGAAGTTGAGGCATTTGTATCTCCTTAGCTCCAGGTGGGCATAAAATCATTATACGCCTACTGGCTGGGTTGAGCAAGAGCTAGTGGTAGCCAGCGTTGAGATCTAACTTTGAACCATTACACACCATTGAGGTCTGCAATTATGTCATCCATGGTGGGCGTGATGTGTCAGTCACGCCTTATGGCCTTATTAGGTAGTCGTATGCAGAGCCAAATGGCTCCCGGCTGCTTCAGCTTTGGGTATTGACCTTGAGAGACACTTTCTTGATTATGTTCATTTGTTCTAGCCTCAAGATGCCTTTTAGACATCCGAGCGAATGGAAGAGGAAAGAAAAGATTGTATGGATGACGTTCACCTGCAGGTCATGCAACTTGCAAGCAAAGAATACTAGGCATAGGTCTTCTGCTATGTGGAAGCCCAGCAATGTTCCTTCTTCCTCTGTAGTGACATGAAAATGGGTTTGTGTCTCAACATCTTCATTACAGACAGTTACGTCGATGATGCATGCCAGCGAAAGGGGCGACTGTCCACTGTAGGCATAGAACTTGGTGCACGATGGGGCTAAAGGGGAGTGGGGTAGGCTGTAGGATGTGATACAGTTTAATGTTCATCACGTTTACGGACGTCCCCTGTCAGTTAGTGTGCTCACTAATGTGAGCCTGTGATGGTTATTTGGCAAATGAGATTGGGTTTACATCAATTCTTGCCTTGCTTGGCGTGTGAGACTAATAAAATCTTGTAGTCATTATCGTCAAGTTTATTTTGTCTGTCTGGCATCATGACACTGTGGATGCTGGCCTGTTTTTTCTCTTCCAGTGATAGCTGTTGTGAAGCTGATGTGATACCGCCCTGGGTTTTATTGTCCTTGTTCTCCAGTTCTACACATTCAGGCAGAGTGGTTCGCCTTCCCACATTTGGAGCATGTCTTCCCCTGGGCTGGACACTACCTCTTCCTTGTTTGGTGTTGCTCTCATAAGGTTTTGGTGTGCTGGTGCACTTGTCAGGGCCACTTCCATTTCTTCTGTCTGACTGTTAGACAGTTCATGCGATCTGGCCAAGATTAGTATGCCTTCCAACTTGATGCCAGGTTAGCGCAGTATCAAATGTCTCCGAACTCATGATCTGCATTCTTGTATTACTTGGGTTCAGACTTCTTTTTCAGCAAATTCAAGCACTTTTGATGACAAACAATGTTGAATTAACTTTCAGAAACACAGGCACCCAAAAGCTTTAAAAAAAAAAGCCCAGCCTGCTCAGTGGGGCACCAGCCAAAGACCATCACAAGAAAGAATGAACAAGCATTGATAAAGCTATTTCTTCTTCTGCTTGGATCTATATTTTATTTGGTCTTGCAATAATAATATTTGACACACTGCTCCGAAGATTTTCATCTGGTTCAATGTAATGATTTTATCTTTTATTCTCTTGCCCTGCCTTGTCCCTCCTCTCTTCTTTCAGGACAGAAAGGTAACTGGAGTAGTAAGGCAAGATAGATGAAGTAGAGAGAGACGGAGGAGTAGCGATTGTATAGAGATAGTTGAGATACGAAGACTTATAAGGTAAAAGCAGAAAGATGAGGAAGTCAGGAAGAAAGATACAGAGACGTAGAAAAAAGAAGAGGTATGTAGAGAAATAGTAATAACGAGATAGGTAAAGTCAGCAAAAGAGTAGCAAGGCAGAGAGAATGGTAGAGAGAGGTGAAAGTTAGAAAGAGATGGGATACAGAGATAGAAGAAGTAGAGGGACGTTGATCAATCAGAGAAAGCGGGAGAGAGATGTAGAGACAGAGAGGTGAGGTAGAGAAATGTATAAAGAGTTACAGAGAGAGGGGCGGTAGAGAAGTTGTGCTAAAATAGAGACGGGGGATCAAAGAGATGAGAGAGAGGAGGTAATGATAAAAAGAGAAATGGGTAGAGATAGTGAAAGAGATGTATTGAGAAAGGAGTACATTGTTGAGATATGAGACAGAGGGAACAGGTAGAAAGCGAAAGTGGGAGGTTGAAAGGTGAGGCAGCAAACCAAAAACAAGTTGGATTGAGCGGTTAGGCATGGAGAAGGAGAGAGGTGTGGTAGAGACTGAAGAAGCAGAAACAGAAGACAGATATAGAGAGAAAAGAGGTAGGACAAGACGGGATGAAAAAAAGCAGCAAGAGACAGGGGGCTGAAAAAGAGACAGCGAGTCATGAGTTAGAAAGAGAGATGGATAGAGCTGGAGAGGTGAAGTGGATTGAGGGAAGGTACTGGAAAGTGATATGGAAACATACCATTGAGTTGTAGAGAGAAGGATAAGGCAAAGAGACAGCTGTGGTAAAGCAAGGGGGGCAGAGAGGTAGAGATCTAGAGATAACAACAAGTCCCGTGCACACGCATATGATTGGAAAAACAATACAGAAAATTTATCGTTTAACAAGGATGAAAGACAAAGGTGTTCTTTTTGGAGTGTTGATTTTTAATGGTGTATTGCTTCGCGAGCCAGCCAACACGTGTTTCGTCAATGGGGTGTGAAACCCTTGACTTCTTCAGGGCTGGAAACAAACATGGAAAACAGCATGTATCACAATGTGCTTACAAAAGTGTTACAAGTCAGCGCCTTCAAAGATGGTTCATTTAGCGGTGCGCCGCAAATTAAGAATTCTTGACTTTTAAGGGGAAGCACCAAAATGATAGGATGCAGTTTTGATAAGGTACGTACATGAAGCCCATTGTGATTAAGTCCATGCACGGTTACAACATTGTGTGTGAACATTGAACACTATCTGCCACAGTGTGGCGTGGTGTTGGTGCAGAGTGGTGGTGAGTCGCTGTTTTAGTACACAGTCTGTTGCCGGCTAGGTTTAGACCGTAGGTGCGAGATCTAAAATAGAGTGAAGATGAAGTGCGTTTAAAATGAGCGAACATCTACAGTGTGAGTGCAGGCTCAAGACAGGACATTAATGGCGGGGTGTTAGTTGTGTCAAAATAAAGTCCCAAATGCAAGTGCCTATGATGACCAGAATTATCTCTTACAACCATGAGAGATAACAACACGCCTACCTGTAACGGAGTGGAATGAAACGTGGGCCTAGACGAGAAGTGGGCACTCAGGTAAAGCAGGGCCAAATGTGGGTATGAGACAAAGACACTATGGATGCCACATCACAAAATAGCAAGAGTGCTAGTGTACTTGGCTCACCTTACAACTGGTGATAATTCCGACCCAGTGGGTCCTAAGATATGTCTGCGATGAGGAAATTTCTTCTATTGGATGCTCTGTATATCTGCGTGATAATAACTCCCATAAGTATAACAAATTTATAATCCAACAGTAATTCTAAAATAAGAGATAGCAGCCAGTTTCTATTCAAAAGTAATTAAGGCGGATAGCCAAAACATCATCTTACCTTATGAGTAAGGTAATACAATTTAAATCTTGATGGTGAGTCTCTCTCCTGGTATTACAAGCCGCGTTTCTATCCTTTTTCAATTTCAATACGCCTCGTGAAGGCAAGACCAAGTTAATACGGCACCATCCGCCGTTAAAAAAAGTTGAAATTAAGCCAGAACGAGAATATTTTGACCGCATAAATAACACCCTCGCAAAATCCAAAAGTAACCCAGCATATTCTTTCTAATTCAAGGGAAAATATTCCTCCCTTACCTTTGGCGAGTACGCCCGGTTTCTCTCATGTGTCCAGGACCGCGTCTCACCGGATACTGTGGGAGACGCGACCCGGAAGTGAATTAAAAGGCCTCCAATGCCGAAAACAACTAGAACGCTGGAGCAGCTATTGGACGGCTAGCGTAGCTGCGTAGAATCATGGTGTGGCATGCGGTGTGTTAACTCATTACGCATGCGTTTTACGTGGAAATGGGGCCGATCATTCATGGAGCTGCATAAAGTTAGGTGGGGATTGAATACCATGAAAAGATAGTGGCATGAAGTATATAATAAAAGCATTGATTAAGCTGAGTAGAACAGCCACGTATAACAGCATTATTCTCATTAGTGCAAAATGGGACCAAGACTGTAAATACAGTATACAACATAGGATAACGAGTCAATCTCGAAAGTAAATTCTTAAAACTTACGAGAATATGGAAGTAGCCCAGCACACAAATTTTGTGAAAGACATGACAGTCATGAAACAAACAATGAAGTATTCCTGGGACTCTTTGCGACAATTAGTAGAAACAGTGAAATCAAGAATAACAGAGGTTTACAGGTAATTTTTCAAAAGGCAACCATAGTACAATATTAAAGCGTCACATATAACAGGGCGAAGCATGCTACAGGTGAGATGTTATTCTTACACTTTCTGGAAATAGTGCAGCATGACATAGAGATCGGAAAAGGGACATTAGATACAGGACGCATGTAATCACATAGTAGTCTTATCCATGTAACACACCACACAGGAAGGTTTGTATTACAAGCTGCTCTCAATCGCCAAGGAAATAGTGCATCTCCCGGTCACTATTGAGACCCTGCTCGTAAGATTTCAAACACATTATCCAAAAGGCCTCAGAACATCTCAAACGTAATTCCCCGTTCCCTCCCCTGGGGCTGTGTTCAGTCAGGTCGATTCCATAGAAGAGGAATTGTTTGTGTGAATCCTGAGAGGGACATTCCCACACATGTGATGCCATTGGGTATCTGGGGTCCTGTTGTTTGAGAGCTCGGACGTGCTCTCCTATTCTCTCCCTAAGGGTCCTGATTGTACTGCCCACATATTTACTGCTGCAGACACATTCAAGTACATAAACAACAAATTTTGTGTTACAGTTTATATTATGTCTGATGTCGTAAGTCCTGTCGGGACCAGAGAAAACTTTCTTACGGTCGGATGCCCATCTACAGATGCCACAGGAGCCACATTTGTAGAAGCCCAAAGTACGTGGTGTAAGCCATGTGTCTATGTTTTGTGATCTCGGGTAGCTGGGACTTAGCCTAGTTCTAAGTGTTCTGCCCCTCCTGTAGGTGATTTGTGGTCTTTTGTTGATGTGTTCTGCTAGTGAGGTGTCGTTGGTGAGCAATTTCCAGTGTTTATTGAGACTTTTGGATAGTGCCCCGCTAACATCATTGAAATCTGTTACAAGTCTTAGTGTCATTTTCTCTGTCTTGTGTGCTTTGTCACGGATAGTCTCCTCCTGTCGTATATGCCTGATTCTGGTTTCAGCTTTGGTGAGATTCCGGTGTGTGTAACCCCTGTGTTTGAATCTTAGTTTCATTGCTGAAAGACAGCTTTCAAACTCTTGGTCACTACTGCAGTTTCTTCTGGCTCTAGTGAACTCACCAAAGGGAATGGCTCGGATCTGGTGAGGGGGATGAGCACTACTAGCATGCAGAATAGAATTGCATTGTACTCATAAGGTAAGATGATGTTTTGGCTATCTGCCTTAATTACTTTTGAATAGAAACTGTCTGCTATCTCTTATTTTAGAATTACTGTTGGATTATAAATTTGTTATTCTTATGGGAGTTATTATCACGCAGATATACAGAGCATCCAATAGAAGAAGTTTCCTCATCGCAGACATATCTTAGGACCCACTGGGTCGGAATTATCACCAGTTGTAAGGTGAGCCAAGTACACTAGCACTCTTGCTATTTTGTGATGTGGCATCCATAGTGTCTTTGTCTCATACCCACATTTGGCACTGCTTTACCTGAGTGCCCACTTCTCGTTCTAGGTCCACGTTTCATTCCACTCCGTTACAGGTAGGCTTGTTGTTATCTCTCATGGTTGTAAGAGATAATTCTGGTCATCATAGGCACTTGCACTTGCATTTGGGACTTTATTTTGACACAACTAACACCCCGCCATTAATGTCCTGTCTTGAGCCTGCACTCACACTGTAGATGTTCGCTCATTTTAAACGCACTTCATCTTCACTCTATTTTAGATCTCGCACCTACGGTTCTAAACCTAGCCGGCAACAGACTGTGTACTAAAACAGCGACTCACCACCACTCTGCACCAACACCACGCCACACTGTGGCAGATAGGGTTCAATGTTCGCACACAATGTTGTAACCGTGCATGGACTTCATCACAATGAGCTTCATGTACGTACCTTATCAAAACTGCATCCTATCATTTTGATGCTTCCCCTTAAAAGTCAAGAATTCTTAATTTGCGGCGCACCGCTAAATGAACCATCTTTGAAGGCGCTGACTTGTAACACTTTTGTAAACACATTGTGATACACGCTGTTTTCCATGTTTCTTTCCAGCCCTGAAGAAGTCAAGGGTTTCACACCCCATTGACGAAACACGTGTTGGCTGGCTCGCGAAGCAATACACCATTAAAAATCAACACTCCAAGAAAGAACACCTTTGTCTTTCATCCTTGTTAAACGATAACTTTTCTGTATTATTTTTCCACTCATATGCGTGTGCACGGGACTTGTTGTTCATAGACGGACCTTGGTCCAGAATTGAGGGTTTAGGGGTTTTTCCCTCACCTGTTGCACCGCATTCATTGTTCTCATTTGTGCTAACTCCACGCTATTAGGCAAGCGCCACTCCATACCCTGTGATAAATTAACACCCCCTTTTTGTTTGTTGTTAGAGATCTAGAGATATGCACAGAGACTGTTATGTAGGTAAGGGAATAAGAGTAAGGTTAAGAGAGGTAGAGGAGAGAAAGGTGTATATTGAGACAGGTGAGGTAGACAAAGGTGAGGAAAGAACTGAGATTGAGACTAAGGAGAGAAATTGAGATAAATCAAAAGAAATGAGGTACAAGAGGTGATGTGAAGTAAGGAGAGAGACATGAGACAGATATAATGTAAGTGTTACCGGCTTCCTGAGAGTGTGAGTGTTAAGACCTTGCATGCCCAGCTGTCAAATGAAAAAATAATCTGTTTTTTATGTACCTGTATGGTTGGACTACTTACTTTCCTGGTAACTTTACAATAGGGCCCTCTGGAAAGTGGTGGCCCTTGGTAATTACCCACTTTGTCCACACCTAAACGTCTGTATCTGCAGAAGTGGAGAGGTATATTAATTAGAGTGTGTGCAAGTCACCACATACCCTGAAAAAGTGTCCCAGATTAAAATGAGACTTTCTGGTCCTTTGTCAGCTGTTGCAATCCACCGCCTGTCTTCACTTACACAAACACAGGATATGGAGCTACAATGGCCCTAGGAAACACAGAAACATTCCTTGTCATAACAATCAAATTAATTTACTCTGTGTAATTTACATTACCAATAAGAGCAAATGCCAGCATAAGAGTCAGTTTTACATTATATGCCACGTTATACTCAATTGCAACATACAACAAGGTCATGGAAAGCACACTCGAATTAACTTCAGTCACTGGCGATCACTCGGACCAGTAATCGCAAAGGGCTGCATTCCAGAATATCGTTTTTCGCTCACTATGCCATTGTAGACAGGGACCTGTCATGTGCAAATCAGTCTTGGGCCTGCTCCAATAGGAACAGACCAGCCCAAACTACCAGGCTAGGTGCCTTCCAGATGGGAACGCAAGCAACCCCAGACCAGTTTGGACCTACTTAAGGCTTATCAGTGAGATATAGCTGGAGTACTGTGACACAGTGAGTGTAGGACCCATGTCTGGGCATACACGTCCCACTCAGGATATTTATTGCAACAAACAACAAGGGGATGGAATGAATACCTGAAATAATTTCAACCACTGGTGATTGCTTGGGCTTGCATTATAGACCATCGTTTTTCACCATTGTCATTAGAGACCTGTCATTTGCAAATCAGTCTTAGTCCTGCTCCAATAGGAACAGTCTTGCCCAAACTTCCAGGTCAGGTAACCTGCAGATGGGAACACAAGCAACCCCAGACCAGTTTCGACCTACTTTGGTCGCATACGTAAGGTATAGCTTAGGCACAGTAAGAATGAAACCCACGTCTGAGCATACCTGTCCAGACATGGGTCACCTGCTCATTGTGCTGTAGCACTCAAGCTGCACCGTACTGAAAAAGGCCCAAATAGACCGAAACTCGTCTGGCATTGCTTGTGTTCCTGCTCAGAGGAGAACTGGGCTTGCAGTTCGGGCTGGACAACTATACCTTTATGGGCACCCTAAAATGATGTCTAAAAGCATCTCAAATTTGTTTAAAATCTAAGTTGTAAAAGGAGACATGATTTTGTATCCAATTTTAAATTTCCGATGAACCCGTTGCAATTAATGCACCCAAAGACATTCTGAGAAGAATTATCTTTAAAATAATTTGTTTTTAAATTGCATGGCTTGAAAGACATCAGTAAAACACATATCTCTTGTTTCAATCAAGCGAGGGGAGATTAGTCAGAAGATCAAACAAGGTATAGAGACAAGAAGTTGTGTGTGAAGGCAAGAGTACAAAAAACATCCGGTTTAATAAATTACTTGAAGAATTACACACCTTAAAGTGACAGGTTACCCACGGAAAAATAAATATCAAGTCTGGTCTAGGCAAGCTTTTGTGCTAGGATGAGCCTTTCCGATTGTATCTGGACATATTTTTTATTTTTTTATTTTTTGGGGGGGTTTCTGTTTGCGTTTTATTTATTGTTATATAATAGTGTTTACCTCTAACACATTCACAAAAATTCAACTAGTACATGATTCATCATATTCAGATATGCAGAAAATGTTTAGCTATTACAAGAATTTATACAGGCTTTCCTCATATATTTTTTGAATAGCACTATTGGCCTATGTCTTTTTTTGTATGCACTGGGTCCTTTTACAGTTAGTCCACATATGTATACAATTGCCAACCAATCTGATGTCCCAAACCTATTTGCTATTACACTTAGATTCCATTTAAGTAGCATGCACAGACAATATACTCACCCCTACATTTTCAGGTACCAACTCTGATTTAATGGCAGTCAGGGCAATTAGGCAGTTTACTGCTTAGCATAGGCAATGTACTTTAGTGCCTCTCACCAGCTACTGCTTTGCACATATTTGGAAATGTTAGGGTTGCGAATATAGACAGACAACTATATGTTGAGTCGTTGGCTTTCATCTAAAAATAACTGCATTCTGTTTTCTTCACTAATAAAAAACAATTGAACAAATTGTTTGCAAAACGAAAGAACTGAAAACTTGAACCCGTGTGTATCAATGTGATCTACAGTTGTAATGTTTGCACTGTGAAATTGAAAACTTAAATCGCACTGTAGGACATGGAGCAGACGGCAAACCCAGGGGCTCCTGCCTGCCTCCACTCAATATCCTTTTCACAAGATGACATTATGTTTGGCATTCCCCCTCCCGCCAAGTCACCATGAAGTGTTAAAGCCCTCTCACTAGAGAGCATGCATGACTTTAGGTCATTAAACTCTGCTGTCTTGAAACTGGCCTCTGGCATAATAGTTTTTTTTTTTTAAACATTTTGCTTTATTGAAGAAGAAATCTGCAATACATTCCACATAGAGATAAGAATACTTGGAGAATATCTCATAGGCATTACAATGTACAGTGATGGACTAATTACACATTTGCATTCACTACATCTCATCGTCCGAGCCATGGTCTGTAACAGGGGGTACATATATATCCTCTGTATTCATTCCATTTATCCCACACTCTCCCCCATTTCTTGGGACACCCTCTGTGGACATATGTAGCTTTTTCAGCCAGCATAATCATATCCATGTCGTTGCACCAGCCTGTCACTGTTGGGGTCTGCGCTGCCCCCCAGGACCGAGCTATGTTCCGTTTTGCTACCATCATCCCCGTTGTTGCCCACTGTCTGTCTGCATGGTTGAGGTCTGTTGGCTCCCATATGTTCAGCAAGCAGCATTTGGGAGAGAGCGGAACTATGTTCCCGCTAACTTCCGTGATGATATTCATTACTGCTGTCCAGTACGATGTAATCCCGGGGCACTCCCATAAAGTGTGATAGAATGTACCGACACCAGCACAGTTGCGCAAACAGTACTGGTCCGAGGCCCTGCCCATTTTATGCATAGTCACTCTTGTGTAGTAGGTCCTATGTAGTATTTTTAGTTGGATGAGGCGCATTTTGGAGGAGATGAACAATAGTTACTTACCTGTAATCTGTGGTTCTCCAGTACGGGTATCTTTCATAGATTCACATGCCTGAATCATTCCCCGTCGTCGGAGTGGGAGTCCCACGGTACATAAAAAGCAATAATTATGCACATAATAACCATAATATGGGTAATATATAGAAACAGGAAGTGAAGTAGATAGAACTACAGGGGAAGAAACTTCCACATTTATGACTTGTCCAAGTCATTATAAACAGTCCAAACTGCAGCCAATCAGGCGACAGCACCCTCCAGAATGTTCTCCCCAGAGGCTGAGGCTCTCAGATTTTCTCGCACAAGAGTGTACCAAGTGAAAAGAGCATAACGAGCCTCTGAGGGGAGGTGGGTGGGTTGCATGTGAATCTATGAAAAATACCAATACTGGAGAACCACAGATTACAGGTAAGTAACTATTGTTCTTCTCCAGTATTGGGGTATCTTTCATAGATTCACATGCCTGAATCAGAGTACAAAGCAGTACATCCAAATAATGCTCGTAAGATTGCAATTGTAACATCATCCTATGTACAAGAGAGACCTTATGCAATAACATACATAGAAGATCCAAAGTATGCATATATGTATATATTTGTGAATAAATAAACATATATATATGGCAATGTTATATATATATATAAATAAACATAGCTGATATCAGTCTGAGAAACAATAAGAGGAGGAGGGAAGAACAGAGGCTCACCTTATTTAAAAAGATTACGGAGAACCGCTTGTCCCACGGACGTATCTGCATTACTGGCAGCTTCCAAACAGTAGTGCTTGGTAAAAGTGTGCATGCTGGACCATGTTGCAGCTCTGCAGATTTGATGAAGAGGCACACCAGCAAACAAAGCAGTAGACGAGGACATTGCTCTAGTAGAGTGTGCTCTTGGAATCGTTTGTAATGGTCTTCCTGCTTGTAGATGGCAGAAACAAATCGCAGCAGAAATCCAACGAGCTATGGTCTGTTTGGATATTGGTTGACCCTGGCGTATTTTTCCATAGGCCACAAATAACTGGTCAGATTTACGGATGGAAGAAGTCCTTTGTAGATAGAATTTGAGACATCTTTTGATGTCAAGTGTATGCAAAGTTCTTTCAGCAGGTGATTGAGGATTAGGGAAGAAAGTTTTCAAAACTATTGGTTCGTTGAGATGGAAGTCTGAAGGTACTTTAGGCATAAAACTGGGGTTAGTGCGTAGCACTACCGAGTTGGAAGTGAATTGAAGAAAAGGCGGATTAATAGTGAAGGCTTGAATGTCACTAACCCTCCTAGCTGATGTTAAAGCTAACAGCAGAGACACCTTCCAGGAGAGAAACTTCAAATCCACTCTATGAATAGGTTCAATGGGGTGTCGCATAAGTTGTGCAAGCACCACGTTCAGATGCCAGGATGGAGATGGGCGGCGGACAGGAGGAAACATCCGAAACAATCCTTTGAAGAACTGCTGAATGATCCTAGCTGAATAAAGAGAGTTGGAACCATCTTGCCGATATCTTGAAATAGCCGCTAAAAAGACCTTCAGAGTAGAATGGGAAAGGCCTGATCTTGCCAAGTGTAAAAAGAATGGCAGGATCTGCTCCAGTTTTGCATGGATCGGATGAATAGCAGCAGTTTGACACCACAATCAAAACCTCCTCCATTTAAGCCTGTACGTCTTAATAGTGGAAGGCGCTCGAGCATTGGCTAAGACTTCCTTACAGTCCGCAGGAATATCTAAATGAGCGAATTCAAAGTGTTCAGGCGCCAGGCCGCTAATCTCAGAGATGCAGGGTCCGGATGACAGATCTGTCCGTTCTGAATGGACAGAAGGTTCGGTATTGGTTGAAACTGAATGGGATCGCATTCTGATAGAAGAAGGAGTTCGGTAAACCAGAACTGGCGAGGCCACCTGGGAGCAATGAGAATTAGGCGACAAGGTTCTCTCTTCATTTTCCGGAGAACCCTGGGAACCAACGGTATCGGAGGAAAGGCATAGGCATAGATCTGCGACCAATTCATCGAAAAGGCATTCCCGCGTGACCCCTTGTGGGGAAGCCAACTTGCAAAGAATGGGCATTTGCGGTTCTGACTGGTCGCAAACAGGTCTAGATCGGGACAACCCCACGCCTGAAAAATTCGATCCAGCGTTGGTTGATGTAGCTCCCACTCATGATTGGATACTATTGATCTGCTGAGGGAATCTGCCAGGACATTTGAAACTCCCGGAACATGTATTGCTGACAAGCTGATCCTGTGTCGTATCGCCCAGTCCCAAATTTGTTGGGCTTGTTGTGAGAGCCGGGCAGACCTTGTTCCTCCTTGTTTGTTCAAGTAGTGCATACTTGTTGTGTTGTCTGTCCGGATTAATACTGATGCCCCCAGAATGATGGTGCGAAAGGATTTTAGGGCGAGGAAGATGGGCAGCAATTCTAGAAGGTTGATATGCCACGTTCGTTGCTGGATGTTCCACTTGCCGCTGACTGTGAGCCCTTGAAGGTGTGCTCCCCACCCCTCGAGGGATGCATCTGTAGTGATGGTGAAACTTGGAGCTTCCACCAGGAATGCGCACCCTTTTTTCACATTCTTTTTGCGAGTCCACCAGAGTAAGGCTTCTCGCATCCGGGGAGTGATGCGAATGAGATCGTTGAAAGACCCTGAAACCTGCAACCATTGGTGGTTGAGCTCCTCTTGTAGGGGTCTCATTTTGAGACGGCAGTTGGGGAGTAAAGGAATGCAAGAAGAAATCATCCCCAGAAATGACTTTAACTGTCGGACTGAAGCGTACCCTTTTGAGCGCAAGAGGTGGGCAAGGCTACAAATCTTTTGTTGCTTTTCTTTTGAGATGAAAGCTTGTGTCAGTTGAGTGTCTAACGTGGCTCCCAAGAACGTTTGTCTTTGCGATGGAACGAGCTGAGACTTGTCGAGATTGATGGAGAGACCTAGAGATTGGAAGAGGGACAAACATCTCTGAATGTGGGCGCTTGCGACCGTAAAAGAATTCGCCTTGATAAGGCAGTCGTCTAGATACGGAAAGATTTGGATCCCTTCCAGACGAAGGTGTTCGGTCACCGGTGCTAGAACCTTGGTAAATACACGGGGTGCGGAACGTAGTCCAAAAGGAAGGACTTTGAACTGGAAGTCCCTGCCAGCCACTCTGAACCGCAAAAAATTTCTGAGTCTGGGAAGAATCGGTATATGGAAATATGCGTCCTGGAGGTCGAGGGTGGCCATGTGATCTCCCGCAGAAAGGAGGTGAAGTATTTCTTGAAGCGTTAACATCCGGAAGGATAACTTTTTAAAATATTTGTTGAGGGAGCGGAGATCCAGAATGGGGCGCCATTCTCCCGATTTTTTCTTGATCAGGAAGAATCTTGAATAAAACCCTGTTCCTCTTTGCAATTGAGGGACATTCTCGATCGCTCCCTTTTTAGCATCAAATTTATCTGGGAAAAAAGCTCCTTGAGATGAGCTGGAGGTGGGCCTTTGGGAGGAGAGTTTGGAGGGATCTTTATGAACTCTAGAACATGGCCTCTGGCCACAATGTCCAGGACCCATTTGTCTGATGTTATAGCGGACCAGTTTGAGTAGAACTGGGAGATTCTCCCTCCAACTTTTAAAGGGGTAGGCGGTAGAATAGGTGGCAGGTGGCTGTTGTCACTGTTTTTTAGATGTGTCGCGTCCCCGATAGGAAGGCTTTCTCTTATTTTGCGAATAGGAGGTATTTCGTTCTCCGTAAGACTGCTGACGTTGAGATTGGTATCGTTGACTATTTTGGAAGGACTGGTATGCCCTTTGTTGGTTATATCCTCCTCGACTAGAAAAGGAGCCACGGCCCCTAGCTCCACGAAAGGGCGGCTTCCTAAATTGGAGAGTACCCAGAGATTTTGCTGTCTCGGTATCCTTCTTGATGGCTTGAAGGGCGTCATCCACATGTTTGCCAAACAGTGACTCACCATCAAACGGCATGTCAATTATCTTTGCCTGAACCTCCTGGCGAAAAGATGTTGATTTAAGCCAGCCTTGCCGTCGTAGTACTGCGGCACCTGCTAGTTGTCTAAAACCTGTAGATGCGACATCTACGGCCGAATCTATGATCTCCGCAGAGATACGTTCTCCTTCTTGCAGTATTTTTAAAGCTTCCGATTTGGATGGTTCTGGCAACATGTTGATGTAAGGAGAGATGTCCGACCACATCTGTCTGTCGTATCGGCCTAGAATGGCCAGTGAATTAGCAGCACGGACTGTTGTTGCTGCCATGGTGGAAACTTTTTTTCCAATAGTGTCCAATCGTCTGCCATCCCAATCTGGAGGAGCTGTGATTGGAGAAGATGGGTTTCTAGCTCGCCATTGTGCCGCTTGGGCAATAACAGAGTCGGCTTTTGGTTGACTTATGAGACATGCCGGCGAGTCATCTGGCGCCTTATATTTTTTGTCGAGACGAGGTAGGACCGCAGGAGCCTTCATGACCTTTAATCCTTCTTGCCAAATGAAGTCAATTATTGGGATGGTCCGTACCTGCTTCCTCGTCTGATCTTTAAAGTCGTATAGGAAACACTCATCCTTTTTGGTTTCCATAGGCAGGAGGAACCTTTGTGTTGCCCTTTCCATCAGAAGATGAAAACCTCCGATGTCAACAGGAGGAGAATCGATGGGAGCTGGAGTTGAAGGAGACGGAGTTTGCAGCTGGTAATCGTCCCACTCCGTAAGAAGCGATCTGTCATCCAACTCTCCTTCCTCCCTATCGTTGTCAGAGGTGTGAGCATCATCGGAATGATGAGAAGGCACCGGAGACGGTGGTCTGGGTGACCTCAACGTAGAAAAGGAAGTTTGAGGTATAGGTGTCGGTGGAATAGATGAAGCCGATTCAGATGGAG
Organism: Calotriton arnoldi; assembly: GCA_963921515.1. NCBI lineage: Eukaryota > Metazoa > Chordata > Amphibia > Caudata > Salamandridae > Calotriton > Calotriton arnoldi. Next base: position 920,376 of record CAWUFW010006880.1, read on the forward strand.
GGAAACGGCGATAAAAATCATCCAACATGAATTGTAGATTATTTAATAGAGCCAAAGGCATTTGCGCCGTTGGAATCGCATCTGGAGCTGGACCAACAGTCTCTGGGGGAGAATCGTCATCTTGATCGTCCTCCTGATATTTGATGAATAATTCTGATGGGCTCCTGGCAGTGCGAAATCTGTCATCGTCCTCAGATTCCTCATCATCTTCACCGTAATCTAGTAATTGTTCAGGTAATTCTAGAGGTACCTTAGTAGGGGAAATATGCAGTGGAGAGAGGACCTCCAATGAAGAACCACGTCTATGCAGCAGAGAAGATGCCGTTGTCAATGGTGGTAATTGCACCTGTGTCGTAGACGGTGCAGAGGGCGCCGTTGCTGCAGTCGCTGACCAAACCTGCAATTCTGTACAGGCAGATAATTGAAGCGTCGACGAGGGAGCCGTCGACGGAGTCGTCGTCGATGGAGCCGGTGTAAATGAAGTAACCGACGACGAGGCAGTCGTCGTCGACGAGGCAGTCTTCGACGACGAGGCAGTCTTCGTCGACAAGGTAGTCTTCGTCGACGAGGAAGTCTTCGACGACGAGGCGGTCGTCGACGACGAGGCGGTCGTCGACGAGGCGATCGTCGACGGGAGTTTTCTACTCTTCGTCGTCGACGGGACGTCGACAGTAGATCTAATTTCCGTCGTCGACGAGATTGGCTTCACGGAGACAGAAACCAGCGTCGACGGTGATGACGCCGACTACATGATCATTTGTGGTCTTGGCGACGAGAAGGTGGCAGTCGACGTCGTTGTAGCGTCGACGGTAAGCTTCGTCGACGAAGTCGTCGTTGATGCCGTCGACAACGGTACCTTTTTCTGAGGTAAATTCTTCTCAGGAAATCGTTTTGAAGCCAGAGACTTCGCAGTCTTTCTCGGGGGGTAGTAGGCAGAGGCTTACTTTTAGAAGGTGGAGGAGCCTTTTTTGAGGAGGAAGGCAATTCAGCACCCTTAGAGGACTGCTGTTTTCTCGACACCTTAGCCCCAGGAGAAGACAAGACCTCCTCAGCAATCCTCTTCCTAGAAGGCAATACTCCCCACATCAGATAAGGGGTTTGTAGTATCCTCATGCAATGTTGATATGTTCCCTTTCACCCTGCTCTTTGCTGCTCAGCCAGTGTGAGTGTTCCGTGTAGAATGTTAGTGTGAGTGGAATGCCTGGGTGCTTGTGTGGATGGTTGAATGAGAGTTGAAGATGGGCTGAGCAGCAGAGAGGCTGGTCCTGGTGGGGTTTGTTGTACCTTCCTATAACCTCTACCTATGGCCATAATAAACTACATCAACTACAACTCGGCTACGTCTACTTTGTCTGCTGTACACGTTGGCCAGACCACTACATATTTATGGCGACCATCTGGAGCTAATCTCACACAAAGAAGGTAGTTGGAGCCAACTAAGGATGTGGAGTACAACAGGACAACGTGTAGAAAAGGACCTACTACAAGTAATGATGAAGAGCAACAAAATTCATGAAACACAAGGAAAAGAAACCAGTCAAGCGCGCATCTTTGCCTCACCAGTGTCCACCACACCGGACAGCCCAGTCAAGGCGTGCTGTGAATTGATCTTGTCATCTACAACATTAAAAAAAAAAAACGAAAAGAAAGTCTGCTTACATCTTTCTGGACATTTTACTCAAAGATACGTCTAAAGTGCCATAACAAACATCTACAGTGCATCAGGAAGAAAGGTAACCTGTTGCTGTCTAAGTTTCTGCCTCCAGTGCGGAGTAGAGTCATTCTGTTCTCTGAAAGGTTTTATTTTTAAAAGTTTTTCAACCATGTCAGTGTACAAGCAAAAAGTATGCGTGGGTTTGGATGGTTTTCCTAATCCTGGTACCGCCGTGTCAGCGCAGGATTTATAGAGCTCAAAAACGTTGAACTATGGCATTTTTATTTTGACCTGAATCAAATCTGCGCGACTCGCTAGTTGTGGCGCTAGAGGGGAGGAGCTGCCATTCTGACTTTGGGTGCTCAGAGGCGATCCCTACACACAGGTGTTAAGCGCTAATGCAAAGTCAACTATGGACGTTTAAAATGATAAGCCTCTGTTGAAGCCGGATGAGTGTGGAGGCTGCGTTGTGAAGGAGTGTTTATCCACCTCTCATCTCCGTGTATGGGGGGTAAGTGCTTTTCACTAAATTTGTCTTGGGCTCTTTTGACAGCTTAAAAACGGTTAGCCATTTGAAAATGAAGGCGCGCTCTGTTCCATGTCCGCACGCAGTTCCCAGCCCGCGTGGAGTCTTACCTTCATTCCTGTGTCGTCACCATGGAGTTCCTCCTGGTTCTGCTGTATAAACACGCCTGCATGCACTGACGTACCGGGAGCCACCCGGTAGGACGTCTGCAACGTGACGCCATCCTGTGGCTGGAAGCTCCAGCCACTCCATACAGTTTCTTAGGGGCACAGGAGGTTACAATGCCAACCACGTTGTGTGCGCTGAATAAAGATTTACGTTTGAAGGATGCCAGCACCAGCGTCGCTATGTAAAGACTATTAGAAGCGCAACCGTCCTTTGGAGCGGAGTTTATTTCCAGGTACTTTTTCAATTCTTTCTCCTTGTCATCTCCGGAGTCTTTGTGCTCTCTTGGTTCCTGCTATGTTCATTGAAGTATCGATGAATCGCACGGCTTTTAAGCAACTCCAAAATGAAGAATCATACTGGGAAGTTTTATCTGAGCACAAAGGAGTTTAAAAATAAACATCAGTGTCTCGTTTTTCTTTAGGAGAAGGAATTGGAGGTGACTTTTCTGTGTTATGCTGCCATCTAGTGACAATTTCTCACATTTTTCCTCAGTAGCTGGTTAATTGATTCCTACTGCTTTTACATTGTCTTTGTACATGGAGTTCAATATAGGCAAATCTGAAATTTTTATTCTTTTGGGGAATGTTATTCTTACAGAGCTTATTTTAGTGTTTTAGAACTCACTTTTAGCATATTTATATGTATGTTTTTAGCTTTTTGTCCATACAAAACGCTTATGGTTACACTCGTTAAAAAAAAAGTATTGTGTTTTTCCAAAGACTTATAAGTTGAGTTCTTACAGACATGGTTATCCCTGCCCAAGGGTTAGGGGTGGGTTTCAGTCCCATGTCCCTGTACTTCAGACATTGTTATCCCTACTTAAGGGATAGGAGTGGGTCCTAGTCCCATTTCTCTTTTTCACGTATGTTTGGTTTACAAATGTAGAATCCCGACCAAGGGGATGGGAGTGGGTCTTAGTCCCATGTCTTAGGTTCACGCATTGTCTTATGTTTTATCCCTGTCTTTGGGATGGGAGTGGGTTCATGTCCCATTTCTCTTCTTTACGTATTGGTTACTTGTGGTAAGGGTTTTAGTCCCATTTCTCTACTTTACGTATTTGTTACTTGTGGTATGGGCTTTAGTCCCATTTCCTTGTGTGCGTGTGCCACACTGTACTGCATTTGTATTTAATGATGCTGTACATGTCCTTGGGTATTAGTCCCATGTGACACTAGTTGTTACGCTCCATGTTTTTCGAGTTATGTCTTTCCTTACAGTGGGCTTGATGTACATCCTTTCGTCTGGATGTCTGTGTTTGGGTGTCAGTCCCAGTTACACGTTTGAACGTCATGTTGTGTTTTTGGTGTATAAGTCGCCCTGCGCTTCACTCAGTTCTGTTGTGTCGACGTATTGTGTGCGTTTGTCACACTGTGCTGCTTTCTGCTGCACAAAGTTCTTGGGTGTCAGTCCCATGCAACGTTACTTGTACACTTGGGTGTTAGTCCCAGGTTGGCGTTTTTTGCCACGGTCTCCTTAGTTGAGGAGTACCTCTTTGGATGTTGTCCATCCATTGTGTGGAGTCTTGGGGTACGTTTTTCCCTTTACTCTTGTTACATGTCTTGCTCACTTGTTGTGTATGTGAGCTCTTATTACGCTATTTACTTTTTATTTAATTACTATGAAAGGAAGAGGATGGGTATAGTGCATGTGCATTTCTATTTTTCCATTCTTCTTTCTTTCTTCGTGCTTCCGTTTTCCCTCTCGTGATGTGTCACTCCTTGCATCCCTGGGTTAATGGTTGGTTTACTTCATGTGTACATTATTGTGTATAGTTGTTTTTATTTTTAGTTTGGTTCTTTTTATTGTTCAGTATAAAAGGGATAGGATATGTAGTATCCTCATGCAATGTTGATATGTTCCCTTTCACCCTGCTCTTTGCTGCTCAGCCAGTGTGAGTGTTCCGTGTAGAATGTTAGTGTGAGTGGAATGCCTGGGTGCTTGTGTGGATGGTTGAATGAGAGTTGAAGATGGGCTGAGCAGCAGAGAGGCTGCTCCTGGTGGGGTTTGTTGTACCTTCCTATAACCTCTACCTATGGACATAATAAACTACATCAACTACAACTCGGCTACGTCTACTTTGTCTGCTGTACACGTGGGCCAGACCACTACAGGGTTGTCTTGATCCTTGATCTTCTGTAGCCACAGAAGTAGACGTCCCTCTCTGTCTCTGAGTTTTTCTGAGGGAAGGTCCTACAGATCTTGCAGTCTCTCACCTGGTGATCAGGATACAGGCAATAAATGCATTTCTTGTGGGGGTCTTCTGAAAACAGCCGGAGCTTCCCACAAGACTCACAAGGTCGAAAGAGAGATCTTTTAGATGAAGACATCCTGAAATGAAGTATTTTGTGAAGAAATAGAAAAGTACTGAGCAGAGCTCAGGGAGACTCCCTTCACACGACGTGCGGTAGAAAATCTGAGAGCCTCAGCCTCTGGGGAGAACATTCTGGAGGGTGCTGTCGCCTGATTGGCTGCAGTTTGGACTGTTTATAATGACTTGGACAAGTCATAAATGTGGAAGTTTCTTCCCCTGTAGTTCTATCTACTTCACTTCCTGGTTCTATATATTACCTATATTATGGTTATTATGTGCATAATTATTGCTTTTTATGTACCGTGGGACTCCCACTCCGACGACGGGGAATGATTCAGGCATGTGAATCTATGAAAGATACCCCAATACTGGAGAACGCTACCTCCCGTGGTGATGCTATCGCGTCCTGCCAGTCCGAGTCATCCATGTCCCCAACCTCCGTCTGCCAGGTTGCTCGGAGCCGCGTCAGGGGGTCTGTCTGGTTATTAATAAGTTTTCGGTATGTAAGGGATATTGCCTTCTTGTGCAAATAGTCAGTCAGTAGTCGGTCTTCTAAGGGGGACGATTCTGGAAGTATGTCTGCCTCTGGAAGTGCTGTTTCTGACATATTTATTTATTGATTGATTTGCAAAGTGTATGGCTACACGGCTGTATCCCGGTGCTAAAAGACAACAGTCAAGTCAGAGAGGGAGTGTTACAGCTTGAGTTGATATAGCCCTGTTTTTCCCTCGTGAAAAGTTTTATATTGTACATTTTCCTCATTCAGAGGGGCATGGTGTTCCATTTGGGGATCACGAATGAGAAGATTCTGCCACCATGGTTTCTAGGTGGAACCAGTTGATGGCCTAGGTAGGAGGGTTTCTTATTGTATACTGATTTGTGGGCGATGCTTAGTGCTTTGAGGAGGATTATTTTGCTCACAGGGAGCCAGTGTAGGGTGTCAAATGTTCTTTGATTGATGTAGCTTTTGGGATATTCAAAATAAGTCTGGTGGCTGCATTTTGAACTGTCTGGAGTTGATTTTGGATATATTTAGGCATGCCAAAGTATTTCCATGACTGATCCTCAGCATTATCAGCTTCTGGACCACTATTTTGTGGGAGGACTTAGAAAGATTTATGCAGAGTGTTTCCAAATTAGCAAACCAAGTGTCCGCCACTATATTGACCTGTTTAAAAAAGGAAAGATTTGTGTCCATGGTGACTCCTTTGTTTCTACCTGGGCCATAGGAGGAAGAGTAGGGGGGTTAAGTGCATCGGGCCACCAATCAGGGGACCAAGTCCAGGAGCGATTACTGAAGAGTAAAATTCCAGTTTTATCTCTATATAGTTTTAAGTAGTTAGTACTCATCCACTGAGTTACCTTAGGCATACAGTTGACCTACTTTGCCTTTTGTGTCTTAAAATATTTTTGATAAGAAAATAAGTAGTTATCAGCATATGGCACTATGTCGAATTCAAATGGTTTTTACCAGTGAGGCAGAGAAGTCAAGTAAATACTGGACAGCGTGAGACTCAAGAAGGATACCTGAGGATTGCCACAATTGCGGGTGAAGTTGACTGACCTGAAGGTTTCCATGGACACTAATTGGACCGTATTTGAGAGAAATGATTGTAACTAGCTGAAAGCCTCTTCATGAATGCCAAGTGCAGTAAGTGGGGAGATTAGTACTGGTTAGGATATGGTGTTGAAGCCCTCAGAGAGATCCAGGGCAGTGGAGCCTTCATGATCCTAAACCGAACCTTAGACATTGCCAGCAGAGCAGTTTCTGTGCTGTCACATGGTCTAAAGCCAAAATTAGTGGAATCAAGCATGTCCGTGGCCTTGATGTATAAGGAGAGTTGGATGTTTACAGCCTTTTCCAGAATTCTAGTTGGCAGCGGCAAAAGGGATATAGGCATATAGTTGGCCAGAACTTGAGGGTTGGAAAAGTTTTCTTCAAAAGTGGGGAGATTGAGGAAATTTCTTATGTATTAAGACATTACCCCAACTATAATGAAAGGTTGCATAATTGCATGATGCATGGGCTGGGAGTATCGGCTGCCAGTTGAATGACTTTAGGTAGTGCAGGGTCAAATGGAGAGCCAGATTTAGTCACTGTTACAAGTAAGAGGGGAACAAATTCACTTAATGAGGCATCCCCTGAGAACCTCGAGGGGTGAATAGGTCTTCCATCATGTTGTCGACGTTTTCTTTAAAAAAAACAAAATCTTGCAAGTTTGTTACAGAGTTTTTGGGAGGGGAGTATCTGTGAGCTGCAAACCTCTGGTTTTTAAGAGATTTCAAAATCTTGAATAATTCCTGAGGAATGTTTGTGGCATAAGTTATGGTATTAGAGTAATTGTTAGCTTTTCTTATTTTTATATTTTGATTATATTTGGCGTTTTCACTGTGATACTGGAGTTTAGGTACAGGCTTGTACTTCTTTCTCCAATTTCTTTCTAACATTTTGCACCTTCTCCTATCAACTTAAGAGCACCATTAAAACAGGGTGCAGATTTGGTACAGCAATTGGGCTTAATGGTGTGAATAGGTGAGAAATGATTTAAGACCGGGGTTAACTTAATGTTATAATTTTCTACAGAGAAGTTAATGTCTTTGGAAAGAATGAATGAAGTCTCCTTCATGCCATACTGAAATTGTTTGTTGAGATTTTAGAGCAGGTGTGAGATTTGATCTCAAGAGGTTTGCTAGGCGGATTAGGAGGTCCTTTGCGGAAGGGTACCTGAAATGGGAGGGCTGCATGATCGACCAGGGAATCATAAGTGGTTCAGCTATACCCAGGGCAGTTATATTGCTAAAGATGGAATCAAGTGTGTGGCCTGCTCTATGAGTTGGTAGGGCAATTTAGTTATAACATTGCTAGAGTCTCTAGAAGGTCAGTGGTGTCCTTATTGTTAGTATCCTTTAAGTGGAAATTGAGGTCCCCTGAACCATAAAGTTTGGCTTTGCTAGGACAAAGGGTGCGAGACAAGAAGCAATGTTGGCAATAAACGTATTCCTTGTCCCAGAAGGGCAAAATATAAGATCTCCTGAAAAGGAGCAAGTGGAGGTGATCCTAATGTTAAACGGTAAGCTCTCTGAGTGGGACTAAGACAATATTTAGGTTGTTTGGCTCTTGAGTGGACCTTTGAAAGCTGTGGGATGCACAATCACATGCTGTCCTGGAACTAGAAGCTATAGAAATACTTAAATTGCTCTAGACAGGAACTACCTCCAGATTCTGATTGAAAGTGTCAGTAAATTATAAGATAGAATGTAAGGACATGGACCGGAGTGAAGTGCGGAAGCGGTGTGGTGAACAGAACTGACAGGGGCATATTACAGCACAGAGCCCATAACGCTATACCAAATCTTGGAATCAAAGGGCATACTATAGCCCACCAATAGCCGATCGCTTGCCTCTCGGCTTTCCACCTTTCTGGAAACAAAATCGTTAACGAGAAATTTTGATGTGGGCTTCTCACAGCACATAACTAGTCGCTATTTGTGACCCACGGCTTACAGCAAACAGGACGGGCACTTTACAGCCCATGGTAAGCCGACCTCTTGGATCCTACGGCGTCTTACATACTGATTACGCCATCTTTGTCTAGAACTCCAACTTAAGAAACCTTCTACTACATGGCCATCCACACCTCTTCCTTGGACTGGCCCACTACGTTTGCAGATCTTTGACAGATATCATACGATACTACTAGCACATAAGAGGACTATTTTATATTGATCAACGGCACGGCGATGACACCACACCTGTCGAGTCTCCAGTATTCCTCAAAATCTTGAGGATCCATATTTTTACGTATTTAAGCCTTGAAAAAGTTACAGATGTAATGAAACACGTGTCGGCTGTTATGTTTCTCCATCACCAGGCTGTTCTGTTTCTCCATTAACAAGAATTGGACCAGCACCATCATACGAGATAACATCTTATTGTTTAACATTTATAACTAATGGATGAAGACTTTACTTTGAATGAATGTCCAGCCCATGTATACAAAATGCCATATCAGAAACATTGTATATGCTAAACACTGTGTACTAACTAAACAGGTCCAATAGGACTTCGGCCCCATGGTTTAACGAAGCTCTCAGAAAGAGCAAAAGTAACTGCAAGCGACTGGAGAGAGCATGGCGGAAAAATTTCAATTCCGAGGACAAAGAAATCTATAAGCATGCTCTAAAGGTCCACTACAATAAAATTTATGTAGAGAAAAAAAACTTCTTCTCAGCCAAAATTGAGTCAGCTGATAATCAAAGCAAGGAAATTTTCAAAATAGTGAAAAATTTCTCTTCCACGAATGCGGTCACTAGAGCTTTTACCACCACTAACGAATGGACAAATCAACTCGCCCTATACTTTCACGATAAAATTAAAACTATCCAAGATTCCTTTGCAGACTCTGTTCGGACTAAGGGAGGGAGTATAGTACCGCTACCCTCCAGCGTCCCTAACGGGAGTCGCTCTCTTACACAGTTTCCCCCTATTCCTTTGGAGACGTCCCTCGAGATTTTGAAAGGCCTTAAGTCAGGCTCCCCCTCTGACCCGTGTCCGGCCAAAGTGCTGGCTTCCATAGCAGAGATCATCAACCCAGCCGCCAATATTGTCCTTAACTCCTCGCTGGAGACTGGCCAGGTGCCTGGCAGATGGAAAAAAGCGAAAATCCTCCCACTATTAAAAAAAACCCTCTGCCGACCCCCTGGTAGCTTCCAATTACAGACCGATATCACTCCTTCCTTTTTTCTCTAAAGCCCTCGAGAAGCACGTGAATTCAGTGACCACAGAATACGTGGAAGCCAATAATTTACTCCACCATAGCCAATCTGGCTTTAGATCCAACTTCAGCACAGACACTGCCTTGCTTGAAATTTCTGAGTCTATCAAGGAAATATTAGATAAAGGGGGCAAGGCGGTGCTGATCCTGCTAGACCTTTCCGCGGCATTCGACACCATGCCCCATGATCGGTCTCCTGCATAGACTCCAGGAGTGCGGCTTGGGAGGCACGGTGCTCAAATGGTTCACCTCCTTTCTAGAGGATAGACACCAAGAGATCTGGTCCCCTCTTTTTGCTGCTCCCATTCCCCCGATGCAGCTGGGTGTCCCTCAGGGTTCCATCTTGAGCCCGACACTTTTTAATTTATATATGGCCCCCCTTGCTCCCTTGGCTGAAGGATGCGGCGCTACAATAATTTTGTATGCGGACGACATGCAGCTGTTGTTCACATGCAACAAGGGCGAGGACTTCATAGGTGAGAAGATCAATAAATGCCTGACGGAGGTCTTTACTTGGCTCAGGGAGAATCAATTAAAATATAACCCTGAGAAATCCGAAATAATTTTCTTTGGCTCCTCTCCTCATGACGACTGGCGACGGTGGTGGTCATCAGACACGCCATCTTCTCTAACCCCAGTTAATACAGTTAAGAACCTGGGGGTTAAGTTGGATGACACCCTGTCCATGAAAGCTCAAATTCAGGCAGTCGCGGGATCCTTTTTTGGCCTTCTACGTATGCTAAAGAAATTTCTTCCTCTCCTACCCATTACCCACAGGAAGACCGTGGTCCATGCCCTTATTGTCTCTAGGTTGGACTATGTAAACGTTCTGTACCTGGGCCTTCCCGAGTATCTACTAAGTAGGCTTCAGGTGGTCCAGAATGTGGCCGCCAGGGCGATCCTCATGTTGGGACACAGAGCTCGGATTTTGCATCACCTGAAAGCATTGCATTGGCTTCCCGTCCGGAAGAGAATTCGCTTTAAAGCCATGGTCTTGGCATTCAAGGCTTTCCATGATATTGGCACTCATTATATCAGGAAGAGAGTCTTACACTATGTCCCTGTTAGAACCCTGAGATCCTCCTCTCGGCAGCAGGCGCCTGTTCCTAAGTTTTTCCGCACCCGCACCGGTGGCCGCTCCTTCCAAGTACAGGATACCCGTGTGTGGAATCTCCTGCCGACACCACTCAGACAGGAGCCCGACTTTCTCACCTTCAGGAAGAAGTTGAAAACTGGTTATTCCAACAATAATCTTAAACCTTCCCATTTTTAGTAATAGTAATACTCCTGCCGTGAGGTCTTTAGCGCCGGGACACTCTTCCTGAGTAGCTGTGCGTTCTTTAAGTACCCATTAACATAACATAACATATTAAAACTGAGACAATCCCAGTACAACCTAACCATGGGTGTCTCCTGTGTTTTGAGCTACCAAAAATAAATGTAGAATTTGTGCTTTAAATGTAATTAAGAATGAAGGGGTAAATATTAGGAGTGCCGGGGTATAATTGTCATATTAAGTTTAGCATGACGATCTGGTTAGATAATCGTGCATTAACACCCAAGGTAGTGGGGTGTTTTGTTACCTTGATTGGCACCAAGACTTATTTTCCATATAACTTGAATCAGCACTACGCTGCCCACATTAACTCATTTTCTGTACTGATGTGCGACCCCTTGCGCCACCACTACCCCCTGCCTGTATTGTTATTCTTTATAACACAGGAATTTTTTTTTGCCAAAAATCTATCATCTTTTACAACTTTATGAGACATTAACATATTAATAATCATTTAATAAAATTTAAAGGAAATGGTTATTTACTTGTAGCCCTTGTTAGAATAATTCCCTACCTGTATGTGGGGACCCCAAAACACTTAGGGCCTTATTAAGTGTTTGGCGGTCCTCCTGTCGGCCCACCACCGCCGTGCTGACAGGAGGACCACCAAGCCCGTTGTTCGCCCGTCTGCCAGATTATGAATTTAATCCATGGCGGGCGGGCGGTGCTGCAGCGGTCTCACGGCAGCAGCTTTTTAAGGCTCATAGGAGTGCCTTAATAGCAGACCGCTGCCGTGATAGCACCTGCAGCACGTTACCTGCACAGTGTGGCACAAACCATGTCGTGCATGCCATAACGTGCAGGAACAGGGGTGCAATTCCAGGGGGGGCACAACATGTGCCCCCCTGCATGCACTTCCAGGCCCAGAAGCGGCAGGGGGCCCTGTTAGGGCCCCTTTACTTCCATGTCCGCCACCCTTTTCATGGCGGGCTCACAAAGGGCAGTGGAAATGAAAGTCCGAAAATGCTCGACGGTGCCGCAGCAGCACCACCAGCATATTCCTGGCCCTTTCTGCTGCAAGACCGCCACACTCGGAATACTGCAGGCGGACCCACAGTAGTGGTAGTGGTCGACCGCCACCGCGAATATGGCGGTCCTTAGGACTGCCGTAATCGTAATAAGGCTCTTAATATCAATATATAAGTCAATTTATACAAAGAGGGTAAAAGGGATAACATATTCAGATGTTGCAGAATATCTTCCAAAAGCCTACACCTGGCATGATTTCCACATTTTAGACTGCTAGTTGTGAAGGAAACCTTTTCCCAAAAACTACATTGCAGCACCTATAAGTTTAACTGCTGCCTACATATTGAAGGAATGAGAAAAAGTTCAGCCTGATAGGCTTCCATTATAATCGCCATGTCGCTTTAAGGAGCCAGGGGCTTCTACTACCCATGATGCCTTGTACTAGAAGTTGCTTCGGAGAGTAATTTGTTTCTGAAGCAGAATAGTGGGAGATAGGGCTAAGTTTCAGACGTTTTTATACCGGACACCTAACAAATGAGGCTGGGGAGAAGGGAGAGTTGTTTATGGCTTTAATGAAAGTTCCCTTGATGCAGAACTGGACCACAGTTAAATAATCATTTCCCGTGCATAATAGGATCCTCATGGATCATCAATAATGTGCTAATAGAGTAGCAAACTATAAATATCCTAACTTCGAGGCTCTTGGGCATGAGGCAAAATACCCAATATGAGAAACTGAAGGCACATTGAATATAGGATTAACCAAGAGGTTCCCCAGAGCAGTTTGAAGAACACTAAAGTCAGTTTTTGTATTGGAATCATGACAATAATGTCTTGATAAAACGTGGACTGATTTTCAAGTAGCTGTTTTTCATGTGTCTGAAAAATGAATGCTTCCTAGACAAGCTATGGTGCCTGCTTTCCCCTTAATGAAATGGGCTGCAGGTCTCTCTGGCAGGGGTTTACTAGACAATTGCAAACACAGGGATATACAGCATCGAACAATCGAACAAGGGCCAGACTGTTTTGAAGTGGACAGACCCTGGCAAGTTTGACTGTAGTTGCTAAAAAGTTGGCTAGATTTGTGTAAGGTCTTTGCTTTATCTAGATAGAATCTAAGGACTCTTCTGACATCCAGAGAGTATAATGCACATGCTGGTGAAGAAGGATTGCTAAAGAAAAGACGGAGAGTAATGTTCTGGTTAATATGAATATCTGATACCACTTTAGGGAGGAGTAAAGGATAAGTTCTCATTACAACTCTGTTTGCATGAAACACCATGGAAGGGTCAACTACTGATAGGGCTTGAATTTCACTAAACCTACGAGCTGACATGACACAGGTTAAAAAAGCAGGCTTCAAAGAAATATGCCACAATGAAGCTTTGTGAATATATTCAAAGGATGGACCCATTAATTTTGACCACAGGAAATTGAACTCCCACGGACTAGGAGGTGTACTAATGGAAGGAAAGACTTTCTCAGGCCCTCTAAAAAGTCTTTTAGGATAGAAATTTTTAAAAGGGATGTTTGATTAAGACCCTTCCAGAAGGCTGTTATAGCAAGAAGGTGGACTTTGATGGAAAACAAAATAATTTTGGTTGGGCCAAATGCAACAGGCATTGCAGAATCAATTACTCTTGGCATGTCATTCACTTGTACCCATTTTATTGACACCATAAGCAAAACCTCTTCCACTTGAAGGAATAGCAAGTCCTAGTTGAAGAGTGTTTAGGCTCCCATAGATATTTCATGCATGACTGGGGCAGCTTTGAATGCCCATACTGTTACGTTTCGTATAGAGGCCCTAATATAGACACGTTCATATATGCCGTATATGGTCATAATCGTATATGCCCTATTATGGTCATACTCGTATATGCCCTATTATGGTCATAATCGTCTATGCCCAATTATAGTCATGATCTCCTATGCCCTAATATAGGCATGATCTTTCACCTACATTAGTTCCATACAGTACACAACGAACTCTGAGGGTTGAACGTTATCTAGTCTGTGGTTAGAACACTGCAAGATCTCTCCCGAACACAGGCCTACAATGTACTCATAAATTATGCATGAGCATTCACCAGCTACATCTCCCCCATAATATGTATGTACAAAGTTCACCCCTGACGTCTTCCTCATGTCTAACAAAGACCAATACAATCCATACTGAGGGACGAGACACTTTAGGGTATAAATACACAACATCTTGCCACGGTAAGATAGAGGGAACCAAGACTTCCATGCTGACACACTAACCAGAGACGCTGAGGCTCCTGCATGCAGTCGCTCCAGCTGACAGCGGTCTAACACAGCCCTTGCGGGGTGTCCAACGCGAGACCAGGACGGGGTCCCACACTCTCTCCATTAAGGTAATGGGGTTTGACTAAATCCTAGAAGGATTCTTGGCTCTTAGGCTTTTAGACCTACACACATGCTAGGTACACTTAGGTACATCTAGTTAGGCATCGCAGGAGTACGTGCACTTTTGGGTGACATTCTATTACGCATTTTATATTCATGTATGTATTCATGATTATTGCAATATGGTAGAACTGTACTATCCTTTCACTTTGATCGTACTGCTGATAATATATCTCTGCTATTGTCTGCTGATTGTTGCAGCACATATATTTTACACTAGAATAACAACTGTTCAATAAATACTTATTGAAACAAACAGACTGCTTATTCTGTGTAACTCTCTGAGACAAACCGAATAAGTAAGCACGAGTGACTGAGCAAAAAGTAGTACATTGTTTCCACGATTCTGAGGGATCAGGGTTGTCATGATCTAAGGTTGCCAGAAACTAATCTCTCCCCGATAAGAGGAGATTCTAGTGGCACTGTGAGCTAGCTAATGCAAATCCGGCTAACATATGCGGTGGGGGTGCACAGAATCAGTCTAACACCAAGCCCACGGTTTATGTTATCCAAACGCGCAGGTCCTGCAGGGGTACTATAGGAACTACACGACAATACTGCCTGATCCTAGGAGCCACTGCCAAATTCAAGGATGTCAGGTTTGGATGGAATATATAATCATGTAATCTGGTGAGTAGGCTGGGTTTGTATGGCAATCTCTTAAGTGGCTTAAAGATATTTGTAACAGGTCGGGGTACAACCACTGCCTTGGTCAGTCTGGAGCAATGAGGATCATTATCGCTTCGCAATTCTGGAGTTTCATTATGAATGGGAATAGTAAAGGAAAAGAAAGTACAATGTACAGTTATATCCTTAATCCATTTATTAAAATTGTACTGGCCAATGAACCAGATTCCAGTATTTTTTTGTTTTGAGATGTTAAGAAGAGATCTATTGTAGGATATCCACATTCTGCAAAACTTTATTGTGGAATATCGTTAGCCAGAACCCTTTTGTGATTTTCTTCATGAAATTGGATTGTGAATTTCACCTGGTGATTTCTGATTTTTAGTAACTGAATTGCCTTTATTTAATGAACAGGGCCCAAGACCTACTATCAGATTTTTTATGAATCAGTGACAGAGGGACTGATCTCATGCCTCCTTGTTTGTTAAGGTAGTACATGGTTGTTGTGCTGTCTGTATGAAACAGAATCATCAGAGATGGTAGAAAAGACTTGTTAGCCAGGTGGCCTATCTGAAGTAGGAAGATTAATAGTTTGATGTGGAAATCAGATATCATTTTAGGTAAGAAGGATAGAGGAGTCCTCAAGATTAGCATGAAAAATGGTAACAGGTTCCACTGCTGATAGGATTTACAATTCATTAAAACCTCTTTGTTGATGCAATTGGAATTTAAAGGCTGTTTTCCATGAAAGATGTTGCAAAGTAGCTCTATGTAAAGGCTTAAATAGAGCACTCATTAGTTTAGACAGCGCTAAGTTGAGTACCCATGGAGGTTATGCGCTTTTCACTCTAGGAAAACCCTTTTTGAGACTTTCCAGAAAGTCTTTAATCACTGGGATTTTAAAGAAGGACAACTGCTGTGGAGATTTTATGTAAGCTATTATATCAGTTAACGAACAAGTTTCTTACCTTCGGTAACGCATTATCTAGCAAGGACAATATCTAGCGGCAGATTCCTTACCTTTGAATTTCCCGGGCATCAGATTGGATACAGAAACTTTTGCTGAGCAGTACCGCTGCGCACCGTCGGGTGGCTCCGTCAGGCTCAGCGGGACGTCGCCGGCGCAGCGTCAGTTCCTTTTCACTTTTTCCATGCCAGAAGAGCAGAGCCATGAAGTGAACTGACTATTGTGTGTCAAAACTAGGGCCCTGTAAAGGGGAACAACTCTAGCCCTATAAATGAGTCTGCAGAGTGGGGAGGCATGGGTGAGTTTGTAGGAATCTGCAGCTAGATGAACAAGTTACTTACCTTCGGTAACCCTTTTTATGGTGGATACAGTGTCTGCCTGTGGATTCCTCACCTTATGAATTTCCCCCATGCGCAGCATTCCACAGAAACTTTTCTCCTCAGCTCTCCCACGTCGACGAGGACGTCACATTGGTTCGGCTCCGCAAGCAACTATGCGTGATGTCATCTGAGCCATAAGAAGACCTCGTTGGCATGCCAACGTCAGTTCCACCCATTTTTTCTGTGCTTTCGAGGCGAATAGGTGTACTGACAACATTTTCACAAGTGTACACAGTTTACAAACACAGCCAAAACTGGAAATTTCTCTTCTTAGACATTTCCTAGTGCCAAACATCACATGATTCCAACAATAAATCATATAGAAAATACACTGATTATTTTTCGGTATAAGCAGACAGGCAACGGGGAGGCGGGTGGGTCAGTGAGGACTCCACAGGCAGATACTGTTTCCACCAGAAAAAGCATTACCGAACGTAAGTAACTTGTTCTTCTGATGGATACATCTGCCTGTGGATTCCTCACCTTATGAATTGAATCCCCAAGCAGTCCCACTCCCGGCGGAGGGTGCCTGCCTGCCTATACCAAAAAATCCTGCAGCACAGAACATGCAAAATGGCCCTCCCTCCTCGCCTCTGAATCCAAGCAATAGTGCTTCGCAAAAGTGTGGAGGGACGCCCAAGTTGCCGCGTTGCAGATGTCTACCACAGGGACACATCTAGCTAAAGCCGAAGAAGAAAACCTAGCTCTGGTAGAATGAGCTTGAATACCTTTAGGAGAGGATCCTTCTTGGCCAAGGCGTAGCAGATCTTGATACAAAGGATAATCCACCTGAACAGCGTTCTCTTGTGGACTGCCTTGCCCTTCATCTTGCCCACATATCCGATGAAGAGTTGGCCGTCCAACCTGAAGTCCTTGGTCCTGTCCAGGTAGAAGCTGACCGCCCTTTTAGGTTCCAGGCGATGAAGTCTCTCCTCCTCCTTAGAACGGTGAGGGGGAGGGTAGAAAGTGGGTAAAATGATGGACTGCCCTAGGTGGAAAGGAGTAACCACCTTAGGCAGGAAAGCAGCTCTGGTCCTAAGAACCATCTTATCCGCAAGTAATGATGTAAATGGAGGCTTGGAGCTAAGAGCTTGCAACTCACTCACCCTCCTGGCGGAAGTGATTGCAACCAAAAATATCGTTTTAAACGCTAGAAACCTTAAGGGACAACTATGTAATGGTTCAAAGGGTGAACCCATCAAGAATATGAGAACCAAATTTAAATCCCACAGAGGCATGATAAAAGGAGTGGGAGGAAACTTATTTGTGAGACCTTTAATGAATCTCATAACTATGGGAGATTTAAACAACGAGGGGGGGTCTGGTAAACAGAGAAAAGCAGACAAGGCCGACAAGTAGCCCTGTGCTAGGGAAAGAGAGAAACTCAGAATATCAGACAAATGGGCCTGCAAAGGATCAATCGATCTCTCTCCACACCATTTAACAAACTTGGCCCACCTACCAGAATAGACCGATTTGGTGGAGTGTCTCCTGGCCAATAAAATAACATCCACCACATCCGGTGGGAGAAAGAAAGAGCTCAAGTTGCCACGTTCAATCTCCAGACATGAAGGTGCAGGCACTGGAGGTGGAGGTGTAGAACCTGCCCCTGCGAGAGGAGGTCTGCCCTGAGAGGGAGACGGAGTGGGAGGATCGATGAGAGGTAAAGGAGGTCTGTGTACCACACCCTTCTTGGCCAATCCGGAGCGATCAATATGACTTGGGCCCGGTCTTGGCGAATCTTCCTCAGAAGTCGAGGAATCAATGGTATGGGAGGAAACACGTAAAGAAGCTGTGAGCCCCAGTCTAACTGATATGCGTCCCCCAACGCTCCCTGAGTCGAACACTGGAGACTGCAGAACGACGGGCAATGCATGTTCTCGTGAGTGGCGAACAGGTCCAACTGAGAAAACCCCCACATCCTGAAAATGTGAAGGACCACCTCTGGATGGAGACGCCACTTGTGATCGGTCAAATACTGCCCAATGAGACTGTCCGCACGCACATTCAGTTCTCCGGCCAGATGATCTGCGATCAGGCAGAGCCTCTTTGCAAAGAAGATATGCCCCTACTCCTCCCTGTTTGATGATGTACCACATTGCGGTAGTGTTGTTCGTCTGGACCTGAACCGATTGACTGTGAAGGGAGGGAAGAAAGGACTTGAGAGCCAAACATACTGCCCGTAATTCTAGAAGATTGATGTGAAACAATCTTTCCTCTGGAGACCAAAGGCCTGTCACCTCCAGATCCCCCTGATGAGCTTCACACCCTAGAGTGGAGGCATCAGTTATCACTGTGGCCACCGGAGAAGGAGGTTGAAATGGCTTCCCTTGAGACAGGTTGCCTGGAACACACCACCATAACACCTCCGCTGCAGTGTCTCTGGAGAACCTGACCACCTCTTCGAGGTCTCTGTTGTGCTGAAACCACTGCCTGTGGAGGCACCAATGGATGGCCCTCATATGCCACCGTGCATGGTTGACCAACAGTATGCAGGATGTGAACAGGCCGAGCAGGTGCAAGACCTTCAGGACTGAAACAGCTGCTCCATTCTGAAAAAGTGGAATCATAGCTTGGATGTCTTGAATCCTCTGTGGAGGCGGGAAGGCACGACTCACAGTACTGTCCAGTACTGCCCCTATAACATGTTGGCCTGAGAGGGCACCAGGTGAGATTTGGGTACATTTATCGAAAACCCCAAGTCGAACAACAGTCGTGTTGTTACATGCAACTTTGCTTTGAGCAGCCAGTAGTCCAGATAGGGGAATACAGGAACCCCTGACCTTCTGAGATGTGCTGCCATCACCTTTGTGAAGACCCAAGGTGCGGAATTAAGGCCAAACGCAAGGACCGCAAACTGGAAATGTTGAGACCCCACCGTAAAACGAAGATACTTCTGATGCGACTTCAGGATGGGTATGTGAAAATACGCATCCTGCAAATCGATCAACACCATCCAGTCTTCCTTCTGCAGCGCAAGAAGAACCTGAGCCAGGGTCAACATCTTGAATTTCTCCTGTTTAAGGTACAAATTCAAAACCCTGAGGTGTAGGATCCGCCTCAAGCAACCGTCCTTTTTGGGAATCAGGAAGTACCGGGAGTAGCATCCTTGACCCCTTTCCTGCTCCGGAACTACCTCGATCGCACCTTTTTGCAGTAATGACAGAACATCCTGCTGGAGAAGCAGAAGGTACTCTTCTGAGCACAAGCCCTGTCGGGGAGGAAAAGGAGGGGGAAACTCCCAGAAGGGTAGGGCGTACTCATTCTCTATGATGTTCAACACCCAGAGACCTGTAGTAACAGACCTCCAATGTTGTAGAAAATGAGACACCCGTCCTCCCACGGGACAAGCATGCTCTAAGATGGAGGAGCTAGGGCTGCTTCCCTGCCGTACCAGTTGGAGGGACAGAAGAGGAGGAGGAGGAGACTTGCTGGCGTGCTGCACCCCGCAGACAACCTCTGCCCTTTCCCCTGTAAGATCTGTGCAGGGGATTTGCCTGCTGTTGCTGCAGCTGCTGCTTGGCACGAAAGGACAAGTTCCTCCCAAAACCACGAAACCTGCAAAGACCGTGCAGTGGCTCTACTGTCTTTAAAGTGCTGCAGCGCCGAGTCCACTTTGGCCCCAAATAGGCGAGATCCATTGAATGGCAGATATAACAAGGTGGCTTGGACATCAGGGGAGAACCCTGAAACCCTGAAACCCGTAACCAAGCATGCCTACAGGTAGCCACAGATGATCCCATCGCCCTGGCAACTGAATCAGCAGTGTCCAGACCAGACGGTATGACCTGGCGGGCTGCAGCTTGGGCATCCGTTAGTACCTCCGAAAAATGTCCTTGAACTTCCTCCGGCGCTTTTGGAAGCACCTCCCTGGCAGAATCCATAAGGGTGTGGATGTAGCGACCCAAAAGGCACATAGCATTTGTTGATTTGAGAGCCATACTGCCTGAAATACCCTTTTCGTAGATTACTCCATGAGTTTCGACTCCCTATCTGCAGGTGTGGATCGGAATGTTCCTGCAGACTGCTTCGAGAAGCACGAAGCCTAGACGACCAAACTTTCTGGTGATGGATGAGTGGACAGGAAAGCAGGATCCCCTGGAGTCACATTGTACCTCCTTGCCAAAGACATGGACACTGCTGGAGCAGTCATAGGCTTCTGCCATACTTCAAGGATGGGCTCAGTCAAAGCCTAGGTAAAAGGGAGTAAAGGCTCTGAGATAGAGGAAGGAGAATGGACCACCTCAGTCAAGATGTTAGACTTTAATTCCGCTGTGGGAAGAGGTAATTCCAGAAGATCCGCTGCCTTTCTGATCACAGCATGATAAGAAGTCACCTCCTGCATTGAGAGACCTTTCGGAGATGAGAGCTCCCATTCCGGAGAGGTAGCCAAGCCACTAGCCTCCTGCAGACCTTCAAAATCCTGATCAGGATCGACAATCTCCCCTTCCTCAGTCTCTTCACGCTTCTCTTGGTATTCTTCCTCTTCTATCAATCTCTGTGCCTCTCTCCGAGATCTCATCTTCGGAACAGGTGTCGGTGGCGCCAGACGCGGCGCTGGTGACTTTGGGATTGGCGACGAAGGGAGGTCTACCGGAACAGTAGTCGATGCCAGCCGAGATAGAGTCAGCTCCGGTTCAGAACCAGATGGCGCCAGAGAAGATCCATCCAGTGGCACTCGCCCCTCCAGAGATTGTACCATCGTCAAAAATCTCGGCGTCGCGAGAGGCCAACTCCCTGGAGCCATCGGCATAAAAGGCATAAGAGGGGCCTGAGGGAAATGAGGTGGAAAACCTCCCAGGGAATATGCCTGCGAACCCATGGGGCCAACAGGTGCACCAGCAGGGTTTGCCGCTCTGGCGAACATTTCATTAAAAAAATCCAACAGATCCGTACCCGGAGTTGGGAAGACAGGATACACCGGATCTGGCACTGCAGGCTCTGAAGCCGCTCGAGAATGCAGCACATTCGGCTCCGGTTGTGGCGCCGGAGACCCTGAAGCCAGAGGTGGAGTGGTTGGCCTCGGCATCTCTGGAGGTGTCGCTTCTCTTGGAGCCGGTGGAGTCACCGCTCTCGGAGCCGGAGTCACCTCAGGAGAAGGAGATGGAGAGATTTCATCTTTCCGATGACGCTTGGGAACCGGGGACACCAACTTTGGTGTCGCATTCTTCGACGAACGATGCGGAGACCCATGGCGTCACTTTTTCTTGTGATTCTTCGATAACATCGAAGTATGCGGATTCGGCGCTTTGGAACGGGACCTCGATCTTCTCTGACCCCTTTTTTGCTTCTTGGCTTTGGCCATGAATAATTTGGCCTCCCTCTCCTTCAGCACTTTGGGATTCATGTGCCTGCAAGATGAACACTCCTCGACGTGGTCTGACGAAAGACACCACAAACAGTCTTCATGGGGGTCAGTGATAGACATCTGACCCCCACATTCCCTGTATGACTTGAAACCAGATTTTCTCTGAGGAGCCATAGTCGCTGTTACAAAGACACTACGACTTGCAACAAAGAAACTCCCAGAAATGGAGAGCCCTGGGAAGAACTGTTACGCGTCAACAGAAAAAAGGGAAACTGACCTCAGCACGCCTAAGAGGTCTTCTTATTGCACCGATGACGTCATGCGGAGTCGTGTGCGGAACCGTACCATTGTGATGTCCTCGTCGACGTGGGAGAGCTGAGGAGAAAAGTTTCTGTGGAATGCTGCACATGGGGGTAATTCATAAGTTGAGGAATCCACAGGCAGCTGTATCCATCAGAAATTGTCTCTACCAGATAATGCGTTACCGAAGGTAAGTAACTTGTTCATCTGATAGAGACTTCTGTTACATTCTCTTCTTTCCCGGTCTTCCCCTCCTACTCCTTTCCCTTTATTACATCATTTGGTTCCTTGCCAGCCCTGGCATGCACTATGTTTATTTTCCATTGACATTCCAGATTCTGCAGAGTTTCTTGATACTGGATTACTGTTTGTGGCCCAGTTGCATCTGGAGCTGTTTATGGATGGACTTATATTGCTGTGCTGAACTGTAAATAAATCTACTGCAAAATTTATTGGACATTGGATTAATTCTTACATTTGGCGACGAAGGGAAGAACCACTCCTGTCACTTTCTTCAGCACAGGTACAGAGTGTCTTCTTGAACCCATGAAGAAAACTTTATTCTAATATATTTCTTGGAACAATTTTTCATTAGACTGCACTATTTTAACTTTATGGGAATCTTAATATACTTTACCTACAACAACTTTTAATAAAATTAATATTTTCTAAATTTCATTATTGATTTGCAAGTGATCTGATAGCACCAGCGGCGGTTTAGAAGTAATTCAGTGTTTTGATTGCACCTGCGGGAGATTTCTAAAGGCAACTAATATATTATTCATTACAAATGTTACTTGACGTGATTTGATGGCACCAGCGGCAGTTTTTACAGTGCTTTGATTGCACCCGCGGGAGTATTAATAGTGAGCGAAAGTTATTTATAGTTTTTACATTAATTGATCTGGATCACAGTAGCTGCGAGGGAAAGATTTCTTTTAATTGAATATTGAAGAAATCGGAGTTCCTGTGTGCCGCGAGGATGCTGTGTATGTCAATTTACATGATTTGAAAGAAAACAGAGCGATGTCAATCTATATACTTTGGAAGTAAACAAAGCGATCTACCGTACATTTTCCAGCGGCATTTTTCAAACGATTGGCGGCAGCTCTCAGCAACGAGTTCCATGCGAGGCGCGTTCTGAAGCTGGTTTCGGTGTATGACGCTTTCACACGCACGCACACCGCAATTATCGTCGGATCATCATCAGCGTCTACAACGCACTACGTGCAACGTCACTGGCGGCCATTTTGGTTACCGTGGTAACCGAAGTACACTGAATATAACGCTGTGCTGCCGCTTGATTGTTGAAGTCTAGCATTTTAAGAAGTACAGTATTATATTTAGCCACGCAGTGTTTAATGTATACACATTTTATACAATTACCGCTATTATTACTAAAAGGCTGTACATATTTAAAGGGAGTTTCTTTGATTATTCGTGAGTAACAATGATACATTATACTGAAAGAAGAGAAATCAGACAAAGTGATGTACATTAACAGGTATGAACTATTTTGAATGCAATATTTAAGAATTCTGATATTACCATTTATACATTTATTATTCTAGTATCTATTTACAATGCAATTCGATCCTCCAGCAAAGTTTTTACAATTGAAGGGTGATCCACCCATGCCCTGGTCAAGGTGGAAGGAGGAGTTTATAACATATATGAAGGCTATTGACGGGGAACGCATGGGTGCTGAAAGAAAAAAAATATATTTTTACATTGTTTAGGATCTGAGGGACAAGTTATCTTTAGAACATTACCACAGGTTGTTACACCAAATGATGGTAGTGGGGATAATATTAATGTATACACTGAGTCGCTACTGAGAATGGAGAAGAGATTTAAGCCTGTGACAAGCATTGCATTAAATAGATTTAAGTTTTAAACCAGAGCGCAAAAAGAAGAGGAATCTTTTGATGATTTCCTAACAGCTTTAAGAGCATTGTCTATTCATTGTAATTTTGGTTTATTAACAGATGAAATGATAAGAGATCAAGTAATTGTACATGTAAAAAATAAGAAAATTCAAGAAAAACTTTGGGTCATGGGTGATCCAAGTTTGGCTGAAGCCATAACTGAAGCTAAAGCTCTAGAACAATATGAAAAGTGGATGGAAGTTGTAAAACAAAATTCTAAACAAAATACTAACAACTCCACCACAGAAGAAGAAATTTGTGTTCTTAAACCCAAAAATGATCATCATCAAACACGTTACATGCCCAGTGTGAAATATAATGGTAACAAATTTAACTACAACCAGGTCCACAAAAGAAATGATACCACTTTTGGTTATAATGTATGCTATAGGTGTGGTAACAAGTCGCATATTGCTTCTTTTCCAGGTTGTCCAGCGATAAATAGAGAATGTAAAAATTGTGGCAGGATAGGACACTTTAGTAGTGTATGTGGAGATATTAAACACAACACTCCACAGGCACGTGGTGCAGTATCCTATGTTGTGGACAGTAATGTTCAACCTTGTGATCTTAGTTCTGACATCAAAAGGGATTTGTAGTATAAATTATCGAGAGTGTTCCGAGTGACATGATGAAATCTCCAAATTGTGAATTTCAAGTTTTGGGAGTAAAACTCATGCTTATGGTAGACTCTGGTTCTCCATGGACAATCATCACACAGCAGTACTACCAAGAAATATTAAGTCACAAATTACAATATGATAGTCTACAGCCACCTGACATAATAGCAGAAAGTTTTGATGGTACGAAAATAGACATTGAAGGTTTCTTTTATGTAGAGTTACAGTTCAAAAATAGATGTGCCAATGTAAAATTATATATTACACAGAAAGGTGTTAATGTTTTGGGATGGCGCGACCAATGGAAATTGGGTTTAACACTCAACCCAAGGTCTAGTGAACCTGTGTCTTTGTGTGATGACAAATTATTTAACAAAATTGCAGTCATCAATACAGAAATTGATCTGAGCAGCAAAAAAGAAAAACTAATTAGTAAGTATAACAAAGTTTTTGCGATAAATTGGGGAAGCTAAAAGAAATTTCACATAAGATTGTATTAAAGGATAAGGTCACACCTGTCAAACAAAAAATAAGAGGTGTTCCAATTAATGTTAGAGAGGAACTCAAAATGATGTTAAAGGAATTATCTGATGAAGGCATTATTGAGGCTATTGAATCCTCCGAATGGGTTTCACCAATTGTTCTTGTTCGTAAACCTGACCAAAAGTTGAGAGTATGTGTGGACTTGAGGGCTCTAAACTCAAACATTATAGTTGATTGTCACCCATTACCTAATATCAACGAAGTAGTTTCTATGTTTGAGGGTGCCCAAATATTTTCCACATTGGATTTACGTTCAGCGTACCACCAGATAGAATTGATGGAGGAGTCAAAGAAATATACAGCTTTTAGAACACCATTTGGGTTATATCAATACACGAGAATGCCTTTTGGATTGGCGTCAGCAGCGTCAGTTTTCCAGTGGGTTATGTTCCACATCTTCAGGGACGTAGATGATTATGTAAAATGCTTCCAAGATGACATTTTAATATTCTCGAAGAATGAATCTGAACATGTGTCACATTTAAATGAAGTGTGCAAGAGGTTAGAGAGCCATGGTCTCACACTCAAGGCACATAAATGCAAGTTGTTTAAAAGTTCTGTTGAGTATTTGGGGCATACGTTGTCAGGAGATGGGGTAGTTCCAAAAAAAAACTAATGTGGATGCCATAATTAAAGCTCCATCGCCAGTAAACAAAGAACAACTATTATCATTCGCAGGGATGTGCGAATATTATAGCAAGTTTGTGGAGGGATTTGCAACCAAAATGGAGCCTCTAAGAGTGTTATTGAGACAGAATGCAAAATTTGAGTGGACAAAAGAACAACAGGAAGCATTTGAGGGCATAAAAAAGGATAGTTAATGCACCTACTTTGAAACCGTTTAGAATGAAGAAAGAATGTATTATTACAGTAGATGCTAGCCTTTATGGTGTAGGAGGAGTACTTTCACAAAAAGAGGGCAAAGAGGAATGGAACGTGGCTTTTGCGTCACGCACTTTGAATGAATGTGAGCGAAAGTATGCTGTGATAGAAAGAGAACTCCTTGCGTGTGTGTGGGCAGTTGAACATTACAGGTTATATGTATGGGGCAGTAAATTTACCCTTAGGACTGATCACAAACCATTAGTCAACATTCTATCCACAGGTGGGGGTTGGGATTCCACTGCCAGAATTGCAAGGTTAACCTCTAGGTTGCAAGAGTATAATTTCAGTATAGAGTACGTACCTGGGAAGAAAAATGTTACCGCAGATTTTCTTTCGCGCTTACCATGTGATGAAAATAAGGTAAACATAATCAAAGAATGCGATTTTGTTGTTGCCATTGGTGATATTGTTTCCAATCAGTTTCAGGAAATTACTGAAGACAAGTGGATTAACTGTGAGCAACTAGATGACAGGTGGTGTGGTTTAAAAAAATGGGTCATTGATGGATGGCCTAAAAAAAACATGGTAAGTCCAGATCTTGTATCATTCTTCAATGTAGCTGGAAAACTAGATTTTGAAGGAAATTTTCTGTTTAAATCAGGGAAATGTGTTCCTCCTAGAGGCATGCAAGACATTATACTTAATATAGCGCACAAGACACATCCCGGAATTTCGTCCATGAAGCGTTTGGTTAGAAGTTTTTTTTGGTGGCCTGCATGAACAGGTTTATAGATCGCATAGTTAGGGAATGTCATGAATGTGTATCAAGTGAAATTTTTTTTAAATTGCATGTTCCACCGTTAAAAGTTGTGAAGTGGCCTGAAGTACCATGGCAGAAGGTAGCTTTTGATATATCTGGTCCTTTTAGTGATTTGCCTGAATCATCACGTTTTGCTTTGGTCATGATTGACTACCACTCTAAATGGCCAGAGGTTAAGTTCGTTTCCAAAGCTACAACGAGTGCGGTTATTGTTTTTTTTAAGGAAATTTTTGCACATGAAGGGTGTCCCTCCATGTTAGTTACTGACAATGGGGTGCAATTAACCTCTGGAGAAATGGAAAATTTTCTTAAAGAATGTGGTATTGAACATAAATGTACATCCTTATATGAACCGCACGAAAATGGACAAGTGGAACGCTTTAATAGAGTTCTGAAGACTTTTATTGCTGATTCATTAAAATTGGGTGGAAATTGACAGGGGATCTTCACCCGAGGTGACATCAATGTTGAGGTGGGGATTAGAGGAGATCCGTGAAATGGGGGCCCGATGGACAGCCCGGGCGCGGTGTTTGAGTGATCCGGTTGGGTTGTGGGTGTGTAGTGCGATCGGGGGGTGGGGGGGTTGGGGGATGGGGGGAAGTTAGATATTAATGTGAGATCTCCTGTGTTTTCATGTGAAATGTCAAAGTATGATCTTCTCTATTCGATTGGGCAGTGGTTTCTGGGGTACAGAGCCCTGCATCATATGTGAAACTTGACGAATAAAGTTTGTTTATAAAAAAAAAAAATTGGGTGGAAATTGGATGAACTCCTTAAGAGAAAAATTATGGGTCTATCGCATTACACCCCATTCTACTACAGAGATTAGTCCGTTCAAGTTGCTCAAAGGAAGAGAGCCTGCATCTTGTGTATGTCCATGGTGGTTTAGAAATAAATGTCAAACTAAATTTATTGATAAAGAATGTGTGCATGATACTGCAAAAAGAGTTGAAATTAAACAAAGCAAAACCATGAGATGGTACAACAATAGATGGAAAACCAAGGTACACAGTTTTCAAGTTGGAGACTGGGTTAGAATTCTTAGACCTGGCATAATGAATAAAAGTACTAATAAATTTGGAAAACCTATTCAAATAAAAAGGTTTTCAGCAACAGCGTAATTACTCAAGACGGTAAGGTTTGAATGTAAGAAGAATAGCTAAGTGTCCCAATAATGACAGTATTCAAAACAATAACTCTGGAAATACCAATATGTTCAATACAAAGACATGTGATGAAATGAACAATGAGACGGTTGCCTCAAGAGTCAAATTATCTGATCGCATGAGACAGGTACCAAAAAGGTTTAATGATTTTATTTAACTTTGTCAAACTTATATTTTGTATTTAATAAAAAAGGGGGATGTGTTACATTCTCTTCTTTCCCTGTCTTCCCCTCCTACTCCTTTCCCTTTATTACATCATTTGGTTCCTTGCCAGCCCTGGCATGCACTATGTTTATTTTCCATTGACATTCCAGATTCTGCAGAGTTTCTTGATACTGGATTACTGTTTGTGGCCCAGTTGCATCTGGAGCTGTTTATGGATGGACTTATATTGCTGTGCTGAACTGTAAATAAATCTACTGCAAAATTTATTGGACATTGGATTAATTCTTACATCTTCTAACTGCAGATTCCTTACCTTTGAATAGATACCCAAGCCCTACTTCCTGGTGGTGGGCTACGGACAGATTTACTAGACCAGCTCCCACCCAGATCCGGAATCGAATCCATGAGACCCCGCCAGAGCTGGAGCCGTCGGTGTGGATCCTGGGGGGGTTTCCTCTGACCCTGCGGGCCCGAATGTGCACCGGAGGGGCTGGCCTACTCAAGTACGCAGTGCCTGGCCTTGTAAAATTCTTTAATCTTCGAGGGGGTCACTCCAATATGCCATGGCCCAGCAGTTTGAGCACCACTTCGAGTCGTGGTCGCGCTTGAGATACCACAAGCAAACAAGATGGGGTTGGTTATCGACATGGCGCAGTGACAAGCGCCACACGGCTTGAAACCTACCAGTCTAGAAGTCATCCCTTGACACACAAGGAAAAATCAATCAACAAAACATCGAAAAAAGTCTGTCAAAAAGAGACAGAGGGTTAGCTCTTCTCCAGATCAGCGCTAACTGGAGCAGAAAGAAAGGAACTGATGCTGCACGCCTGTGTGGTGCCTATATATGTGACCATGACATCACAACTGACGCCAACGACACTAGCGACGTCACGCGGGTCCGTCTGGAGCCACCCGACAGCACGCAGGGGTACTGCTCACTCAAAATTTCCAGATCCAGTCTGACACCTGGGAAATTCAAAGGTAAGGAATCTGCAACTAGAAGTCTCTATCAGATTGTACTTTTAATTTGGCTAGGTGTTGCAAGTATGAAAGTATTACATCCTCCTGGCACAAAATTGGGTTGCGACACTAGCTTTGGCATCAAATGCAGAACTCTTTCCATGTTAATACATAACAGGATCTTGTTGATAGGTGTTTTGCTTCTTTTAGTATTTTCATATAGTCAATAGTTAGACCAAAATGGCTGTATTGTATGATCTGCAGCCAAATTAAATGATTAAAGACTTGGGTGATGGATCTGGCCATGAAATCTGGCCAAAAGATCTGGTCTGCACGGCAACCATTAGTGATGCTAGACAGCCAGTTGTAGCAGGTCCAGGTAACACCACTGTCCCACCCAATCGTATGCTATTAAAATCATCTTTGTCCTTTATTCTCATATTTTCAAAATTACTGCCGATGTGAGTAGGATCGGAGGAAAGGAATGGACAAATGTCGTTGACCACTAAGTTCAGTTCTGGCTGGTGCCCTGGACTCAAAATCTCTGCATTTTTTTGTATCGTGGGGAATAGGTCTAAGGATGGAGTATCCCATTATTTGAAAATATCTGACAGCTTTGTTGTTCAGAACCCATTCGTGGTTTTCCTTGTGATTTTGGTTAAGGAAATGGAGATGTACTTCTTTATTTTGTGTTCCTCTGATATGTATTGCTATCACAGATAATCCTCTGTCAAGGGCCCAATGCCACATGGTTTGTGCCTACAAAGATAATTGTCTTGATCTTGTTCCTCCCTGTCTGTTGGTATGATGCCCATCTGTGGTATTGTCCATTTGAATCATTATGTCCTTTGAGGACAGAGAAGGAAGAAAGGTTTTGAGTTCCAAGTACACTGCTTTAAGTTCTAGGAGACAGATGTGATACGTCTTTCTTCTGTTTGTTTATAGTCTTTGAATTGTCAGATGTTTTACCCTAATAGAGACGCATCCGTGACTATGGTTTGTGTTGGAGTTACCTTTTGGAATGGAACCTCTACTAACAATTTTTGACATTTACACCACCATGCCAATGAGTATAGTGCAGATGTTGTGAGGACGGGGGTCTTCCCAATTGTTGCCTGTTTGAGACCATTGGTCTTCAAGACACTGCTGTAGCAGTCTGATGAACAGTCTTGTGTTAGGCAATATGCATATGCAGGATGCCATGGATCCTGTGAGTGAGGCAACTTGGCAAGCTATTGGATCATTGGACAGTCTTAGCTCCATGCATTTTTTCTGAATGGTTTATATTCTCTCCTCCGAAGGACACATACATTTGCCCCTAGATAAGTGAGACACTGTACTAGCTTTAGTATTGATTTGCTCATGTTGGTTTGGAGACCCAGCTTAGAAAGTAGCCTGGCCATGGTTTTAAAATTCCCTGCTGCTTTCAACTTTTATTAGCCAGTTGTTAGACCTGGCACCATTGGCGTGGGTCTCCCCTGCATTTTTTGCCTTTACCTCCTGTGTTTTTGATGTGTGTTGGACTCCGTTTTGCTGTCTAGATGCTTTGGGCACTTTGCCACTGCTGTTCAGTGCCAAAGTGCAAGTGCTCCCTTTGTAAATTACTGTTATGGATTGGTGTTTCCATGATTGGCTATTTGATTTACTAGCAGTCCCTAGTACAGTGCACCGTGTGTGCCCGGGGCCTGTAAATCAAATGCTGCTAGTGGGCTTGCAGCACTGATTGTGCCACCCACACAAGCAGCCCGTAAATGTAACTCTGGCCTGCCATTGCAGAGCCTGTGTGCAGTCTGGTACTGCCATGTCGACTTGGCAAGTGCACCCACTTGCCAGGCCCTAACCTTCCCTTTTCTTACATGTCAGACACCCCTAAGGTAGGCCCAAGGTACCCCTGTGGGCAGGGTGCACTGTATGTGAAAGGTAGGACATGCCTTAGTGTGTGTGGCATGTCCTGATAGTGAATTACTGCCAATTTCGTTTTTCACTATTGCAAGGCTACCTGTTCCCATAGAATGGGGAGTTTGTTTATAACATCTTATAAACATAACTGGCCCTGGGAACAAGGTAGGTGAATAACGTTTAGTATGCCTGAGCTCAGAATGTTAAAGTGCATCTTTTAGTGAGGGTGAGTTTTACATTCTGTGTTTGGAAATACCACTTTTAGAAAGTAGGTATTTTCTTGCCTAACCATCCAGTGTGCCTCTGCTAGGTTTGTGTATTGCATGTCTGGCTTTTGGATGACAGGGGCTGAAGAGGGGCAGTGGCACCAGAAGTCTGATGAGTCAGGGCTGGGCTGAATAGACCTGGGCTGCATTTAGAGTAGGGGAGGAGATTTCCTTTCACCTGAATGGGCCTGGTCTGCCTTCAACAATGCTGTCTCCACCTCCTGCCAGGAAGCTGCACCAGTGAGGACAGAACTGGTTTTGGCTGGGTACAGACACTTTCTGCCTTCAGAGAACAAAGGATTTTGGTGTATAAAAAGAGGGGCCCAGACCCCAGACTTTTAGATCACTTCTGGGAAATCAAGAGGAACCTTTGCCAAGGAGAAGAGCCGGAGAAGCTGAGGAGGAATACTGCCCCTGTGCTGGTTGCTGTCTGGGGTTGGCCTGCAGTGGCTTCTTGCTGTCAAGGAAAGGAGAAAGGACTTTGCTGCTTGCTTTGTCCCCCTGCTTATAGAGAAAATCGCCAAGGGCTTGAACTGAACAGCAAAGACCTCACCAGGTCTGTGGGCACCGTCCCTGATCGTCTCCGCAGAAGAAAAAGGGTAACTGACTCTGTCATCGAGTCCGTCGCAGGATTCCGTTTCCTGAAAGCACCGCCGAGAGCAATGCCTTGCTTCGCAACGCAACCCTAGTCTCACCGACTCAGTCAATGAGCTGCTGCTTGCACCGCGTCCTGTGGGCACCGCACTCCGCCACGCTTCGAAACACGCTGCAAGGACGTCACCCACTCCGTCGTTGCCCAACCCAAAAATCGACCGGCTCTGTCGCAGCACCGTGACCTGCCAGCACCGCATCGTCTCACCCTTCAACGCAAGCCCTGGTCTCACCGACTCAGTCAACGAGCCGTTGCCTGCACCAAATCGTGAGGACATCGTCCGCCGCAACGCTCCGTTTCACAACGCGACCGCGACATTTGCCCCGACCAACTCGCACAGACGTGTTGGTCGCAACAAGAAAGGTACTGTGTCCGAGTCTGTCGACGTTGTAGCTGGCCTGTATCGACGCGGTTGGCTGGACCTGTTAGACTCTGTCGTATTCAGTATCGCAGTAGCCCCAAGAGGAGCTATAGAGTCGGAAGAAATGTGTTTTATTGATTTTCCTGAAATTTAAAGGTTATTTTGCACAAGTACTATTTTTCAAGAGTATTGTATGTTGGATTTTTATCGTATTTGGTTTTGTTGGTTTAAATAAAGATTTACTATTTTTCTAAACTGGTGTAGTGTCCATTTGTAGTGCTTTTACTGTATTACTGTATGTGTTCACAAATGCTTTACACACTGCCTCAGAGATAAGCCTGCCTGCCCGTGCCAAGCTACCAAGGGGTTGAGCAGGGGTTATTTTAGGAGTGTATCCCCCTTACCCTGACTAGAAGCAAGGGCCCCTATTTGGACAAAGGTACCTACCTCTGGTGTTAGAAATGGGAGTCTCTAGTTGGCAGTCATTGAGGTAGAGATAAACAAATATTGCATTTCTCCTTAGATGGGCTGTAACTATCCCATCCATTTTGACAAAGTTTGTGGGGTTCACTTTAGGCCAAACTATAGCACATTGTATTGATAGTCTTTGTCTCCTACAAGAAATATCTGAATATTCCTGTTAGTTGTGACAAAGGAATGTGGAAACAAGTGGCATGAAGGTCTATGAAGCATAGCCAGTAGCTTTTCTTTATGTGCTGGTAGAACTAATGGAGAGCTAGCATTCTGATTTTTTCCTTGACGAGAACCTTGTTGACAAACCAAACATCGAATATTGTTTCATCTGACTTTTCTTTAAGGTTATGAAACACCTGGCTTAAACTCCCTTGTTCTGTTGGCTTTCGTAAAAGAAGGCAAGCTCTGTCTTTTAGTACAGACAGCTGATGTTTTGATGTTGGTTTTGGGGAAATGGGCAGTAGAGTAGCCCTGAAACTAATTGGATATTCTTGTTGTATAATTTAGAACCCATCTATCTAGGGTTATTAGTTTCCACTCTTTCAGGGAAGATGTCATTGTTCTCCTAACAGGAGTGGGTATCTGCTGGGGGTTCAGGCCATCATTGTTTGATGCTGGATGAATTCCTCTGTCTGGAATGCAATATTTTATGGGTAGTGGTGTTCTGCTTTTGATGCCGCTTATGGTATTGTTATTTTTGCGGTTGCCTCTGTTGTTGCTGAGGTTGATACGACCATCTTGGGGAGTGAACCATCTAATGGAAAGTACTGTCTGTCTTTGGGTTCACACTGTTTAAAGACCAATGGCTTTTAGGTTCTCTCTTTTTTTTTTTTTAATTCTAAGCATTTCTCCTTCAATATGCTGTTCAAAACATGCTGAAAGCGAAAAAGGCACTTTGGGCTGTAAGTTCAACAGAGAAAGCCATGAAGATTTCTTAAAGAAATGTTATGACAGTAGCTAGTTGCAACAAGCTCAGCTGAATCTACTGCTGCTCTACTAACCTTTTCGGAGACTAAGGATTACTAGCTCCATAAAATCTTGTTGACAATATTTTAGCAATCCAAGACAAAGGAATTCATGCTATCCCATATTTCCCTATGGTATCTGCCAAGAACAGTTGTAGCACTGGCATTCTTCAAGTGTCTGGAGGCCATACAATATTTCTTAGGTCCTACTAAATCCAAACTTTTGCTCTCTCTCTCTCTCTCTCTCTCAGATGGAACAGCTGACCACAGCACAGATGTGTGTTTTTGGCTGTCTGCCGTGGCTATGACTGACTCATTCCAGCTTAGGTTCAGCCTTGAAGAATGCTGGATTTTTCTGAAGAGGTTTATATATCTTTAGAAGATGAGGTGTTACCGCTCGGACTGTTCCTGGAGTCATACATTTCTCCTCTGCAATGTCTGTAGACCTGGTACAAGAGACAAAAGGGATTTAGACAATTCTCTTGGCTGGATTGTGTCCAGCATGACTGATATCACTGGTTGAAGTGTCTCTAAAGTTATGTTGAGTTTCTCAGCTCCTCTGAAGAGTTCCCCCTGGAATGTTAAAATGTCTTCCACTGAATGAGCTGAAGATGTTGGAGTGTAGGAAGAGAGTGATGACTCAAAGTAAGAAAATGATGAGCGCAATCTATGTCTTGTACTGACAGGTAGGCTTAGCATAGAAGCAGTGGTTGGAGAAGAGGGCTTGCAATTTCTCAAAAGAGAAATTGAGGTAGCTTTGGAGGGGAGAGATCCAGAGGTGTTAGAGTTGTCTGGATCAAATCCTCAAATGGTATGATCAGCCTCAGCAGACGATGTGGATGAGAGGTTGGATCTGGATCAGCAACCATTCTAGGGCAACTGAAAGGAGTAACCGCAGTCTCTGCTCTTTGCCTCTTATTTGGAGAAGAATGTGACTAGGCCACAAGAGAAACTTTGTTAGATGATAAAGACTGTCCAGATTGGACAGATGGAGACAGTGACCAGAACTTTGTAGTCTCTGGAGATCCTGACGAAAAATTATGAGAACTTTTTGTCATAAATAGAGTGTATGTCAATGGTGATCTAGGTCTTTGACATTGACAGTGATGTCGATCTTGGTTCTCTGGCAGTTGACGGTGAGTACGTCGACATCGATTGGCCATGATGTGTCGCTGACGGCGTCAAAGGTGTTCTTCTGTTGATCTTGAGTGATTCGACATCAACGATCTAGAATAATGTCTGCTTTGAGGCAGAGTCACAACTTTGCCATTCTTTGATGAAGAACATATTGGAACAGACCCTCTCGATGGAGGCACCGTAGGTTTTGGCGTTCTATGAAGCTGAGAATGGAGCTGGTGTTTCTCTCTGCAACTGGAACTCTTTTCTTTAGAGAGGAGAGAGGGGAGAGGAGTTGGCCTAATGGCTAGGGTGGTCAACCTCCAATCTGGGGAACCGGGTTCGAGTCTCAGCAATGACGCTGAACATCCTGTGATTCTGGGCAAATCACTTAATCTCCCCGTGCCTAACAAAAATGAATGTGTCCTCATGTAACGCAACTGGTGCTATGTAAAGCGCTCTGATACCGGATACCTTCGGGTCAAGTTCGCGCTATATAAAACTCAGTAAAATAAAAATAAAATAAATTAAAAAAAAATTAGATCTCCCTCTGTGGTAGTGTGTTCCAGAAGTTAGCACACTTAAAAAGGCTTGATGAGAGGCTATTTCTAGACTCCTTTTTTTCTTTCTCTCATTTGTTCTGCCCTCATGTGTTGTGTCCTGACACCTTTCTTGTCTTTGAGCATTCTTTTAGATGTTTTCTCATAAATGTCATATTCTTTGACAGGGTGAGATACAGGAAGGCAGACCACACAGACTTTGAGGGCATTTGTAACTGCCTTCTTCCTTCCACATGAAGGGCACTTGGAAAAAAGAGATGTCATTCCTTCTAGACACAGACAGGAAAAAAAATCACTTCATCTGACAGGAGATATTCAAAGACGTTGAGCAAAAAGGTTAAAAATGAATTCCTCTATACTCACAAGTGTTCAGAGATACTATTTTAACAAGCCAGAAAAAAAGAACTGGCAGGCAACTGCCAGTACATTGCATTGTGGAAAGGAGAGCCTCCCAGATTCTTAAAAATGCCTCAAAACAAAACTGCAGGGTTTGAGGCAGAGCATGACCACCTGCAGATCTTTGTGGTGAAAAAGACAGTTTTCGCATAGATGACATTCATGTCTGCTGTGACACCAATTTTGGAGGCGGAAGGAGATTTTAGAGGCAGTGGTGGGGCTTGAATAGAGCCTCTGTAGGACCTTAGGGCCAGATGTACGACCATTGGATTTAGCGCCTCGCAATTTGCGACAAATTGCGAGTCGCAAATTGCGAGGCGCTAAATCCAATGTACAGCAGTGTCAGAGACACTGTTAGCGATTCCCAATGGGGTCGCAAAATGCGAGGCTCATCAATATTCATGAGCCACTCACAATTTGCGACCCCATTGGGAATGGCCAGCCTCACAGGGATGGTGGCCTGCTGGGGTCAGCAGACCACCATGTCTGTGACTGCTTTTCAATAAAGCAGTTTTTTTAAAAATGCAGCCCCTTTTCCTTAAAGGAAAACGGGATGCATTTAAAAATGAAACATTTTCGTTTCATTTTTTAAGGGCAGGTAGTGGTCCCTGGTACCACTGCCTGCCCTTAAAAATATTTTCCCCTGCATTCACAAAGGGAAGGGGTCCCCTGGGGACCCCTTCCCGTTCGTGAGTGCTTTACCACCCTTATGAGAAGGGTGGTAAACTGCGACTGTTTTGCGACCACAATTGCGGTGGCAAAAGAGTCATACATAGCTGGAGGACTCGCTATTAGGAAGGGACGCCCTCGGAACGCCCCTTCCTAATAGCGACTCGCTATTCCTATTTTGCGAGTCGCAAATAATTTGCGACTCGCAAAATAGGAATAGTACATGGCCAACTCGTTTTTTGCGGTCGCAAAGGGTTCTGAAACCCCTCTGCGACCGCAAAAAACGGTCGTACATCTGGCCCAAAATGTAGAGGTCCCAAAGTTTATGAGATAGCTCTGCAGTAGGTCATAGCCTCAGTATTTTCACTGAGAGTATGAGGAGCAGGAGAGAAGATCAACACTGAAAATCTCATTATTAAGTGACATGCCAGAGGTAATGTTGTTGTTGAATGTTGTGACAAGGTGAAATGAATGGATAGGGTCAAAGGCGAAGGTGTTCCTCAAATACTCTGATGTTTATTGCAAGGGAGAACCTACTGTGGGCTTTGAGTGCTTTTACAAAGTGATGGTGATGGCAGTGCTTCATCGTCAAGGTTGAGCTAATTCTCCACAGAGTGCATTTTGGGGCTCAGGCTTTAGACAATGATCCTGTGGTCTTCGATGGAGACCTAGAATCCGGTCAACGAAAATTATAATAACAATATATTTTCTCCCTGGATCTCCCTCTGTGGAGGTCCTTTGAAATTGTAGGCACCGTCCCAGTGTAAGCAGAGCAATCGAAAAAAGGTTTTTCAGCTTTTTTTGTTTCTCCTTCATCATTGAATCCCCTAATTTGCCATGAAGTCTTATTGCCTCTGTCCTCAAGGATTTTTTTTGTTGAAAAGTCACAATCCTTGATGGACTGAGGAAGGTAGACACATATTTCGTGTAGGTCTGAAACATTCTTCCCACAGATGGGGCAGTTACCAATTAGAGAAGGCATTCTGACAGGAAAACTATCTGAAGAGAGTGAAAAATGTTTTGCTCAGCTTGTCAGGTGTAAAATACATTGAGTAAAAGTAAGGAAGAGAATTGTGTGAGAAATTTCTCATAAAGAAACAGGCGTAAAAAGAATCAGTGTATTCCACGATCCCATTCACATGATCCAATAAAAAACACTGACTCCCTAAGGCAACTGCCAATACAAGATGTCATGAATAGTGAACGCCCTTGGAGCCTTAAATAGATAGTTTGATTTTTAACTCTTATGAAATAAATCTATCAGACTGCACTTTTCCTCATTACTTCAAATGTAGGCAACAGTTGATGTTAAAGATGCTGCAATGTAGTTTTAAGACAATGTTTATGGCACAACTAACAGTCTGAAATTCCAATAATCTTGCCAGGTATAGGCTACTGAATGGTGCTCTGCAACGTGACTATGTTGCACTTTTCACCCTCTTTGTATATTAAGACATATATTGATATGAAGGGTTCCATTGTT
This sequence comes from Calotriton arnoldi, assembly GCA_963921515.1. Lineage (NCBI taxonomy): Eukaryota > Metazoa > Chordata > Amphibia > Caudata > Salamandridae > Calotriton > Calotriton arnoldi. Next base: position 957,995 of record CAWUFW010006880.1, read on the forward strand.
TCTGCAAGCAGCGGATATATTATTCTAACATTTATGACTATTGATGCAGAATACATGCCCGTAAAGGCAAAACAAGAGGGATTATGATAAAAAGACTATGATGTAATCACAATCCTCATTGTGATTATATGGGCATAAGGGTTGCCTTCCGGTGGTTGGTGTCTTCATATAGAAAGGTTTGCTGCCCATTGTAACTGCTTGAAAGAGAGTGGGCACCATAAGAAAGTTCACAGGCACATGTCTTGTCAAGAGTTGATCTTCAAAAACATGAACTCACTTTCTCTGTTCGCAGTTATTTTATAAGGACATCAGAAATCTTTGAGTAACTCCTCTTCTTGTACAATGTGATCAAGAGGGGAAGCCTTGATAGGAACCCAGGTGTCTAGTAAATTAGACGCTAAGAAGCACGACTTACCAATAATACAAGCTTAACCAGTGTTGGCATTCAAGGACCATAGCCAAGTCAGGTTTTCAGTATATCTACAAAAGTTACATTTACGTGCAAAAAATTTACATTTACAGTATCAGTGGTTATCTTGAAAACGTGGCTTGACTGAGTCTCTCAAAGAGAAACATTGGATACAGTTGCTCTAACAGCATCCTAACATTCCTCAAATATGTATGTCTCTGCCCTGCAGTGGGTTCAGCGTTAGTACCTGGAGATGTCGCTGCTGATTGAGGTTGAAATCATGCAGGACAGTGGTGTGAGCACAGAAGTACACAATCACCTTCTGATCTTCATCGTGAAGATTGAAAACAGGAAGATTGCTGTTAATGCCAAATGCCCAAGTCATATTCTAGAGATAAAATACATAAATAGTGACAGATTAGAAATGCATTCTGCTACATGACCATATACGTACTTCACAAATGTCAGTAGAACATTCCAAACATATTTGCAAGGACTTACTCCAAGTCCTGTTTGCCCTTTCTGCTATTTGCTCATTTTTTGCTGCCAATCATTTATCTTTTTCCTATGTTTTCTATCATATTCCAAGGTAATGTTTTTTAAAATTTTAGTTATGCAAATGGAAATATGGTCTGATCACAGCCTTCTTACAAACAAAACAGTCTTGTCAGGATGATTTTTCAAATGGAAATGTAATCCTTAGTTGAAATTACAGCCTGAAGACCTCCTCAGAACTCCCCTGCCCAAAACGTCTCTCAGGTTCCTTCCAAATGGTCAAGCAATTTTGATTGGCTACCTTCAATTTATCAGAACAGATCTCTGTTATAAGACCATTCTGATTAGCTGCTGAATAGCCTTGCCCAAGATTGCTCATCCTGTCATGGACAGCCTGTGGCAAGAAGGGCAGGCCATCAATTGTGCAACAGTGCATGGCCCACAGTTAAACACTAGTGTACATATTTCTTTGTCCTCAGGTGCAGAAACACATTTCTGAAAAGCATTTCCCAGCCATCTACTTCTGCTTCTTGCAGTCAGAAAAAACATTCACCCATCAATATTTAAGAGGTCATGGAAAATTGAGTTGGAGCCACATGAGCTGTTACCCAGTTTCACCAAGTTTGAGGAATAGCACCTTCTTTAGGATGGACTCCTTATATTGCTGCTTGGAACCAAAATAGTTAGAGGCTCCTGCCACTTGAAGTGCACTCTCTGCAGGAAGAGTGATTGGGCCAACTCTAGAAAATTATAGAACAAATGCAGCTGGAGCACCACAATTTGGTGAACATCTTTGGGCATTGAGGGTTTAACCTAATTCAGTATGCTGAAAACTTATCTGTAAAGCAGATGATGGGTGCATCAAGAAATATTTCCGATGCATCTCAAAACAGGGATTTACTTCTATTACAGATATCTTGGCAATGGTTTCACAGCAATTCTGGTTGATGATTTTTCTTGGCCAAACTAATCCTGTGACTAAAATTATTCCAATTGATCTAATGGCCACAGTCATGGTGCAGAATATCCTCTGATTAACATATACAAAATAAATATTGGGATGCGGGATCCTTCTTCATTCTGGGATGCCCCTGAATAAGTAATGGTGAAAGTTAATTGGCGTTTTCAAGCAGGTTTCCCTGCCACAGGCATTATTCAGTTAACTGAATGTGACATCTAAGAGCACCTGAATTAGAAATAGAGAAATTGAACTTGCGGCCTGATATAGAGTTTGGCAGAGGCAATACTGCATCATAACTTTGATGATATTCCTTCCGTCTTATACAAGTGGCCTAATGTATAATGCACTTGTAATAAGGAGGACTGTATATCTGGCACATTTGTGATGGGGAAACCCTTCCACCAAAATCATACAGCAAATCTATCCAGAAAGACAATATAGCTCTCTGCTTGTTTACACCAAAAGAGTGAAGGTTGGTTGCCCCTAAATTATTTGGCAACCAGATGGAAAAAAGGGCAGGGTTTGGTTTGTTACTGACTAGATACAATGTCACACTCACAGAGAAGTAAGGGTCCATTAAGAAAAGAATGCATGAAAGCAGTTTGGAGAAGATATTAATGGTAACAGCTATGGCTAGCATGATCACAGTCCAATGTCAGTCTTAAAGTTTGACTTGGTGCTCTCCTCAAAACAGCACCCACCTGCTAAAGATTCTGCTGCCACATGTGCAGAAATTGCACATAGTTCCATGATGGTGGGGTACTCAAATATTTTGATCAATCTAATGACAGTAGTCCTTAGGTCTTTCACCATACTTCATTTAGTGATCTCTTACATTTCTTTAAAAACAGCCAACGAGTTTCATTCTCAATCAACTTCTTCAGAGCAATATAGTCATCTTTCAAAGTATTATCAAATAGAATAATCCATTTGTTTTTATGTAGCGTATTATAATTGGGTTCAGTGCATGAATCTCGCACTCGATTAATTTCTCATATAGCATAGACAGTACACCATTGCTGTACAGTTATCTTTCAAAGTATTCCAGAACGTCAATGCATACTCTGGAGTTGTGACTGAATATGTCAATGGAGTACTTTCTATGCTATATGAGAAACTGAGTGTGAGATTCAAGCATTACATTTACTGAACCGGATTATTAAAAACTACATATACAGAAGTAGATCGTTCCTTTTGATAATAAGTGTGGTGAAAAATCTAAGGACTATTGTGATTGGATTGGTCAAAATATTTGCGGACCCCCCAGCGTAAAACTGTAAGATATTAATGCTCGCTGACAAAGCCCTTGGCAATATGATGCTTACCATATACTTTTGTATAAGATGGTGATTTAAGCAATATCAACTGCTGATGAGCAGGGGCAGGCATGTACTGATTATCTCATATAAAAAGCACACAGAAAGATAGGTCTAAATGGCTAATACACGCAATATGATTCATAACATTATGGTATTAATCCGTGCAATACTCACAAGTGCATCTGTCCCAGCAGTGGGGGGTTCCTGCTCAAATATTGTTTTTGGGGTAGCAGTGTACACCAAGGAGTCTTCCGCCGGAAGTCTGCAATAAATAGTTTGTTCTTCTTCAAAACTTTCCACTTCTGAGCAGACTTCTTGGACACCTAAAAAGGATTTCTCGTGCTTTACATCTACGAAGGACGGTTTTTGCTCTTCTCTCACCCAGACATCAGAAAGAGACTTTTTCTCCTGTTTGATCTCTCTCACATCTGAAAGGGACGTTTTCAGGTGTTCCATCCCTTTCACATCTGAAATTGACTTTGCAAGCTCTGTGGCATCTAACACAGACTGTTGCAGTTTTTCAATCCAAATGACCTGAGAAGTGGACTTCTGGACCTGTTCGATCTCTAGGGCATCTGAAAGGGAAATCTCCTCCTGTTCTATCTCCTCAGCATCTAAAAGGGAAGTATCCTCTAGTTCCATCTCCTCAGCACCTAAATGGGAAGTATCCTCTTGTTCTATCTCTTCGACTTCTAAATGGGGCATTTCCTCCTGTTCTGGATCTACTGCATATGAAGGGGTTTCTTCCTCCTGTTCAATATCTTTGACATCTAAAAGTGACATTTCCTCCTCTTCAGTCTCTTGGACACCTGAAGGTGATGTTTCTTCTTGCTCGAAATCAAAGGCACCTTCATCTTGTTTGGGGTCTGTGGCATCTGAAAGTGAAGTTTCCGCTTGTTCAATCTTTGAGGTATCTGTAAGTGACTTTGGCTGTGATTCAAGGTCTTTGACGTCTGAAAGTGATGTTTCAAGCTGTTCATCTGAAGGTGATAGTTCACTGTCCATTTCTGGAAGCTCTGCATCTATTTGCTGACCATAGATAGTAGCTTCAGATTGCTCATATTCTTCTTCAAATTCTCCTACTGTTTCCTCTGAACTTTCACCCTTGTCGGTCACAATTTCCTTAAGAAACAATAATTTTAATTAAAAATCATCCGTTGTAAAAAAAATGAAAACTCACATGAATTGTCAAACACCTAAACACTTCTTAAATATACATGTATATTTTAATACTAAACACAAAAAATAACTAGCCTAGTTCAGTTTTCACCCCTTTGTGATGTCTATTGTGTGTATGCTGCCCTTAGGACTGGGATGTTAAATTGAAAGTGCATTCATGACAAAAGTGCTATTGCTCATTGTCATAACTGCCCTTCTTCTCCCTTGATGTTTATTTTGTTTCACACACTCTAGATAAATTGGAAATATAATCTTCAGTGATATACATAAAACATTTAGCTATTTGAAAATAGTATTAAGAGTGGTGAAGTTGTGGCATTGGTTGTCACCAGCTGTAGGCTCTCCAACCAGTCCCTCCAAGTATACTACAGACATCACAACTATACCTGAAATCAAGCAAAGAATATTGGCACGAGGAGACCAAGTTCAGCAGAAATCTACCTAGCACAAGTGATATTACGGAGTCCTATCAGAGCATGCAAGGAAGTCTCTCCCTACAGTACGATAAGAGCTGTGGGTCCATTAGAAGCATGGGTAGTGAAGGAGCATCCGATGTTCAAGATAAAATTGACATCCTACCCCAAATCCTTAGATCCTTCACTCCCTTTTCCCCTATGGACTTCTGCATATCAGATGTGAGAGGGCGAGGGTAGGACACCAGTGATGATCAGTCACCCTGTCCAGTGACATCACATCTAGGGCTTTAGCATCAGTACATGAAAGTGAATGAGCAAGTCAGAGAGTTTCCAGAAATACTGTAGCACAGGGGCTCTATATGGTGGCCACTCAGTGGTTTCTGGGACCTCAACTATGACCAAGAAAACCAAGTACCCCATGAGGGTACCTAGAGATGAGGGTATGTTGGCCCAATGCAGAGTGCCCTGTAGTACAAGAGTCCTCCAAAGAAAGAGTAGCCCATTCTTAGGAGGTAAGCTATGCACTAGTGGAGGGCCTTCCTAGTGCATGGTGCACATATTGAGAGGGTGCTGAGCTAATTTAACTGTGAATAGACCACTCCAGCCTGCAGGAAGATGAAAAGAGTGGAATAACTAATTGATGTGGTCATTATAAATGCACTTACTTATGGAATGGCTAACTACCTTGTTATATTGAGGCTTGGCATGTGAGCTGCAATGACTCCCTACACCTGGACCATTGGGCCCAAAATAGGGTTCACAGGCGGTTACGGAAGAGACCTTCTTCTTGCAAGACCTTAACTTGACATTCTACTTACAATCCATGGGCCATGGAATCCTGAGGCATTTATTGATAAGGTACATATGCCTTGAGGGTTTCAGGTGCCAGTTAAGTGAGCACTTCAGTACAGGTGGTTGATGTAGACCCACAATTAATTTAATTGCGAGCAGTCTCAGTTACTCTAAGAATACAGGATGCCCATCTCCCTGCTTTGCTCTTCATCTGTGCTGGGCATTACAGAATACCAACCAATGACCAACTTTACACTATATGGAACAAACATGAACAAATTAATTAAAGAGATTAGTCAAACTGTGCAGGTTTTGCTAAAGGAGATGAAGGAGGGCAGTACAAAAATGGCCAGCAAAACAACAGGATCAGTGACAATTGCTATCATCTCGGTGCAGAGGAAGACAATTATATTGCAGGGACTGATTAATGGGATACAGAGGTCAGAGATCTAGTGTTTACCATCTAAGGTGAGAACCATGGTGGGGGGACAACATGAGGCCAGTGAGACTTATAAAGTACAAAGAAGGGTGGTTCTACAACATGTCGCTCTAAAGTTTGTATCCAGGACTTGCACATTTCTGACCTTCCTGAAGACAGTATCTGTCCGCAAGACAAATAAAGGGGATAGACCAGTCACCATTCCTGCACATATCGTGTACTTCCAGCATCAGAACACAATGATCAATGCATACACGAAGACTGGTGGAGTAAAATGGAAAAACAGTACCAACAGAGTTGTTAAGGACTTTGCCATTTAAATCGCCAAATGCAGAATAGAATTGTGTAACAGATTCTGGATGACGTCAAACATTCTGTCCTATTTTTATATCTGAAGGTTCAAGCGACATTCCAGCTTAATCATAATCAATTCTTTGTCAAGCCTTTTGAGCCTTCAGGAGACTTCATATCATATGAAACATTGTGCCACAAGGAATGTTTGAACCAGGCACACAAGTTAGAACACAACAAGGCATGAACTGGTCACCTTCCAAGGAAAAAATGGAAAAAACCTATATCATCCACAAGAAGGAGCATAGGAAACATGGAAGAATGCTGCAAGATGCCGCTGGTAGATGTGGCAGCCCCATAGCCATGTCCTGCAAGAGTAAATATCTACAAGTACTACTGAAAGGAAACAATGTTTGAATTGCCTTCGCAAGAATCTTTGTCTGCTAAGAAAATTACTTCATGATGACTGAGGCACCAACTGCAACCATAATCATCCCAGACTAGCACGTACATTAGTTATATGGGTCCTGGAAATAGACCCCCCATTTTCCAGAGTCTCTCTCCAGCCCTGAAAGGTGTGCTAGGCCACCATTGAGCAGATGTTCAAGCTATGCTATTGTGTTCTGTTGACACTACTGCCCCCTATAGCACTACATTAAATACCCAAAATAGTGAATTTCCTAGACTTTATGTATGCTAATTTATCTGTTATGTGTTTAAATCTCATTAAGTCTGATATAGATTGAATATTGGTTAATAGGAGAATAAAGTTTAGCCAAAAATCATTTGAATGATTGAATGGGAATCTTAAATGCATATTCTGGTGGCTAGCACTTTTTCCCCTAAAAGGCTCATGTTTGCTGGGCGGAGATGCTTTGGGTGAAAAAGACCATGGTGCAAGGTCCACTACTGCATGGTGTTGTCACTGAAAATAGACTGCCCAAAGTGGGGGTCCGTGACACAGACCAATATAATAAATGTCCATGGTGCATTGGGATTTTTTTGTCTGGGACCATCATCTCTGTAGTGGCAGTTCCAGACTGAGCAGGCAGGAGATAGAGGGTTGGGGGTGGAGGGATACATGCTATCTTATAGACTGACCCAAATTGGGAGGTCCCACAGATGCCATTTCCATCTGGGAACACAGACTATAAGCAACCTCTAACTGGGGAGGTGGAGTAGAGAGGAAAAAAGATAAGTCTACCATCTATTTTTGGCAAGTGTCCATTTACTGGCCATCTGCTAAGGAGATGATATGGAATGGATTGAGTCAGATCAGCAGTGAAGCAGGATGTAGTCATAGGAAGGTTTACAAGTTACCAAATTTAAATCAGGTTTCGGACAAAGTGAGGTGAATCGCAGTCTTCGAATATTTATTTATTTAGCAGTTCTATATTCGGTGAACAAGACCTGGCAGTATCTTAATAAAAAACATGTTTGTCAAGCACTGTAGTGCTATAGGTACTCTTGTGGTCTGACACCACATGATGACCTTTGACTACCATCATTTTAATTGACTTTGGTGTGTTATTGGTTTTGTTCTTGTAATCTTGCAGTCTTACAGTGGGAGCTGTCACACAGTAGAACAGCCTTGCCAAGAACAGAACGTGTGGGATGTGCATTTGAAAGCATGATAGAGAGAGAGAGAGGTGTGGAATGTACTTTTTGGTCTCGAAGTGCAGTGTTATGAGCAGTGGTGCACAAATGTGCACTGTGTTGTACATTGAGAGATGAAGTATGTGCAGTGGTGCACAAATGTGCATTATGTTGTACATTGGGAAGAATTATGAAGTTCATACTATTGGCTTTGACATGGCCTCATGTCATCCTGAATTCTGACTCTGCCTTGCTAGAGCTTTTCTGCACGCACAGACAGGCTTGCAAGTTGTTTGGGTTAATCACGTTCAAGTATTGTTTTGTGAGAGATTGTTTAATGTACCCTTGAAGGCTTTCGTAAGCTTCGTTAAGATAAAGGCTGGATGGGAGTGGCTTGGAGCGTCAAGATGGCGGTCGCACTCTAAGAGTGCTCCGGACCCCTCCGTCATCCGCTCTAGAATCCATCGCCATCGGCAACCATCCTTTCCCCTAACTCATCGCCAGCACCCTAAAATAACCCGGGCTGCCCACCAGTGCCAAGGAAATACTGCAGGACCGGGTACGACGGCTGGCTTTGCGCCCTGGTCTCCGGGCCGCCCTGAAGTCAAAATGGCGGCGCTCGTCGAGCTGTAACCCGGGCCTACACACTGTGGGCTTATTCTCAGAACTATTTCCTGCAACGGATCGAACCCCCCCTGCGCTGTGCCCCACTGACGAGCGGAGGCGCCGAACAACTCACCGGGCGAGGACGGGCTCTGGAGCTGCGAGGCCGCGCGGTGATCCTTATGTCCCGCGGCCCGAAGAAGAGAGATCTGGCAGGCGACCTGAGGTGAGGTGAGGCCTCCCTCCCTCCCCCCGACCAGATCTCCGGGGCTAGTGCGTGTGTCTGCTCAGCAACCAAGACAGAGGCAGGGGGACCGGCTGCTATTTCGAGCAGCATGGACCCTCTGAGTGAGTCCCCTCCCCCCTCTGGCGCCGAGATCCTGTGGGCGGGAGGTGGCCTCCAAGCTCCAGCCGCGACCACGGAGGACCTGGGCGAGGTGTCGGGTCCTGCGGTCTCCTTCCGGCCCTGAAACCACAAGAAATCTGGACCCGCCGATGTGACGGGAGCACCCTCTGCCCGGACCTCCTGCGGCCTGGTGAGTATGACAGGCTGCGGCGCGTGGGGAAGAGGAGGCCTACACCTGCCTGGATCCCCCCGTCTTGGTGCGGACGTGGCTGGGGCCTCACAGACCTGAAATGGACTGCACCCATAGCGGGGTGGGGGCTACAACGGGGTGGATCGGCTGTCATAATCGGACAGCGGGGTTCTCACGAGAGGTCCTCCACCACCCCTTCTTCCACCTGCAAAACTCCCCGGAAGCATTCTAGATCACCGCTATGCCCCGCGGCCTAGGGGCCTGTCCGACCCACGGTGCGCCCTGCCCTGCACTACTGCAGCCCTGCCAACATTGGAAAGACTCAGGCCCAGCACGTGTTCTAGTCCTGGGGCCTTAAGCCCTACTGAAGGGAGGACGCTCAGTCCAATCTCCTGAGCGACCTGGCACGGTAATACCTGGACGGCTGCGGGCGGGAGGGATCGACTGCGAGATCGCGCAGTGGTGGACCTCTGCGACCCCCCCCTGCAGTCCTGTGGACCCCCTACAATCCTAGATTTGGTCCGCTCACCATGGGGGATACCTACCTTCATCTGCCCCGGCCCGGCCCCTGATCCCTGGCAGGGCCTTGCAGGCGGCGGGCGAGGTACGCAATGGGTGAACTCCTGGGACGCGACGCTGACCCCCACCCCGCCGGCCACGGCATAATTCAACTGCAGGGAGGAGCCTCCTAGGTCGCAGTGGGACCTGCCTGCCAGCCGCTGCAGGCCCAGTGGGGGTGCGACACCTGGACCCCTGCGGGTGGGGGGACCGGCTGCGAAGTCGCGCAGCGGTGGGTTCCTGGGATCCACCCCCCCTCCCTGCCTGATCGGGCCCAACAACTTTGTGTGCAAATTGCTCCATCAAGAGAAACGAACACTCCCCTCCCACCTGATCGCGACACAACTGCGCCAAGACCGGCGCTTAAATGACTGACAACCACCAGAAATACCTGCTAAGAGGGCGAACATTAGTTAATCGCTTACCTCGTCTTCATCCCTGTTCACATAGCGCATTATCACTTGCAATACCGCTAAGTGGCGCCCAGTCCTCCGGGCGAAACCGACTACCAATTGGAGCGGACCACCTCCCATCCCGACCACAACATAGCTGCACAGCGGAAGATTGCCCCCTCTACTCACTGCAAACTTACCTGATAGATGCTGCGAGTCCAATCAAGAAACACGCAGCGGCCCCCTCATCCCAGGAAGGCGCTAGTGATCAGCGAAAGCACATAAGCCACCCACGCAAACCAACCAACACCCTCCCGGTGAAACCATCTAACGACCAGCAATACCACTGCCCTCCATCGATCTTCCCTGGAACTCCCGGCCATGGGGAAAGACCGGGGTGCAAAACTGCCCACGTCGCAGACAAAAATGGACCAATACACCGTTAACGAGAATGGGACTCGACCCGAGGCTGCAGAAGGACACACTCCAACGAGTGGAGACCTCAACACGATCCTACAAGCCATCTTCGCCTCACAGGCCTCGGTCGAAACTAAGATTGGAGAGGTACGAGTCGAGATGGCCCTGCTCAGGCAGGACCTCCGCAATGCAACAGCCAGGATCGCTGAAACCGAATCTCGAATCTCCTCCGTCGAGGATGACGTTACAAATTTGAAGGAACAGATGACCCGTCTACAAACTCAAGCCAAAGAACTTCACAGGAGGGCAGAGGATGCCGAAAACAGATCCAGGCGCAACAACCTGCGTCTGGTGGGATTCCCGGAGGGTGCAGAACATGGACCGATGGAATCATTCATTGAAAACTGGATCAATTCGTGGATACCCAAAGACAAACTCTCCAATTGGTTCGCGATAGAACGAGCGCACCACTCCCTGGCTCCAAAACCTCCCCCAGGTGCCGCACACCGGCCCATTATAGCAAGGATCCTCAACTTCAGAGACAGGGACCTGATCCTGTAACAAGCTTGTGCCCGGAAAACCGTAACTTATCAAAATCACACCATCATGATATTTCCGGATTACACCAGGGAAGTTCAAACACAGAGACGATCCTACACAAACGTGAAACAAAAACTCTGCGCCCTCAACCTACAGTACAGGCTACTCTTTCCAGCAAGATTACATGTGGTCTTTCAAGAAAAAACAAATATCTTTGATAGTCCCGAGGCGGCCTGGACCTGGCTGACGGAGGAGCATCCCCTCTGACTCCGAACTGCGACTCCGACCCCAGGAGCCCAAACTGCAGCTTCGCACAACCTTGCTCCCCGAAGGAGACGCACGCAGTTCCGCAGGGGCCGAAAGGCGGGCAGGGCCAAATCAGGCTCGCCAGTGTCTGTATCCCCAAATTCCCAGCACCGGGCCCTATCGCCGGTGTCCCGCCGTCCGCGGGACTCCGGTTCCCGAGACCGTTCGCCTACAGAGAGCACTTCATCCAAAATTGTGGCCATAGACTCCGCAGACTCTGATCTCTCCCGTAGCCCGGCCATCCCCAGCTGAAGCTCCCACAGAACACCACAAACCCGTCACACTAAACACTCAGTTGAACTATGACGAATCTCCAAACCAATCAGATACTTCTGCCGATGTTTATTCTGATTCTATAACAAGAGGGGTCCACCACGCTTCGTTGACTCTTCTGGCGGTGACAGAACATCTGCGGACCATTCTCGATTCCGGTCATACAGCGGCACTGATTCTACTTGATCTGAGTGCCGCATTTGACACGGTTTCGCATGAGATTCTGCTACAGCGTTTGGAGGATGCCGGGGTTGTGGGCCTAGCACTAGAATGGTTCAGATCATTCCTGAGAGAGATCTTTTCGAGTGTCGGCCCCCCTGTTTCTTTCCCAGGCTCATTCCATCGGTCAGGGGGTACCCCAGGGCTCTGCACTGAGCCCCGTACTGTTCAATCTATATGTTCAGCCTCTTGCAACGGTGGCTAGGAATATGGGACTCACCATGGTCTCGTATGCAGATGATACACAGCTGGTGGTGGCCCTTTCCGATGGTTCCACTCAGGATGCTTCTAGGTTTAGGAGCGGCCTGGCCGCCGTTGCAGAGTGGATGACCTTAAACTGTCTCCAGTTGAACGCTACTAAAACAGAGTTACTGTTGGTGGGGAAGGACAGGAGCCTCTGGAGTGAGCAATGGTGGCCTAACGTACTTGGTAGTACCCCCACCCCTAAGTTGGTGGTCAAGAACCTGGGGGTATGGATAGATTCTACCCTTAGCTTTCAAGAGCATACCAAAAAAGTTGCGGGTACTTGCTTTGGCCTCCTGCGGGGACTTAGGCCTCTGTTGAGGTTCTTTGATCCACCTACGCGCCAGCTGATTGTTCAATCAGCCATTCTATCCAGACTAGACTATGCTAGTTCGCTCCTTTTGGGGGCTAATCAGGCTGAGGTAATGCGACTGCAACGTGTTCAAAACGCTGCCGCCAGAGCCCTGTTAGGGCTCCCACGTAACTGTCCCTCTACTGGTGCCATCCGGAGGTTACACTGGCTTCCAGTGGCCAAGCGGATCCAATTTAAGGCTCTCTGCTTATCTTTTAAGATCTTGAAACTTGCTTCGCCCAGCCTCCTGGCTAACTTACTAGCCCTGTACGCCCCCACTCGCGAGCTGCGCTCCCTGGGGCAGCATTTGGTAATTGTCCCCCGTGTGAAGCGCCTTCGGGCCGGGGGTCGATCCTTCCGTTACTTGGCTGCCAAGCTATGGAATTCTTTGCCTCCTCAGACCCGCAGCCTGGATCGCATGCTGGACTTTAGGAAAGCAATCAAAACTTTCCTCTTTCCCTCTGCTTAGTCCTTCTTGTCCTTCTGCATATTCCTTACGCCTACCTGTTCTGTTCTTAGCCCTGTTCCTTCTGACGCTGGCAGCGCCGGGACGCCGCTTTGCTGGGGCAGCTGTGCGCTATATAAACTCAGATAACATAACATAACATTCAGCTCAACAGTTTTAGGGCGACAGATGCTTCTGTTTTCGAAGTATAGGGCGGGGGTGGGGGGAGGATTGGTGCCGTTGCCCCAGTTTCTACTTCTTCAATAACTCAAAGGTCACAACATCTCAGCTCCACGATAGTACGACACAGCACCACAAATACATGTCAGCAGATGAAACACATAGTTCAAACATCTCAGCCTCCAAGACATCTACCACACAGCAGCTCCCCGAGGCACTACGGGACTCTCCCTTTAACCATGATACAATGACATACAAAGGGAATTTTCTCTGTATCATGTCGTGGAACGTAAACGGCCTGCTAGACAGGATCAAGCGGACCATGGTTCTGCGACATGCCCAAAGACATGCCCCCGACATTCTCATGCTCCTGTTGTAATTTGGCAGCACTTAAGTTAAGCATTAGCTGAAGACATCCTGTATTCAGAGGCTAAATTGTCCGCTTTGTGGAATCCATTTTGTATTTCTGGCAGCCATTTTGGTTGCCATGTGCTGCCATGTGCTCGCCATGTGCTCTGTCCTACCTTCCTGTTAACTGCTCTTGAAATCTGCCTAGAGACGAGTTATATTTAGCCTTTTTGCTTTGCACATGCTCAGTTGAGCTCGCAGCTGTCCATGCAGCTGTTCAGAGTTTATAAATGTCAGGATGTGTCTACTAGAAGTAGAAACTGTTAGCTCCACCCACTTGTCGACTGTGCATTTCTTGCATGACCTTATATGTACCTAAAACCAGCATTTGTGTTTGTACCGCCTTCATTTGAGCCCCTGTGTGGGTATAAAAGGACCAAGGTCCTTCCATTCAGTGTGCTACTTCATGCATTACTGAAGGGTGCTGTGTGAATGTAGCTCCACCTCATGAGGTTTAATAAACTCTGTCTTTTCTATTCCAGTTTCTGTGCCAACTTCTTCCTATTGGTCTGAGGACTCTGTGCAAGGAAGGGAGAACCCCTAAGCACTGGTAGGCCTTGTTGAGGCTCACCACTACAAATTGGCGCTTCCAACGTGGGGCTGATCGGCGACTCGGATGCCCGAAGGACTGGTCGAGACGAAGGATTGGAATCTCGCTTTTGGACGCGATCGCTGCCTGAGGAGACCCGAGTCTTGGCACCCATGGCGTTTTTCCTTTCTTTCTGATCTGACCATCCCGGCGGCGCCGGTCCTCGACTGAGATCTCTTCTGTTGATTCGCCGTGCAGTGACCATTTGGTCGATTTGAGAACTTGGCAGTTGGAACCTGGACACCATTTGATTGGTAAGAGCCGTTTTGCGGCACTTGCTGTTGGTTTGATGCCTTTGATTGGTAAGGTAGTTTAGTAACACTTACTGTGGCTTTGTTTGTATGATTGGCCAATTTTGGAATCTGTTTTGTAATTATATATGTATTGCAATACATATAGGCAGGTAATGAGGAGATTTTTCTCTAACTTTGAAAACTTGAACGGCACACATTGTGTTAAGTGTCACTTGGAGTATAATATTATATATGCTATAATATTTTTGGCATGCCTGCTTCCAGCACACTTCGTAGAAAGTGTTGCTGTTTTGGAGGTACCAATATGGATTTAGTAAGTACTCAGCTGACTCCCCTCAGAGGGGATACCTAAATAGGTTTAGGTATAGTAAAAAGATATTTCTTTCTTGGTGACTAAGTACCCCATGGAACTAAATATGTACATAAAACGGATCCTGATCTGTGCACTTAGTAACATTCATAAGTGGTGATATGCAGAGCGCTTTTTGAGTGTTCTACCAGCCAAAACTGGCGAATTTGGTGTATTTTGGCTTCTTGAACATGGAGCAGTCTTTTGGGCTGTTTTGGTGCAGACTTTTGGACTACTTTTGAGAGCTCTTCTTGTAAATATGACTTACAATTAGTATTTACAAATAGTTTGGTTTTGCGTACAGTCTGTAGGCTGTCTCTTGTTTTTGCCCTAAGTGTTGATTTGTGGGTTAATTGTTTTTTTTGTTGTATGTGGTTCTGGACTGACATGCTTGAAAGTACTTGTTTCAGTAAAGTAGACTATGTTTTTTGTGTAAGAATGGCTAGCCTTAAGCGCGCTGTGTTGTGTGTTATGAGTGTATGACCCCCTTCTGAAAATGTCTGGAATGAGCTAAATTTGGTTTTTGTTGTCATTCTGTTATGCAAATGTCATTTAAAAAACTACATTTTTTTAAATTCAGGGAATGAATAATGTAATATATGCTAAATAGCTGCACGCTACCATTAAAATTGATAAAGTAAGAAACTATAGATATGTGCAAATTGCCACACTGGTACAGATAAATCAGAATTTACATTCAATAGGAATAAAATAGGCCTCATAGAAAGGTAGGAAAAAACGAATTTGTGTGCTTTCACACAATTAGGACTAAAATGAAAAATGTTACAGTATTATCCTTATATATTAATATTGAAAGGCATTCACATCATCTGAGTGAATTGGTTGTTGCTGAAATAAACACCACATTACAGAACGATAGATTTGTGCTGGCTTGAAAGGCGTGAGATGTTGACGCCTGCTGGTCAGAACACAGCTGTCTCAACAACACATGGCTATTCTTGGTCCCAAGCCATAAGGAAACTGCCGAGTCAACTAGATTTTAAGTTAGTGCAAACATGGTTTGAAAACGTGCATTAAAAACTGCTGATTTTATAAGTCAGAAAAGACAGTTTCATTATTTTGGATAACAGAGAAAAGATTAAAAGGGATTTCCTTTCTTAATGCCTTTTTAACAAGCACATCTGTGGTTCTGATGTTAAATGATTACTGTCCTTTAAAAGTGACGCAGACTTTTCATGTTTCAGTAAGGCTTTTGTGCTTCGTATTATAAATAAATACATTTAAAGGTGATAGGAAAGGAATGAGGCTTGCTTTTCATATGTGGAACCATCAAAAGGGTTTGTGATCATTATTAAAAAAAAAAAGGAGAATTTTGATTATATGAAGAAAAAAAAATGTTTATTAAAAATAATTGCCCTAAAATTGTTTTTGATCTTTTGTAATGTCTGATAATCATACTGTGAATAATATATAGCTCCTAGCATCAAAGTTGGATTTAAGTAGCACTTTACCATGATGTGGGGAGTGCAATGTGAAATTTCACTTTATCCAGGCATATAAAAACGTTTTTTTAAGGGTGTACCTTATACATTTCTGATCCCCCATCTCTGGGATATCTAGAGGACACCCTGGGGATCCCTAATATGCCGCAATATTGTAGGTTATTCATTTTTAAGTGCCCCTACCACCAAAGTCGAAATTGGGACAAATTCACTATTTAAAAGTAGTTCTGCCAAGCAGAGCAGCTTTCACACTGCTCTTAGGCTTCAGAAAATGCACACATTTAAGTATAACACAAATAGCTGACCTCTAACCTGCTAGAATGCACACCATACACTGCACACAGATAGAGACAAGTATTGAAAAAAAAAAAAAAACACAGCAGAAGTTAGATCCTACCTTTAAAATTATTAGGCGGACAGGACTGCCTTTCAGCTGTGATTCTCCAGAGTTGCTTTGAATTGCAAAGACCGCATGGAAAGCCTTGCACAAAAATGGACAGCTGGTGACAGGGTTAAAGGTCGGAGTTCTGCATTTAGCTACCTAGCAGGGCTAGGGGGAAGGTTTGCTTGGACATTTCGACCTCCGAACAGTTTTTGAAAGAAGAGATGACAGCGCAGAGAGAGGAAGAAAAGCTTTGCTTCCTATTTTTGGCAAACGCAAGTTTTGCGCAGTCATATGAAAAGAAGGAAAAGCAGTGACGTATGTGGGCCCTGAGTAGAGCATAGCTCTGCCATGTATATAAAAATAATGGTTTTAGTTTAAAGATTACTGTGCAAGGGCTGAGATAAGGAGGCAATGGATTTTAGTTTGCATTCATGCGCCCTCATGTTAATCTAGCACCATTGCTGAAGGAATTGGTAATTGGTTATTAACGCTTTCTAAAGTTAACTCAATGTGCTTGTGTTAGGCTGAATCAGAAAATAGCAACTTTCTAAGATATCTCCTACAAGTTTGTTTGTGCCCAGTTGCCACAAATAGGGGTAGATAGTGTTGCCAGAAGGTAAACCTGTTTTCAGGTTTTCCTACTGTCAAAATGGGGGAAGGAGGTTAGCTCCTGGGCAAATTAAGGGTAGGCAAATTTATGTTTTCTCTCTTCTTTTTCTCACTCTCTCATGAGTCTGTCTAAGGTGTCTAGGAAATGGCCATGAGACATTTAATTGGCTATTCAATAATACTGTTTTAAAATTGTTAGAATTAATAAAATGATGAAAAATATACTATGTTACTGCCCATCCTGTATGAAAGAATGAGTAGAACAGATTGATGTTCCCTTATTTGATCTTTAAAGGGAACTGTATAGTGGGGGTTTCTGTTCAAAAATCTCAGGTGGCAATACCATTATTGTTTATGTTATTCTCATGTTCTATACAGTTTTGCAAGGGCATTGCTAGTCTTTTATTAGCTAGTCTGTGTAATTGAGCTGACAGCCCTTATTAGAGCTGGAGATAGGGTTTTTTTCCTTTTGAAAATGATGTTGCATAGTCCGAATCGTGAAAAGTAGAATGCAGGAAAGACGCCCATGTGATCCTTAGCAAACATTTTGAAGGAAAATATTGTTTTATAGGAGTTTGTTTGTCACAACATGTTCTGCTGGAGAAATTTATGTACCCACTATCTTGAGGTTTTTTTAAAAGTTATTTATGAAATAAGAATCCCTGTTAAATTAGCAGTTTTAGATTTTTCCGCTGCGCCTATAACATGAAAGCATGGTCCTAGGCATAAAATGTAGGTGTCTTTACGTAAGAGAAAGTATTTTAGAAGTGTCTGCAGTCCTGTACAAGTAATGCAAGGTTCATAAGTAGAAGTGTAGGAAAAGTTCCTTTTTCTTGAGGTTCTTCAGATGAATAATATAGGAATGCACAAATGTAAGGATTTGGGGTATGTCTATTGTTTTTCTTTTTTCCTCAGAATTTAGTAAATGAACACAGACTTCCTTGGTTGCTTGGGATTGGGTGACGTATTACTCTTGTCAGTTCACCAAAAAGTTCCTTTTATACTTGCCAATAGGTCTAGGGTGTTTTTTTAATTCTCAGATAGATGAAGTGGTTCTTGGGTGCCTTGCTAATGAATGGGGCATCCCAAGACTAAGGAAGTATTCTGAGACTATCCTCTCTGTTGATAGATTATTTTTGTGCCTTGTCTAAAGACCTTTTGTTCTGCCCACCAATAGATATTTGCTGCCCTACAACCATTGCCAGAGGGGCCCGGACATCAGATCCAGCCTGGGAGTCAGCACCAGTCCAGCTTGGAGTCAAGATAAAGGGAACCAGCACAGGCGTTGCTGGCAACTAGGACCTCAGTGAAGGCCGGAAGCACTGGGACGTGAAGTGTGTACCCCTGCCACTGTCTTGGGCGAAAGACGGGGTCACAAATCAGGATGAAGAAATCTTTCTGTGGATCCAGTTTTTGATGCCCAGCTGAGAGAGTCACAGACCGATAAGGACGGCAAGGAGGCTTTTGCTTGAGGTGACCCCCTTTGAAACAAGGGTTGCTTCAGGCCTTGAGTCCTGGTCCCAAAGTGAATGCAAGTCTGCGCCTCTGTTTGTTGATCTGTGGCCCCAACAAAAGAGCAGTGCGCCAGCGGAGCAATACAGGAGTTAAGGAAGGACTTGAGTTTAGGGTACAGGTGCTGTGCCCTTGGTGCCTGTTAGATTAAAGTGAAGAAAACTGATGCACTGCCTGAGACACTGGACAGGATCGTTGAAAGACTTTTTCTTCTCAAACTGGGCCGTGATTCTTGAAGTTGCGAGTTGTGCAGCTCCACCGTGGGAACAACAAGAGCCTGCCTGTGAGGCTCAAACGGACACAGGGAGAAGACTCCCCTCTGGCTGGTTGTACAGCGGCTACAATTTCCCAAGGACTCTTTTCTTTTTTTGTTAGTAATGTACCCCTTTGATCGTCCCATTTTTGAGGGGGATCAGCCTGCATTAGTGTAGTGACACCCGCCTTGGCCCATGGTGAAGAAATCAACGGCTGCCCAGGGAGAAGAGCTCCAACGATTGTTTTCAACAAGTTTTTAGAAAGATCAATCATTACTGTTGCTGAAATGAATAACAAAAGAATCATTTGTGCTGTAGGGTTTGTTGTTGCTATGGTGGCTATGGCAGCAATTACGTGGTACATCGAGAAGGTGGCTCCTGTTCGACAGCTTTTTGTTGCCAGTACCATTGGAACACCACTACTTTACTCTTCCCTACCGTGAGCAGAAGCATCGACAATCCTATCTAAACAATACCTTTATCCAGATGTTGCACCATACTCACAATGCTACAAATACTACCAACTGTTGGGTGTGTGGGATGATACCTGCACATCAAAAGAAAGGAGGAACACCTTTTATTCCTCTTCCATTTTCTCACAATGGTTCTTGTCAAGCTTGGTATGCGCTTTTGTTTGTATCTGGAAAGCCTTCAGTAGGTGGGATTATTTTTCAACTTAATAAAGTGTGTTATCAAAATAAAGAAGGTTATCCACAAGCCAAAGGGACTAAATGGGAAGAGTATCAACCGGACAATATTTCAACACCATATGTCTTCACAAATGTGAGAATAAAGAAGAACATTGGACCTTTTGTGATTTCTGTGACAAAAGCTAAAGCAGATTTGTGTATTTGTAGCGTTGGAAGAATTCCAGTGGGGAGGAGCGAGTGTACTGTAATCCTGACCATTGAAGGTGCCAATGACAGCACTTTCACAGCCTCGCATAATACGTATTTTGTGTGTGGAAATAACGGATATTATCAATTACCTGTTGGGTGGTCAGGAATCTGCTATGTATCTTTTCTGTTGCCCCCTGTGTTTCTGGCACCTGCATTGTATCACCGTGATTTTAAACTGTACAATGATATTTCCAAAAACAGAAATAAGAGGACAATAAGTATGGACGAAGTTGACCAAACCGACACTACCCTACAACAATATGTTGATTTCAACTTGGGCTTATTTTTCTTTGTGGGTGCTGCATTAAACAGCAGAAAGATCAGGCGATTAACTCGTGTTGTGGAAGCTGTTACCAATCAGACAGCTATGGCACTTGGGAACATTACAAAGGAACTACAGATTGCAAGGATTGTAGCACTCCAGAATAGGATAGTGCTAAACGTGATTTTGGCTGATCGAGGTGGTGCATGTCGCATCATCGGTAGCAGCTGTTGCGTATTCATAACGGATCACTCACCTTCAGTATATGGCGCAATATCAGAACTGCAAAAGATTGCTGCAGAAATTCATCCAGAGACTGGTACTTGGACTTTTACTGGATGGTTTTGGACTCTTGTTTCTGCTTGGGGCTGGAAGCTACTGACTATCCTGTGTGTAATGATTATGATACTTTTTACATGCTGTGTATGTATCCAATGTGGTCCAATGCTTTGCTCCATTTGCATCTCTGCTTGTATACCTGCCAAAGGGAACGTTGCTGAAACAAAGGCCCAACAAATGTTGAATAAAGAGGTGGCCGAAATAATGTTAATAGATGTACGGGATGAATATTTAGATTACCCCAGATAAACGAATGTCTTCAGCTAATGCTGAAAGGGTCGTCTGTTGTAATTTGGTAGCACTTAAGTTAAGCATTAGCCGAAGACATCCTGTATTCAGAGGCTAAATTGTCCGCTTTGTGGAATCCATTTTGTATTTCTGGCAGCCATTTTGGTTGCCATGTGCTGCCATGTGCTCGCCATGTGCTCTGTCCTACCTTCCTGTTAACTGCTCTTGAAATCTGCCTAGAGACGAGTTATATTTAGCCTTTTTGCTTTGCACATGCTCAGTTGAGCTCGCAGCTGTCCATGCAGCTGTTCCGAGTTTATAAATGTCAGGATGTGTCTACTAGAAGTAGAAACTGTTAGCTCCACCCACTTGTCGACTGTGCATTTCTTGTATGACCTTATATGTACCTAAAACCAGCATTTGTGTTTGTACCGCCTTCATTTGAGCCCCTGTGTGGGTATAAAAGGACCAAGGTCCTTCCATTCAGTGTGCTACTTCATGCATTACCGAAGGGTGCTGTGTGAATGTAGCTCCACCTCATGAGGTTTAATAAACTCTGTCTTTTCTATTCCAGTTTCTGTGCCAACTTCTTCCTATTGGTCTGAGGACTCTGTGCAAGGAAGGGAGAACCCCTAAGCACTGGTAGGCCTTGTTGAGGCTCACCACTACACTCCAGGAAACCCACCTCATGGGCAATCTTTGTCCCTTCCTTGCAAGGTACGGATTTGACAGATCCTGGCACTCGGACTTCATACGGGGCTCACGTGGGGTCGCAATCCTTTTAAAGCGTAACCTACCGTTCGTACCTACTCAAATTACCAGAGACCCCAATGGCCGTTTTGTAACCCTCTCCGGAACAATGGGCGAAGAAACCCTTAATGTCCTCTCCATTTACATTCCTGGCGCTACCCACACAGATACCCTAAACTGCATAGGAGAAATACTCTCCTTCTTACCTCCCGGTCCAACAGTTTTGGGGGGAGACTTCAATGCTGTCATGCACCCCGAGCGGGACGCCACGGGACCCCCTCTGTCTCCTGCACCTCACACGCCAGACAGCTGACAACCTGGGCTGAAGCCATGGGTGTGTGTGACGTTTGGCAATCCTGGAATCTGCGGGAAACCCGGTACACCCACACCTCAGCGGCGCACCACAGCCACTCTTGCATCGACATGATATTCATGCTGGCTCCAGAGTCACGTAGGGTCAGGGAAATACATATCCTTCCCCGGGGCATCTCGGACCATTTGCCAATGCTCTTGACCCTGGGCGACCCACCCAATGTTCTCCGCCCAATGTGGAGGATGAATGCCTGGTTTCTCCAAGATATGGAATTTAAAGAAACAATCAATGCTGAAGTCAAGCAGTACTTCCTCACGAACCAAGACTCCGTCTCATCCCCAGGCACTCTGTGGGAGGCAGGTAAAGCCATGATCCGTGGCCTTGCCAAGAGCCACCTCAAAGCCCAACGAACAGCACGAGACAATAGACTCGCCCTCCTTGAATCCCAAGCGATCCAGCTCGAGAGAGACACAGCTGGAACAACAGATGAAACCCAGCTGCGCCAGCTGACACTAGTGCGGGATGAAATGAACCAGATTTGTCTTGACGCCGCGAAAATCTTATGGGGGTCCTCCACTGCACGAGTATATGGCTGGGGCGATAAGAATGGGAAAATACTACGCAGAGTAGTATCCTACCCCTTAGCAAACCGGATAATTACGGAGATCCGTGACCCAGAAGGGAACACCCATCGCTCTCCCAAAGCGATAGCCCAAACTTTCGCAGACTACTATTCAGGTCTGTACTCTGCCCGGAAACCTGAGCTCTCACTGACAAAGCTGAGTGCTCTGGAAGACCTTCACCTTCCCAAACTCACGGTGGTTGAGTCGGATGTAATGGAAAGTCCGATTACATGCGAGGAGATACAGGGCGCCCTTTCACTGGTCGCAGCTGGTAAAACTCCCAGTCCAGACGGCTTCCCACAAGAATATTAGTCCGCCTACCGCAACATACTTGTTCCTCCCTTGCGGCCCTCTACGAGGAGGCTATAGAGAAAGGCTCTTTCCCTCCAGAGACTGACACGGCCACAATAGCTATTATTCCCAAAATGCAACCGCCTTCACCAGCATGTACTGACTATCGCCCCATTTCCCTGATTAACACTGAAGTCAAAATATATGCCACAATTCTAGCTCAGCGCCTTAGGCCATACCTTAGCAAATTGGTCCACCCTGACCAGTGCGGCTTCATGCCGGCACGGAGCACCAGACACTGCCTGAGGCATCTGCATCTGGCCTTGGCCAACCGACAGCCGCTGACCCCATACTTGGCGCTCCTCCTAGTCGACTTTGAGAAAGCATTTGACTCGGTCGACTGGGGCTACCTAGAGGACGTCCTACTGGTTATGGGCATGGGCCCTAAATTCTGCCGCATGGTTCACATCCTATACTCCAAGCCAACTGCACGGGTGCTTGTCAACGGAGCGCTCCCGACCACTTTTCCAATCAGAAGGCGGAAGACACAGGGTTGCCCCCTCTCGCCCCATCTCTTCACCTTAGCAATGGAGCCTCTGGCCAATCTCATCCGCTCAGACAATCGGGTCCAGGGATGGAAATGGGTAGGATCACACGAGGACAAAATTGCTTTATACACAGACGACGTCCTGCTCTTTCTTGCAGAACCAGCCTGAACCGGTCCCAGATGCCTGCATATATTGCAGTCCTTTGAACGAGTCTCAGGTTTGCGCCTAAACTCGGCCAAGTCTACTTTAGTCCCCTTACATCTCTCAAGGGAATGTTTCGATTGGCAATCCACTATCCCCATCAGACGGCAATCCTTCAAATATTTAGGTATATGGGTCGCCCTACTTCCCGACCTAACCTGGGCACTCAACGTGACTCCTCTGGTCGCTAAAACCAAACTAGACCTGCAGAAATGGCAGAAACTACCACTTAACCCGCTAGGGAGAATAGTGCTATTCAAAATGATGATCCTCCCCTGATTCCTTTACGTCATTCAGAACACTCCGTTCCATATCCCCCGAACCTGGTTCAGAGGTATAGAAAGCCTAATTATACGGTTTCTCTGGAATGGCCTACGGCCGCGTATGGCGCTCTCGTGCTGCCAGATCCCACCCTTTGACGGAGGCATACTTATATTATCTTGCGACCCGCCTCCTGGTAATATTAGATTGGTTCAACGGGGGTGGTCTGACCCCGCTTACAGGACCGAACTTAAAGACTTAGGCCTCTCTCAGGTTCAGGCTATGATGTACGGATCCCTGATGGCCGCCAAGACTATCACTGTCTCAGCTAGACTTCGCCTGGTTCAGCTTTACTATCTGCACGCCTCCTACCTCACCCCAGCCCGCCTGCACAGAGCAGGCTTAATCCCACACCCAGCATGCACAAGATGCGGGCCGAACCCGCAGATTTCTTCCACATGGTATGGTCCTGCTCCCATATAACCTCTTATTAGGCTGCCCTAGAGGCAGAACTCACAGGGGTGCTGGGGTGGGAAGTCCCACACAACCCTCTAAACATATTACTGGGTGTCACAGATGGGTTAGACGGATCAAGAGCAGACAAAATGTTTCTAGGGACTGCCCTTGTAGTGGCCAAACGCGACATAGCAATGGCATGGAAGAATTCCACCCCGCCCACAATAACTAAATGGCGCAGGGGAGTGGACTGGTGCGCCGCGCAAGAACTACCACTATACGAGGCCAGGAGTTGTCCGGCCAAACATCGGAGGGTATGGGGTAAATGGTTGGGAATGCTAGATTAATCAATTTCCTTGTCTTCCCAGGTCTCATTCTAGATGTCCTGCTGGGGATAGAGAAACAACAATGTATAATGTCACAGGACTGTTTTACTTGTCGAATGTCACATGTTGTGATGCTGCTAACCATGCTGTACTGTTTGTACTTATGTTTTTTATCACTATCTTTTTACAAAATCAATAAAATTGACTATTAAAAAGATAAAGGCACGAACATGTGAGAATGTAGAGGGAAAGTGGGAACTCCTTCCTGCCGTGGAATGCTTGCCTGGAGGCTGGCCAGTTCCAGTAAGTTTCCTTGGTGCAGAGGGGAAGACTCTTGAACCTTCTAGTGTGTTTTTGATCCTATAAAGCTGAGGGTTGTTGACAGCCAGGGTGGGAGCTCACTTACGGAGTAGACGTACTGTCGTGAGACGAACGGAACCCGAGTCCCGGTCGAGAGTCCAAGCCCAGCTGTGAACGGGCCCCCCAGCTTGAGTTGGCAAGGATGTCAAGTGAACGATCGGGTGAGGTGATTTGTTTCTGACTAGTGCCATTGTGATGCGTGGTTCCAGTGGCTGTGGTCATTTGAGGTGTTTTCTTTGTGATGTGTAAATGAATCAGAGTGCACATCCAAAGTAATCATTTGATGTATTTAGTGTATATATCTTTCTGATCTCTTGCAGGACGTCCAGTATATTTGCTTGAGTTTTATCTCATACTATTTGCTGCTTGTTTATTCATGTTAATATCCATGCATTTAACTGTTGCATTTACCAAGTGTGTTATTATTGCTTGCATATAAATATATATCTCTATGTGTATTTGAATGTGGTTCATTTGACATCTGGGAAAGCCTTTCTGTTAGAGAGCATTGCATAAATAAACCCCCAAGCCTTATTCTAAAAAGAGAGTCTTTGCATTTTGTAAAGTAAACCCCTTTCTAGGTGTTGTTGTGTTTTATGTCTCCTGCTCCGCCGTGTTTGAGCCACCGTGTGGAAGTGGAATTTGTAGAACTCTGTATTATCTGAAAGGCGGAGCAAGACAAGCACTTGATAGCCTGTGAATTGCCATACAAGATTCAAGATCCTTAGCCAGCTGCCTGGAAGAGATAACAGCTGTCACTCCAAGCCTCCAGTGGGCTCGCTGACCCAATTCAGGAAGGATATAAAGACCTGGCTTTTCAACTGAACCCTAGCACCCAGACAGATCAGCGTCCCCCCCCCCCCCCCAGCGCCTTGAGACCCTCAAGCCACACTTTACAAACCCTGATTGATTGGGAGGGGGGGCTGAGGGGTGATTCAAAACATTTCAGGTTGTACCCGAGGCACCACATTGGATAAGCAGCTCGAGATGGGAATCACCCTGTTAACAACAGTGTTTAGTAATTTGTAAAATATCGTTAGTTTAGAGAATTGTAAATGCATAATAGACAAATCTATATAAAGGCATTGCAATAGGGATCAAAAGTAAATAAAGAGTTGATCTAAATGTGTTGATTTAATATATAACATGAAAACCTTTTGGAATCATACATATGCTCCAGATCGGCTTCTGCAATAGTTAGGGGAGAACCACATACTAATAACAGTACCTTGTTCTACCAGATTTTCTCATGCAGCATTTGCTATAAGTACCACTGAAAGGGGATCAGTAATACCTGTTACTTACAGCAACACGAAGCTGAAGTATTCATTCAATTCACCGTATTTTCATGTCACCAAAATACGTATAGGTAAGTGGCCAGCAGAATGTTTTCCCTATTTGCTAGAAGGGGAAAGGGAATAAGAGGTGTAAAAATGTGGTCAATTAGTGCATCGCAGAAGATTTTTGGTGGAGTTTCATCAACTTTATTTTCCTTTATATAGAAAGTGATCTCCCATTGGACCAATTCTCCTAGAGTTACGTTGTCCACCAGGATGTCATTCATTCTCCACTGTCTTGGAGCCGGTTCAGTAACCCAGAGATCCAAATCATTGGAGGTACATGCGTGGTCAGAAACCACAATTGGTTCTATTTTAGGGTAGGAGGTGTGTTGGATAAGACAGCTCTCCACAAGTACGTAATCAATCCTAGTGAAGGAATTGTGTGGATGGGAGAAGAAAGTGTAATCGTTAACTGTCAGGTAGTGGATTCACCAGACATCTTTAAAACTGCGTTCTCTAAAGCAGTTTGTAAGCTGTGCATGGGGTCTGATAGAAAGTCAAATGCAAAATTCTGTCCTATCAAGATCACCAACTAATAGAAGGTTAAGGCCACTCTCTATTATTATGCCTGTGCCCTTGGGCATGTCAGCAATGACTTTGTTGAAGAAAGACCAGAACTCAGGATCATCGTTGTTTGGGGCATAAATGTTTAAGATAAAACATTCAGTATTGTCTGTTTTTTACCAGCGTGATTAACCATCTCCCAGTTTTATCCTGTTACTGGGAGATCATGTTGATGTTAGATTTCTGTGATATAAGTGCCACAACCCCATTGTTCTCTTGCTGAGTGGGGGAGCTAGCACAATCAGCAATCTAATTGTAGTTGAGTTTTAGAGCCTCCCTACGGCCAATCCTTGTTTCGTGTAAAGAATGACACCGCTTTTATTGACCAAATAAAAGATCTAGGTTTCAAGGACAACCCAACGCCCTGTGCTACACTACAGCAAACTTACAACCTTTCCAACATGGACGTTTACAGATTTGTAAATTTCAAGGCTGCACTAAGGAAGCTAGGGAGAACTCATGTACCAGATCGCCCAACATTGCTAGGTAGGTTTACAAGATCTGGCCATGTGGCCCTAAAGACATATTCTCTTCTCTCACCCTCCACATCACACCTTACCTGCAAAACTGTTTCTACGTGGAACACTAAAAATGCCCTCTCAGGTAATTGTACTCCTGCTGCCTCATGGAGGAAAATACAGTCCTTCCCTTTCAAGAGTAAAGTCCACCTGCAACCACACAATGTAGAAACAATATTCTGCACAAAGCCCTTTGGACGCCAAGCAAACTCTACAAATTAGGCCTCATAAATCACAACTCTATAGGAACTGCAAGATAGCCCCTAGCGACCTGACACAAATGGTATTCAATTGTGCACATGTTCTACCTCTTTGGACCCAAATACAAAGTCTAATTGAAACAATCTTTAATATTCAGCTAACCATCGATGCATCAATAGCTTCTCTTGGAACTTTCTCATCATGAGAACTCCCTACCCTACATCCCGAAAACCTCCTGCTTATTGATCTCACACTTGCCATCGGTACAAAATGAACCCTCTCAGAATGGAAAAGTGCTACTAACATTTCTTTCCATACGTGGCGGGCCTCGCTTTGCTTCACTGGAAGTGCAGACAACACATGCATACGGGAATCCCACAACCTCTCATCCTCAGGAAAATTCTGGATTTTATTGGAAGGTTACCACCAAAAAAACAAGCCCCCACAATTAACGCACAGCCCTAACCCTCTGGTCGCCATACTCATTAACATCAGGTTTTTACCATGAAGATGCTTCCAAGTTTCACCCTTGACTAACATTGCTTTACATTATCCAGCTAGTCGTGATCCCCTTCACATACTTTTCTCACTCTACTTTCTCTCCTTCACTCTACTTTTCTTTCATACTGATTCGTTTCTCCCTTCTCTTATAAAATGGCTCCAGAACATATTTTGGATTCGAAATATGCTTCTGTTACAAACGTTATAGTGGATAACTGTTATCATTTACAGCTATAGTAGTTATCTTCTGCAGTTGGAATTTTTTCAACTGATCTTACTTATAACTTCCACTTGTATGATGTTTCTCACTGGATACTTACACCACTGTCATCAATGCTTGAGCCTAATAAAACCTTTTTAAATGAAAAATAAAATTAATGAATTCGATTTGGTGGACTGCCACAGAACTAAAGTTGCAAGATTGTGGCAGCAAGTACAATACACAAAAAATAAGTTATTATTAATATTACTAACAGGGGCTTTATGATTAGTCTTCGTTTTCAGTATCTAGTGTGCCATTAACATGACACGTTTAAGGAAAATTTAGTACAAGAAAAATACATTGGTGTGTAAGCCAATTTCTGACTGAGGGGATGTGATCCTTGAATAGTGTAGTGTAGTCAGAATTATTAGAAAATTCTTACCCTGGTTAAGAGGCTTCATCTAAGGTAGTAGGCAAAGTCTGTCCATCAGCAACAGCAATCAAAAGATGTGCCAGAACTTAGCTTAACAATTTGCTTACATCATTGGGCACTGTGATGCAATAATACAGTGGTCACTTCTGCAGAGAGCACTTAAAGATATACATGCAAAAAGAATCCTCCTCCTTGTCTTTGCCTGCTCAGGGCAGAGAAATGTCCCATTAGCTCGAACACAAATGTATATTGCTTACATGTGTATGTGTGAAGGGTGAATGTATATAAAGAGGAAGTAAATACTGACCAAACTCAAGGAATTGCATATTGTGGGTCCCATCACTTAATTAGAACATTGGAATGTTGGGAGCTCCATTGAAAACAATGGAGTAGCTCCGGGCTTATAATGGCTGGTATAAGCCCGGAGCTCCAATATTCCAATGTTTCTTTGTTCACAGCTGTGGCTGTGAACAAAGGCTTCAGGGAGCCTGAGGGGATTTCAATCCCCTCGCGCTCCCTGAAGCCTTTGTTTTATTTGTTAGAACATTCTGCCCTTTAGTGGCAGAATGTTCTAATAGCCTTATAGCCCTTCGTAGCTGGGCTATACCGGCTATTAAAGTCCTGCTCCCTTGTTAAAGGGGCCTTTAATAGTCGGTATAGCCCGCTACGGCGGGCTATAAGGCTATATTGGTGCCTGGTAAAATATTTTATGCACTGTGTACTTGCCCTGGATATCAAGGAACTCATGAACATGCACTGGTATGCTTGTGCAGGTGAGCTTTGGTAGTTGCCAATGGATTTGTAATGGGGAGGGCAATTCTAGACAGTGGTAGAAAAAGCTTGCAAATGGTATTGTTTTATTTAGTCAATGCTGGAGTGTCTACTCAGGTCTACAATTTGTAGTATGATCAGTCATGCAATACCTCAGAAACTAACGTCTGAAAGACCTCATTTTACTAATGAAAGATTCAAATACTTGGAGTATTAATTGCACTACCTATTACAATGAATGCAGTTACCAAATTTGTTCCAATAAACTTACATTCAAGCTTTCCCTTGCTGACACCGACCGGTGAGAGGCAGAGGAGGTCAACAAGTCTTCAGGAGGGGGTGAGTGGGAAATGATGAGTTCCTCCTCTCCTTCTCTGCTCACATCAGCATCTGCTTCCAAACTAGGTTCAGTTTCTTCCTCATCAGACGCGGGTTCCTGAGGAAGGTGATGCTCGTCCTGCACAGCCCTAGGTGTTGAAATGTTTTTGGGGCTTTCAGTTTCCAAAACAAGTTGCCCCAACGCATCTTCTTCACTCTCTGCTCCATGGTCAGACTGCTCTTGTATTTCTTTTTCGTGTTCACTCGTTTTTTCAGTTGGGATTTCATTTGGTTCAGCCATAGTTTCCTGAAAGAGATAGATTTACATAAAGACATAGACTACACATCTTCACTTGTATTTAGATGTTACATTATTGTGAATAGCCACAACGTGGTTCCAAATTGTGTAAATAAAGGGCCAAATCACAAATCTTCACGTCAAAGTGATCACAGAAAACGGCCGGGACAAAAACTCTCTTAAGTTTGGATTCGTGGTGCAAACATGGTCCCTTTAGATCTCGACTCTCCAGGTCATGAGGTTTGGTAGCATGGGATTTTCTGGTGCTGGCTCTGCAGAAACCTCCTTCTTCACAATGAGCATCAGCCCCGGCACCAGTTACAGCCTTATGTGATATTACTCCTATATATTTTTTTTCTCTGCAGCCATCCCTATTATAATGCCACAGTTAGTTAACAGATTGATTAGATTATATGTATAGCGAAAATGATTAATTAAGAAGCATTCCAAGATTGCAAACGTTGGTGGCTGGCACAGGAGCGTAAGTGCTTTTATTAAAATGGTCCTGTCTCTATGTGGTTGCCTAAACAACCAAAGCCTACCAGACTAGAATAGGACTGACAAGAAAATGTGAATCCTAAGTTTAGGCATCAAACACGTGAAGCGTTTAATGCCCTATATGTCAGGTGAAACTGGCTTCAGAGGTTAGTCTCACAAAAAGCATAGGCGCCTCTCTTTCATCATCTGAAGTAGGAGTGCGATTCACACAACTAGATTTATTTTCAATTGGAAAAAGGGACCTTGAAGGGTGGTATGTTCTGAGGATCTCTTGTATAAATAATGTTATTGCAAGATTACCAAAGAACATACTCTAGATTTTATTTATACAAACAAAAGTAAACATATTAAAAGTACATTCTAAATAAACGTAATGATATAGACTCATAGGAAAAAACATACAAACTTTATTTAAAATATGTGATTGTTAGATAGTATGAAATGATGTATGTAAAAGTGCCCTGCCAAAGCTAGGCTGGACTAAATTATGAATTGGAATTTTGTGTAAATTGTTTTATTCCTTTATTTATTGTATCATGTTTTTATTTATTCTTTTATGGCCATGTACCAAAATAAAGATTTATTGATTGATTGATTGATTTAAAATATCACACAAACAAACCACACCAGAACCAGAATGGAAAGATGACTATCGCTGTCTAATCACAGCAACCAGTCTTCCGAACAGAAAGTAAAAGCGGATTAATCACAACAGGCCGCAAATAAACGCCCTGGTTACTTATCAGTAATTTCACTTCCTGTAATATCAATTATAATGAAGGCCCATTTTGTACTGTAATCCGGGAGTGGAGGGAGCAAAATCCAAGACTTTGACCAAGAAGACCTAGACATGAAGTAATGAAGATTACCAGTGAATAATTGGCCCGTTACTCTGATTGTCTTCCTTGTTGTTAGAAATGGGGGTCTCTAGTTGGCAAAGGTAGGTACCTTTGTCCAAACAGGGACCCTTGCTTCTAGTCAGGCTAAGGGGGGTACACTTCTAAAATAACCCCTGCTCACCCCCTTGGTAGCTTGGCACGAGCAGACAGGCTTATCTCAGAGGCAGTGTGTAAAGCATTTGTGAACACATACAGTAATACAGTGAAAACACTACAAATGGACACCACACCAGTTTAGAAAAATAAGTAATCTTTATCTAAACCAAAACAAGACCAAACAACAAAAATCCACAATACAGTAATAAAAATATGACTTTTAGATGGTAGAAATAGTTCAGTTCAAAGCAAGTTACAGATGCGACGCTTTTCACACAAAGTACCTTGGATGCGTCACGCAAACTAACAAAACGAGCCGCAGGGAAGTTGATGCGTCGGTTCCTTACACTCAGGGAAGGTGATGCGTCGGTTCCTTGCTCCAGGGGAGGTGATGCGTCAGTTTCTTACTGCTGTGCAGGGGAGTGGAGGCGTCAGTTCCTTACCGGAGACGAGTTGATGCTTCGATTTCTTACTGCGTGGGGAGTTGATGCGTCTGTTTCTTACTGTGTCACCCAACGATGCGACAGACTTGGCGCCTCGATGAGATGCGACGATGCGTGGATTCTTGCAGCCGCACAGCAGGGCCTGAGTCGGGATCGGTGCGGTGATCTCGGACTTCGAAGATCGTTGCACCCCATGCGTCGTGTGGCAATTCCTCGAGCCGCGGCAGGCACTGCAACAGTTTCTTCGGCGATGCGTCGGAAACAGGCACGGATGCGTCACGCTTCTCGATGTTGCGTTGATTTTCCAGCTCCCAGTGGAAAACAGTTCTCTAGCGGTCCAAAACAACAGCAGGCACCTCTTGCAGGTCAGAACTCCCAGCAAGGAAGTTCAGGGGAGCTGGTGGTGAAGTCTTTGTGTCCCTGAGACTTCAGAACAGGAGGCAAGTTCAGTTTCAAGCCCTTGGAGATCTTCCTCAAGATGGGGACACAGCAAACAGCAAAGTCCTTTCTCCTTTCCTTGGCAGCAAGTAGCCACTGCAGGCCAACTCCAGACAGCAAACAGCATAGGGGCAGTATTCCTCCTCTGCTCTTCTACTTGGCAAAGGTTCCTCTTGATTTTCCAGAAGTGATCTAAAAGTCTGGTGTCTGGGCCCTTCTTTTTATACACAAAAATCCTTTGTTCTCTGAAGGCAGAGAGTGTCTGTACCCAGTCAAAACCAGTTCTGTCCTCACTGGTGCAGCTTCCTGTCAGGAGGTGGAGACGGCATTTTAGGCCGGCAGACCAGGCCCATTCAGGTGAACGGAAATCTCCTCCCCTACTCTAAATGCAGCCCAGGTCTATTCAGCCCAGCCCTGACTCATCAGGCTCTCTGAAGCTACTGCTCCTCCCCAGCCCCTGTCATCCAAAGCCAGACAAGCAATACACAAACCTAGCAGAGGCACACTGGATGGCTAAGCAAAAAAATACCTACTTTCTAAAAGTGGTATTTTCAAACACAGAATGCAAAAATCACCCTCACTAAAAGATGCATTTTAACATTATGAGTTCAGGCATATCAAACGTTATCTTCCTACCTTGTTCCCAGGGGCAGTTATGTTTATAAGATGTTATAAACAAACTCCCCATTCTATCCTAAGGGAGCAGGTAGTCTTGCAATAGTGAAAACCGAAATTGGCAGTATTTCACTATCAGAACATGCCACACACATAAGGGCATGTCCTACCTTTCACATACAATGTACCCCTGCCCACAGGGGTACCTTGGGCCTTCCTTAGGGGTGACTAACATGTAAGAAACAGGAAGGTTAGGGACTGGCAAGTGTGTGCACTTGCCAAGTCGACATGGCAGTACCAGACTGCACACAGGCTCTGCAATGGCAGGCCTGAGTTACATTTACAGGCTGCTTATGTGGGTGGCACAATCAGTGCTGCAGCCCACTAGCAGCATTTGATTTACAGGCCCTGGGCACGCACAGTGCACTGTACTAGGGTCTGACTAGTAAATCAAATATGCCAATCATGGAATCACCAATCCATAACAACAATTTACAAAGGGAGCACTTGCACTTTGGCACTGAACAGCAGTGGCAAAGTGCCCGAAGCATCAAGACCAGCAAAACAAAGTCCAACACACAGCAAAAACACAGGAGGCAAAGGCAAAAATACAGGGGAGACCCACGCCATTGGTGCCAGGTCTAACACTTGTCCATTGTCCTTGTACAAAGCAAACACAAGGAGATGATGGATGGAGCACTGAAACTTTTCAGACACTCACCCCCAGTCACAGATCTAGGTTGAATCCATCATCATTCTTTAGCTCACTTTGCCACCTCAGTTCAAACCCAGCTATATGCAAATCAGTCTTGACCCTGTGCCTCATGGGAACAGTCCAGCCCAAACTGCCAAGCCAGGTCTTCCCTGAACCGGAAACAAGCATCCTGGGACTGGTTTCTGGGTAACACCCTTCATCAGCCAGGCTAGCTTGAATCCAGTGGCAAAGTGAGCAAGGGACCCACGTCTGGGCATACCCTGCCAACTTAGGGCGACCCTTGCCAGGTAGGTCGCTCCCCCACCACACAGATCCGCCTGTGCTGGCCGCCCGCTGCTGCTGCTGGTAAGATCGCCCTTCCGTTTGTGGCCTCGGTGCCCGTATTGCTTGCTTGTCTCCCCTTTTCCCTTTTGTGCCCCCGCTGCCCCCATTTGAACTGTGCCCGTATTTGTGTCCGCTTTCTCTCCCCTTTTCCTTCTGTACCCCTCGCTGCCCCATTTTGAATTGTGCCCGTACTTGTGTCCGCTTTATCTCCACTTTTCCTTCTGTACCCCTCGCTGCCCCATTTTGAATTGTGCCCGTATTTGTGTCCGCTTTCTCTCCCCTTTTCCTTCTGTACCCCTCGCTGCCCCATTTTGAATTGTGCCCGTATTTGTGTCCGCTTTATCTCCACTTTTCCTTCTGTACCCCTCGCTGCCCCATTTTGAATTGTGCCCGTATTTGTGTCCGCTCTCTCTCCACTTTTCCTTCTGTACCCCTCGCTGCCCCATTTTGAATTGTGCCCGTATTTGTGTCCGCTTTCTCTCCACTTTTCCTTCTGTACCCCTCGCTGCCCCATTTTTGAATTGTGCCCGTATTTGTGTCCGCTTTATCTCCACTTTTCCTTCTGTACCCCTCGCTGCCCCATTTTGAATTGTGCCCGTATTTGTGTCCGCTTTATCTCCACTTTTCCTTCTGTACCCCTCGCTGCCCCATTTTGAATTGTGCCTGTATTTGTGTCCGCTCTCTCTCCACTTTTCCTTCTGTACCCCTCGCTGCCCCATTTTGAATTGTGCCCGTATTTGTGTCCGCTTTCTCTCCACTTTTCCTTCTGTACCCCTCGCTGCCCCATTTTTGAATTGTGCCCGTATTTGTGTCCGCTTTATCTCCACTTTTCCTTCTGTACCCTCGCTGCCCCATTTTGAATTGTGCCCGTATTTGTGTCCGCTTTCTCTCCACTTTTCCTTCTGTACCCCTCGCTGCCCCATTTTGAATTGTGCCCGTATTTGTGTCCGCTTTCTCTCCACTTTTCCTTCTGTACCCCTCGCTGCCCCATTTTGAATTGTGCCCGTATTTGTGTCCGCTTTCTCTCCACTTTTCCTTCTGTACCCCTCGCTGCCCCATTTTGAATTCTGCCCGTATTTGTGTCCGCTTTCTCTCCTCTTTTCCTTCTGTACCCCTCGCTGCCCCATTTTGAATTGTGCCCGTATTTGTGTCCGCTTTCTCTCCACTTTTCCTTCTGTACCCCTCGCTGCCTCTCGCCACTCCCGCCGCTGCGTCCCTGCGGCCCCGCCCCCTGACTGCCCATTCGCTGCCCCTGCCTCCCGCCTCCCAGCTGCTCCTCCCACCCACCACCCCATAAATGGCGGCCGCGGTGCGGCCGCGCCGCTGGCGCGCCGAAGGCGCGCCTAAGGTGCGCCCGTCTGCGCCCGTCCGCGCCTGGACCGCGCCCAGCGCCAAACCCCCTGGCCCCCGCAGCAGCCAACCCACCCACCGGACTTACGACACCGCCACCCTCAACGCACTCAACACCGGCCGCATCCCCGGCTGCCACCGTGCCACCCCAGGACGCACCCACGGACCCTTCGCCTGCCAATCCTGCAAGTTCTCCTGCCTCCGGACCTGCACCACACCCGCCAAGCCGAGCACCAGCAGCAACCACCTGAAGTGCTTCCTGCTCAACACCCGCTCCGTCCACAGACACGCCGTGGAACTTTGGAACCTGCTCGACTCCACATCAC
This sequence comes from Calotriton arnoldi, assembly GCA_963921515.1. NCBI lineage: Eukaryota > Metazoa > Chordata > Amphibia > Caudata > Salamandridae > Calotriton > Calotriton arnoldi. The sequence continues at coordinate 993,486 of CAWUFW010006880.1, forward strand.
CAGACGTCGCTTTCCTCACGGAAACATGGATGAACGCCTCCTCAGCGCCCGACATCGCCATCGCCATCCCGGACGGATACAAGATCACCCGAAGGGACCGCGCAAACCAGACAGGAGGAGGCATCGCCATCGTCCACAAGAACACCATCCGCATCACGACCAACTCCGACGACACCTTCACAGCCGGCGAACACCTGCACTTCCAGATACACACCGACCCCAAGACCACCCTCAGAGGCACCCTCATCTACAGACCCCCAGGACCACGCACACAATTCAGCGAAGACATCGCCGACCTCATCAGCCCGCACGCCCTCCCCTCGGCTGACTACATCCTCCTTGGGGACCTCAACTTCCACCTAGAGAACAACAACGATCGCAACACCACCACCCTGCTGGACAACCTCGCCAACCTCGGACTCAAGCAACTGGTGACCACCCCCACACACCTCGCCGGCCACACGCTTGACCCCGTCTTCTCCTCCAGCAAGGACATCTCCTTCAGCCACACCACCGGACTCTACTGGACAGACCACAGCTGCGTCCACTTCAGCTTCAGCAGGATCACCACGCACCACCACCCGCAACAGTTTCCGCGCAGAAGCTGTAACAAGATCACCACCGACCAACTCACCACATCCCTGAGCCAGAACCCTCCCGCCAGCTCAACGAACCCCAACCAAGCCGCCAGCAACCTCACAAGATGGATCACCAACTGCGCAGACGACCTCGCCCCATTGAAGACCCCCAGTCAGACCCGGCAACAAGAAAGCATCCTGGTTCACCGACGAACTCAAGATATCCAAGAAGAACTGCCGGGCCCTCGAGAAAGCATGGCGCAGAGACCCGACTGCAGACAACATGACCACCCTCAAGCACGCCACCCGAAAACACCACCAGCTGATCCACACCACCAAGAAAACCGCATTCAAGGAACGACTGGACAACAACGCCCACAACAGCAAGGAACTCTTCATCATCGTCAAAGAACTCTCGAACCCCAGCGCCGGAAACAACGACATCACTCCCTCGCAAGACCTCTGCAACTCGCTCGCCTCGTTCTTCCACAGCAAGATCGCAGACATACACTACAGTTTCAGCACACAGCCGACGTACCCTACGACCGTTCCAACGCCCCCACCTCCACCCTCCGAGCCTGGACCCCTATCAACACCGAAGACACTATCCGCACGATGAACTCCATCCACTCCGGATCACCAACCGACCCCTGCCCTCACCACGTCTTCAACAAGGCCGACGCCGTCATCGCACCCCACCTCCGGGACATCATCAACACCTCCTTCGTCACCGCCACCTTCCCAGAGAGCTGGAAGCACGCCGAACTCAGCGCCCTACTGAAGAAACCGTCAGCAGACCCCACCGACCTCAAAAACTACCGCCCCATCTCGCTCCTTCCTTTTCCTGCCAAAGTCATCGAGAAGACCGTCAACAGACAACTGGCCGCCTTCCTCGAGACAAATGGATCCCTCGACCACTCGCAGTCCGGCTTCCGGGCCAACCACAGCACCGAGACCGCCCTCATCGCAGCTACCGACGACATCCGAGCCCTGCTCGACAACGGGGAAACAGCGGCCCTCATCCTCCTGGACCTCTCCGCAGCGTTCGACACAGTCTGCCACCGCACTCTAGTGCAACGCCTGAACAACGGCGGAATCCAAGAGAAGGCACTGGAGTGGATCATCTCCTTCCTCGCCGGAAGAACCCAGAGAGTCCGCCTCCCCCGTTCAGTTCCGAGGCCACCGAAGTCATCTGCGGCGTACCACAAGGATCATCACTCAGCCCCACCCTCTTCAACGTCTACATGAGCCCCCTCGCAGCCATCGCACGCCAACACGACCTCAACATCATCTCCTACGCCGACGACACCCAGCTGATCCTCTCCCTCACCAACGACCCCACAACCGCCAGAACCAACCTACATGAAGGGATGAAGGACGTAGCCGAGTGGATGAGGAACAGCCGCCTGAAACTGAACTCAGATAAGACGGAAGTCCTCATCCTAGGATCATCACCCTCCGCCTGGGACGACTCCTGGTGGCCCCCTGCCCTGGGCAACGCACCCAAACCAACGGACCACGCACGCAACCTGGGCTTCATCCTGGACTCCTCCCTCTCAATGACCCGACAAATCAACGCCGTCTCCTCGTCTTGCTTCAACATCCTACGCATGCTGCGCAAGATCTTCCGGTGGATCCCCACCGAAACCAGGAAGACGGTCACCCAGGCCCTCGTCACCAGCCGACTGGACTACGGCAACTCCCTCTACGCCGGAACCACAGCCAAACTTCAAAAAAGACTCCAACGCATCCAGAACGCCTCAGCTCGACTCATCCTGGACATCCCCCGACACAGCCACATCGCCGGACACCTGAGAGACCTGCACTGGCTCCCCGTCAGCAAGAGAATCACGTTCCGACTCCTCACCCACGCACACAAAGCTCTCCACAACCAAGGCCCCAGATACCTCAACGACCGTCTGACCTTCTACACTCCCACCCGCCAGCTACGATCGACCAACCACGCCCTCGCCGCCGTCCCCCGCATCCGAAGAGCCACAACGGGAGGAAGATCCTTCTCCTACCTGGCTGCCAAGACGTGGAACTCCCTACCCATCCACCTCCGCCTTACCCAAGACCACCTCTCCTTCAGGAAGCAACTCAAGACCTGGCTGTTCGAACAGTAGCGGACCCCCCTCCCCCAAGCGCCTTGAGACCCTCCGGGTGAGTAGCGCGCTATACAAATGCTTGATTGATTGATTGATTGATAGGGCGAACAAAGCAAACACAAGGAGATGATGGACGGAGCGCTGAAACTTTTCAGAGACTCACCCCCAGTCACAGATCTGGGTTGAATCCATCATCATTCTTTAGCTCACTTCGCCACCTCAGTTCAGACCCAACTATATGCAAATCAGTCTTGACCCTGTGCCTCATGGGAACAGTCCAGCCCAAACTGCCAAGCCAGGTCTTCCCTGAACCGGAAACAAGCATCCTGGGACCGGTTTCTGAGTAACACACTTCATCAGCCAGGCTAGCTTGAATTCAGTGGCAAAGTGAGCAAGGGACCCACGTCTGGGCATACCCTGCCAATTTAGGGCAAACAAAGCAAACGCAAGGAGAAGATGGACGGAGCGCTGAAACTTTTCAGACACTCACACACAGTCACAGAGCTGGGTTGAATTCATCATCATTCTTTAGCTCACTTCGCCACCTCAGTTCAGACCCAACTATATGCAAATCAGTCTTGACCCTGTGCCTCATGGGAACAGTCCAGCCCGAACTGCCAAGCCAGGTTTTCCCTGAACCGGTAACAAGCATCCTGGGACCGGTTTCTGGGTAATACCCTTCATCAGCCAGGCTAGCTTGAATCCAGTGGCAAAGTGAGCAAGGGACCCACGTCTGGGCATACCCTGCCAACTTAGGGCGAACAAAGCAAACACAAGGAGATGATGGACGGAGCGCTGAAACTTTTCAGACACTCACCCTCAGTCACAGATCTGGGTTGAATCCATCATCATTCTTTAGCTCACTTCGCCACCTCAGCTCAGACCCAGCTATATGCAAATCAGTCTTGACCCTGTGCCTCATGGGAACAGTCCAGCCCAAACTGCCAAGCCAGGTCTTCCCTGAACCAGAAACAAGCATCCTGGGACTGGTTTCTGGGTAACACCCTTTATCAGCCAGGCTAGCATGAATCCAGTGGAAAAGTGAGCAAGGGACCCACTGCTGGGCGAACAAAGCAAACACAAGGAGATGATGGACAGAGCGCTGAAACTTGCTTCTTTTTGCATTTGTCTCCCTGAGTGGGACGGGTATGCGCAGAAGTGGGTCCTGTGCTCTCCATGCCACTGGAGTCAAGCTATCCTGGCTGATGAGGGGTGAAACCCCGAAACCGGTCCTAGGATGCTTGTTTTCAGTCCAGGGAGGACCTAGCCTGGCAGTTCGGGCTGGACTGTTCCCATTGGGCACAGGGTCAAGACTGATTTGCATATGGCTGGGTTCAAACTGGAATGGCATGGTGAGCAAAAAAACGATGAATTTAGGCCCAGATCTCTATATTGGGGTGAATGTATGACATTGTTCTGCATTCTGTCCATCAACTGTTCTTTTTGCATTGGTCAACCTGAGTGGGACGGGTATGCCCAGACGTGGGTCCCGTGCTCTCCATGCCACTGGAGTCAAGCTATCCTGGCTGATGAGGGGTGAAACCCCGAAACCGGTCCTAGGATGCTTGTTTCCAAGACTGATTTGCATATGGCTGGGTTCAAACTGGAAAGGCATGGTGAGCAAAAAAACTGTGGATTTAGGCTCAGATCTCTGTACTGGGGTGAATGTATGACATTGTTCTGCATTCTGTCCATCAACTGTTCTTTTTACATTATCCTTGTACATCAAGAGGCAATAACCAATACATGAACTAGTGACCATTGGGTCTTAATTTAAGAAGAGAGCACAGACGAAAAACATTTTCTTCCATAATGCGGGTAATGAAAATAAAAATAAACTAGGAGTTAAAAGCGCTCAAAGCATGAGAGTCACAATCTTCTGAAACTCCCCCTCTCACTTGCCCGCTAGGTCTCAATATTTGCAGAGGACTCGTGGGTCCAACGTCGTCCATCTGTGGCAAAACTTACCATGGGCATAGAGTGTTCCCATGGACGATTCACCAAAATGTCAGGGGTAGCGGAAGTGACATCACACACTCTTTGACCTGACTGACATCACAGAAGTGACATCCTCATGACCTTTGACCCTAAATCTTCACACAACGCTATAGCACATGATCTTGATTAGATTACAATAATTGACATCACTGAAGTTCCATAATAACTGTATGACTAATATAACAATACAAATGTCTATTTTAGATACCACCCATATTAGGGTGTGGAATCACTTGTACTCAATTTTAATTACTCATTTTCACTTGTTCTCACATATTCAAACACATTCATTCTCACTCATAGTTACGTTCATTCACCGCCACTCACTCACACATTCCCACTCACACTCATTCTCAAACTATCTCTAACACGCTTCACACTCATTCTTATTTATTCTCACTCACTCACTTTCACTCTCACAAACATACTCATACATAGAAACACACTCTCATACTTACACAGGTTCTCTCTCTCTCACACAAACACACTTTCACCTGCCCAAATGGACACAACATACATTTAAACTCATTTTTTAAACTTAACTCAGCTGTCAGCTAATGTCCTTTTACAGCTGCTGTGCTCCATTTTTATTACACTGAGTAAATAATAAACTATTATTCATTATTGATAGAATAATAAAAATGGACAGAAAACAAAGAGGGAGGAGTCCTTATGCCCACAAGGGTGACTGTCCTATGTTCTTACCACTGATGTTACCACTCCAGAGGCCAGGGGATAGTAAAAGCAGTGCCAGGAGTTGCAAAGGGTAATTAATCTAGGAGTCGCTGCTACGACCAGTGGCAACTCCTAATCAATGTCCATTTGTCCATTCCCTGACCTCTCAGTTATTCTTTCTATCCTCTTTATCTCATTACTCCTCTATCTGTCTTTCACATGTATCCTTCTCTCTCTGAGTTACCCCACACCATTGCTTCTCTTATACCTGTCTCCTACTCTCTTCTCGGGGGGCAGTGCTAACACCTATTAACATCAATTAAAATAAGAGGAGGCATGAAGAGCTTTGTCAAGCAGGTCTTTGTCTATCTTTTTATTGGTATATTATGCCCCATTACTTCAGAAACAGGTACTTTTTTTTAAAACACCGCTTTCCTTTTTAGAGTATATTACAACTGTCTGTAGGAAGCTGGCTCTGTATATACTATACCAAAGTGAGGTATAGTGTGCACAGAGTCCAGTGGAACCCCAAAGGTAGGCAGAGGCAAAGTTAGATAGACCCTTACTCTCTATTTGTGGTAGTGTGGTCGAGCAGTAAGGCAGTATCAGAGGACAGTGTTAAGCATTTGTTGTACACCCTCTGTCAGCAAATGATTTCACACACTCAAAGACTGAACTTCAGACCAATTGTTTTTGTATAAAAATATTCTTTTAGTTATTTTATTTCTAGAACCAAGCAAGCCTGGCACAGGTAAGCAATAAATACTTTACAGTAGTAAATGCGGATTGTAAAACAGTTCAATTGCAAATGTACTATGGTTTGACTTACAGTATTGTTTCAGAGAAATGCAATCACTTGTAAATACAGTACATAGACTTGAATGGGATTTTCAGTAAAATAGCAGGTAAGTTACTTTTGGATTACTTTTCTTACTCAGTGCTGTATGCCTAGATGCAGCACTGGGACATTTCCTGTAAACAGGTGAGTAAAAGCGTTTTTGTTAAATCATACAATTTTAAAGAATTTCTTTAGGTTTCAAAACTCCACACAGAAACTTTTTCAGGAAAAAGTGTCAATATTATCCTATGGAGGAAAATATGGTTATCGGTTTTTAGGTAAGTAATCGGTCTTTGGAGTTGAGGCCCAATGTTATCCAATGGGGGATAGGGGGCCTCCGGTTGGTGGCCACTGGGTTGTGGGAGCAAAGCTCCTGGACTTGAGCTCAGGGCAAATGGGGAAACAAATTAGTACCAAAGGTGCACCCTCAGCGGCACTAGGGCGGCCGGGTGCAGGGTGCTGTTTCGAGGTCGGATGCCCTGTTGTTTCCAATGGAGAACCTCCGGTTAGCAAAAGCACTGCAGGCAGGGAGACGAAGGACTTCTGGGTGCGACCACCACTTCGAGAGGCAAGTTGGGAAGTTAGGGGTTGGTTAGGCACCGTCGGTTTGGGCACACAAGGCCGTCGGGCGTCGGGGCAGGGGTGCCTTTTGGGGTCGGATCTTCTTACCAGCTCCTGGTCGCGGTTAGGAGGGCCTTCTGGATTTCGACTGCAGGCGTCTGCTGGAGGCTTGAGGCAGGTCAAGGGTCGCCGGATCTGGGCTCAGGATCGCCGGGGTGACCTCCTCATGGTGTTTGCCCACTCGAGCTCGGGCCGTGGACGGCGGGTGCAGAGTGGGGCGGATTCGCAGTTTACGGCTACTGTCAGAGGTTGCAGTTGAACAAATCCGGTGTTCACGGGAGAAGCAGGCTTTAGAAGTGAAGGCAGGCAGGTCCTCCGGGGTTTTTGAGGTTGCTGGCTGCAGGACACACCGGGGTTTCGCAGGAGCAAGTTCGAGGGGAGACAGGCCGGTAGGGCTGGGGCCAAGTCAGTGGGAATCTTCCTCTTGTTAGCTGCTGCACGGCTGTTCGGTCCTTCTTCTTTTCTTCTTGTTTCTTGTCTGGATATGCTTTCTTGATTCAGGGCTGACCCCTAAATACTGTATTTTGGGGGCGTTTTAGGGGCTTGAGGTCAGTAGCCAATGGGCTACTGACCTTAGGGTGACTACACCCTTGGTGTGCTCACCCCAAGTGGGGGAGTGAGCACAATCCCTAATCCTGATTGGGGACTGCCTGCCATCTGCAAGATGGCGAGCACTGAAGAGAGGGCTTCACCTCGCCTCCCCCACCTGAGGGGTGGAGTTGGCAGAGGTGGGCACACCTTCTGGGCTGGCTAGTTTTTCCTGCCTGTCTTCCTGCCGAAAAGGAGGGGAGACAGGAAGGGGGCCTGCTCCTGCTAGCAGGAGAGGCTGGGGCTCGCATTACAAAGGCTGACAGGCCTTTGAAGCTCCCCTGCCACAGATGGCTCTTCCTGGCCTGGGGGAGGTGTGAACACCTCCGCCCAGGAAAGGCTTTGTTTCTGGGCTCAGGGAGCGAAGGCTCCCACCCTAGGGGTCCAGAAACATGTCTCGTGGTGGCAGGCTGGTGTGTACCAGTCAGGGAACCCACCAGAGGCTGGTCGTTTTTCACGGGGCATCTCTAAGATGCCCTCTGTGTGCATTTTTCATTAAATCCCACACTGGCATCAGTGTGGGTTTAATGTGCTGAGAGGTTTGATACCAAACTTCTCAGTTTTCAGTGTAGCCATTATGGTGCTGTGGAGTTCGTAATGACAAGCTCCCAGCACCATATACTCTTAATGGCAGCACTGCACTTACAATGTCTAAAAATGGGCTTAGACACTGTAGGGGTACAGGGCTCATGCACCTGTACCCTCACCACTGGCATAGGGCACCCAGCTAGAGGGGTGACAGATCTATGCCAGGGCAGTGGGTTGTAGGCATGGCACACAGGGATGTGTGCCATGTCGACTCTTCACTTTGTTCTGCACCAAAACACGCAGCCTGCAAAGGCAGTGTGGTGTGTAAAGGTACAGGGCCTCTAAGGGTGGCACAACAAGTGCTGCAGCCCTTAGAGGTCTTCCCTGGTCACAGTGCCCTGGGTACCTGTGGTACCATTTACCAGGGGCTGACCTGTGGCCAGAGATGCCAAATGTGTTAGTTTTGGGGAAAGAACACAGGCCCTGGGAACCTAATTGGCAGGGACCCAGGGCACATCAAGTCAAAGTGCATCAGTAGTCTGGCAAAAAAGTGGGGGGGGTTACTGCAACAGAAACCCACTTTCCTACACAAGCCCCCCACCCTGCCCCCACCCCCTCCCCCAGCCCAAAGGCTATGAGACTCAGTCAAAGCTGGGAGAGTCTTCCTAATCTTTCAGGCGAGGAAGAGTAGAGGAAGTGGTTTGAAAGTTGCAGGGCCTACTCTGCCTTACATCCTTCTGTCCAGGTCAGTTCCTTTGGGGAGCTGGCCTACCTCAACAGTTTCAGGACCCAATTCCCAATGCTCCTTTCCAAGCTCTTTAGTGTCTTCACCCCATCTTTTTAGTTTGTGTTCAGAGGTGCCAACCTCTGCAAATTCTAATTTAGCTAGGGCAAAGCCCAGCTTACCCACAGAGGTCACCCACAGCTTGAGCAACCCCACCATGAACAATAGGGTCAGTGGGCCTAACTTGCTATTTGGCAGGGGACTAGGCCACCATGCCAAGGACAGTGCTGCCATGAAGGCTAACACCCAGCAGAGGCTACTGACAGCTGTCAGTGCCCAGAACCACACCTTTAGCTCTTCACTAGTAGGTGAAGTAGCTAATTTACAGGCTTCTTTGGGTTTGGGGGGCCTGTCTGCTGTTTTAGGGTGGGGGGGTCACTACTCTTGGCAGTGAACACCCTTCTTCCACCTTCTGTTCTGCCAGCTGAGGAGCCACCAATTCAGGCTGGACAGTTGCCTGAGTAGTCAGGTCTTTTTGTTGGCTAGGAGGGACTTCACCAGTGCCAATTTTGGAGTTCTCCCTTACTGGGATAGAAACTACCTGGCCCACTGGAACTGTGGCTAACAGTTGCCCACCTTTCCTACACGGTTTCTTCTTTTTCTTTTGGGGCTTAGCTGCACTAACTACAGGTTGAGCCCCCCCAGGTTTCTTGCGTGAGGTCTGGCATTGGACCAGTACCTCTCTTTGGCTCAGACCAACCTCTGGGTGGTCATTCCCAAGGAGACAATCAAGGGGGAGGTCTTTACTGACTACCACCTTTCTCCATCTAAGGGACCCAGCTATTTCTAGGAGCACTACAGCCACAGGCCTAACAGTGACACCCCCTGGGACAGTCCTTACTCTTTTTGTTTCCCCTGGGACATACTGGTTAGAGAGAACCAACCTGTCATGCACCACAGTGTGAGTGGCACAGGTATCTCTCAGGGCAAGGGCTGGGATTCCATTCACCAGTAGGTGGTGGAAGTATCTACTCCCCTCTGGAATCTCCAACTCACCTTTTGGGCCCATTTTCCAGTTGAAGGCTATGAGGGCTTCCTCATCTGAGGAATCACCCTCTAAAGCTACTCTGGCAACCCCTGGAGCTACACTAGGGGCTGTAATTTTTTTAGGACAGCTAGGGTCCTTGGTGTGGTGTCCTGCCTTTTGGCAGTTGTGACACCATACCCTGTTGGAATCCCAATTCTTACCTTGGTACCCAGTTTTAGTTTGTGAGGTGTCTTTGGGCCCTCCCTCCTGGTCAAGATTTTGGGGGGCTACCTGGGACTCCTTACTTTTATCTATTAGGGGCTCACTGTCTTTCCTCTGGGGAGGTTTTGTAACCCCTTTCTTTTGGTCACCCCCAGTGGAAGTCCTAGTTACCCTTGTCTTGACCCAATGGTCCGCCTTCTTTCCCAATTCTTGGGGAGAAATTGGACCTAGGTCTACCAGGGACTGATGCAACTTTTCCTCAATGCAATTACTTAATATGTGTTCTTTCATAAACAAATTATAAAGACCATCATAATCTTGCACCTTGTGTCCAGTTAACCAACCATCTAGTGTTTTAACTGAGTAGTCTACAAATTCCACCCAGGGCTGACTCTGGGTTTTCTGAGACCCCCTGAATCTAATTCTATACTCCTCAGTTGTGAGTCAAAATCCCTCAATCAGAGTTCTCTTCATGAGGTCATAAGACCCAGCATCTGCCCCACTAAGGGTCAGAAGTCTGTCTCTGCAGTTACCAGAGAACAGTTCCCAAAGGAGTGCCCCCCAGTGAGTTTTCTTCACCCGTCTGGCTTCACAAGCCCTTTCAAAGGCTGTGAACCATTTGGTGATATCATCACCCTCCTCAAATTTAGGGACAATCCCTTTGGGGATCATAGGATCCTTCCTTTTCTATATTTTTTTAATTGCTGCCACCATTGATGGGTCCTAGGCCCATCTCTGCTCTTTCTTTTTCTAGAGCCAGGAGTCTGGTCTCTAGGTCTAATCTTTTGGTCAGCCTGGCTAGCAGGATGTCCTCCTCATTGAGGCTGTCCTCAATGTCCTCACTGATACCTGATCCACCTGTGTGAGATCTAGGCACTGAGAGGTTTACTCTTGGAGTCAAGGGTACTTGTACCCTTCTCTCCCTAGGAAGTGGAGGGGTTGATCTACCAGGTCATTCCCTTCCTCTACTTCCTCATCTGACTGGTCTTCACCATTTTCAGATGGGTGGTCCTTAGCATACCCAGCCAACAGCTCCTGGAGCTTTTGTTTGGTGGGATGGGGACCCATGGATATGTTTTTAATTTTACATAGGGACCTTACCTCCTTGAAAGACAAGTGAAGGTAAGGGGAGAGGTCAAGCTCCTCAACCCTGTCCTCTATGTCATTGTGGTTATTTTCACTAATAGCTGGGTTCTTATTTTAAGACATTGTTAAAAAAACTTCTAGCCCCTTTTAGTAACTATCGCATGGGGTAATTTGTGGTTTTCAACAGCTCCGAATAGTATATTTCATGGTCACTTTTGCTATGTCCTCCATTTTTTCCTTATTGGGGTGCCCTAAAGTACAGCACATGTAAGAGCCCCGTTCCTGCACAAATAATTTTGAGGACTACTTGCTTTGGGTTTCTATACTTCCAACAATGTAACAGTTGCACCTGCTCACTAGAAGAATAAAACTTAGACCAGCTTGATCTTACTTTAGAAAGCTTTCCATTTGAGTCTAAATGTGTGAGATGTTCCTCCCACAGTGGAGCTCCTCTCTTTAGCAACTGTCAGAGGAGACTTCTACGTGACATTTGCGATTTATGCTGTTTAATAACATTATTTAGCAGACTCATTCGAGCACAGAATGCTTAAGGTTTCTTCAATAGGAGTCAGCCAATATGAACTGTAAATAAAGACACAATGCAAAAGGGTATGGGGTAATTATGACTGCACTTATCACTATGTTGGGTCATAAGTAATTAGAACTCTTAGGGTGCAAGGGATCTGAGGCTCAATACCCCTAAACCTCCTAGGATACAATATCCCAAAAATATAACATCAACAGCATGATCCAGCACTCCAATTAATAAAGTAAATAGTACATAATGCTATGTGCAAAAAATTTAGATTCATTCAGCAGGTCTTGTTCCAAGTTTCTTTATTCAAAATTCTTCTTAAAAAGGATTGTAGCCAACGCGTTTCGTCCCAAAGGACTTCTTCAGGGCAAAGGCGGTATGGTGAATCTTTTTCAACATTCATCAATAATATGTAAACCGCTTTCATCAACTGGTTATCTACATGCGGTCCCTTTTCTTGGGTAAATGTGAGTAAAGCCTTGTACAATCAAATACGTCACAAAAGGAGAGCATATAATTTCCGTGCTGGTTCCCAGTCTGTTTTAAAGTCATCTGTCCAAGTGCAGCATTGGGTGTTAGCACATTGCGATTTGAAAAGGGACGTCGAACCGCTCACACCGTATAGCCAAATCTCCATACTTATACCCACTTTCTAAGGAGAGAATTTAACAAACAAAATTAAATTATCTATTCAGATTGTACATTTACACAACACAAATTATGATATGGGTGATAAAGACATGGATAAAGGTAGTCCAGACATAATGATCTGGTTTGAGCCTCGGGAGAAGAGGTGTAAATCTTCTCTTAATGAATTGGGGGAACCTTCTTCCATTAATTCCAGTTCTAATTCAAATTCTATGAGTAATACACTCCCTGATTTTTCAGGTCAACCGTTATCCAAATTCAACCGAATAGTCTCCTTATGAGCATTTATCACAATATATCTCAAATGAACTGAGGCCACCTTTGGATAGAATATCTCGAAACAGACTTCGCACTGAATGTCCATGGCCCTCATTACCCTAATACCATAATGGCTACTCCTAAAATGTATCCAAATATGCTTCTCTTTTTCACCAAGTTTGGAAAGGATCCTAAAAAAGGAGTAGAAAGGGCATGGACTGTCTTTCAAGGTAGACGTTTGGAACTTACAGGTCCTCTTACCAGAATCCTAGACCTGGCAGAGGAGACAAGAATTGAGGGTACGAAAGATGATCTTTTAACCCTAACCAATTGGGTGCAGAGAGCAATCGGTCTCTTAGGCAATGCCAATTCGGCTATGTCTCAGGAACGAAACAAGAACTTACTTTTAAAGATTTATACCAAACTGGGTAATTTGGTAACTAAGGAAGCGGGTTAAGAAACTAATGGCTTGGGCGTGGCCAAGGAGACCAACATGGCAGATGCATTCTAACGACTCGCCGGGCCCTATCCCCTAAAATCCGCTCTTAATCCGGACCAGACTACATCATCCCCATACCCGATGTTGGGTGAGGATCGCCGGCGAAGCAGCGCCGCATCCTGAGCCCCATGCCCGGCATTTTGGAGTGCGGCTGGAGGCCTCCCAGCTGCATGGAGGTGAAGGGGCGGAGGACGGCAGGATCGCCCACGGGACTAGTGGAGCCTGGGAGTGCGCGTCTGGACCTCCTGACCGGGACCGGTCTGTAGCTGCCCTGATGACCTGAGGGGGCCGTGGAGTGTGCCCAGAAGGCCCCACGGCGGAGACTCGCCTGCCCTTGCCGAAGCCCAGTTCCTGAACGCAGGGGGAACGACTGCGGGACCGCCCACAGGCAGGCGGAGCCCGCGAAGGTTCATCTGGGCCTTGTTGAGGCCCCATCCTAGAACTCCGGGCCGCCTGAACGAAGTACCGGAGGCGGCTGTGGTCACTGGGGGTCCCTTCCTGTGCAGCTGAGGATCGGGGGGGCATAGTGGCGTTCGGGCTGACCCGGAGCGGCACGGACCGGTGTGCCCCTGCGCTATGTGCCATATAGGGAGCTTTGAGCGTCCCGGTGGAGGAGATCCGCTCCCTCCCTCCCTGGATGAAAGCAGATGAGGAGGGGCCAAATGGACACAAAAGAGGAGCTGATTCATCGGGGCCGGACGGTCCCAAGACCAAGGTACTTTGGAGGTGTGTGCTCCGGGTGGAGAGGGGGGCCTACCTTGGGCCTGATCGCATGGGTGGGCCCTTGATCCTGCGGCCTAACCGACTGACTGGGGGTCCCTGAGCTGCCTGGAGCGAGGACTAAGCGGAGGCCCACCTGCAGGCCCGCTGTCAGGGATGTGGGGGGGCCCCTGAGCTCTTGGCTCCTCTCTGCTCTACGTGGGGGGGAGGGGTGTGTGACCCCACGGCGGGCCAGCCCCCAGCCTCTAGACTGAGACCCCTGATCACCACTAGGAGGAGGTAGTAGACACACAAGAGCCCGGACTGGGACTGGGCGGGGGGCCGAGGTGGAGGGATCTGGCCTGAGGTGAGGAGCGGGGCCCTGGTGCCCCCCACGTGCCCCCGATCTGCGCTCTCAACCGGCTCCTGGGGGACCGCTGTTGGGCCGCTCTCTACCCTCGCGCCACGGAAGCCGGATTAACGAGGGGACCCCCTGGGGACTAACCCCCTCAGACCCTGCAACCCGAGATCTCACCCTGACCTCCTGGTCTGGCAGGGTGCACACCACCCCTACGCTCTCCCCAGGGGAACGAATAACAGAGTCTTTGCCTCAGCTGGAGTCTACACGACCTTCTTTGCCCGGCCTGGCAGTGCGGGCCGTGATGGGGAAGGACAGACCGGCCCGTTCGGGCACTGCGCAGACTCAGATGGACCAGTAGACTGCCGGCCCCGCAACGAACTACTCGGACTGCCCGGGTGGCGAAGGGCCGGGCCACTCTCACCCGGACCTGGCCACGATACTACAGGCCATCCAGAATTCACAGTCAGCGGTGGAGACCAAGATTGGAGAGGTACGGATGGATGTGGCCCCGTTGCGCCAGGATCTCCGGAATGCCACAACTAGACTGACTGAGGCGGAAACCTGGATCTCGTCCGCAGAAGATGATATCTCCACTGTACAAAAACAAGTCTCCACCCTGCTCACCAGAACGGCAGACCTCCATAAATGAGCAGAAGACACAGGTGGTGGACAGAGTGGAGAGTTGGGTGAAGTCGTGGATGCCAGCTGACCGCCTGTCCTCATGGTTCGCTATTGAAAGGGCACATCGGGCGCTGATCCCCCGGCCACCACCGGAAGCTCTGCCTCGCCCCATCATTGCCCGCATCCTGAACTTCCGGGATAGAGACAACATCCTCCAAGAAGCACGGAAACAAGTGGATCTCTGTTTTGACGCACCAGAGTCCTTCTTTTCCTGTATTACACCTGTGAGGTCCAACAGAGACGCCGCTCGTACACTGAGGCCAAACAGAAGCTGAGGGCGATGGTAATTCAGTATCGACTTCTTTTCCCCGCGCACCTCCGGGTCCTCTATCTTGGCAAATCCTTCTTCTTTGATACGCCCGAGACAGCTTGGCAATGGCTCATGGAGGAGCGACCGCTGGGGGGGACCGTCAAATCTCCCTCCCAGCGGCAGGGAGTACCAGGGTCACAAGTTCCACAGAATTTGCCCAAACCTCACAGACTGAGTAACAGATCGAAGAAGGCACGAAGGAAGGGCCGCTCACTATCCCCTTCGGAATCCCCCCAGGAGATACCTCCATCACCTTCCAAATGACTAACCTGCCCCACCTTGGGGGCCGAGCCCTGCAGCGGAGGCGCAGAGTCCCCACGGAATGGGCTTAACCATTCCTCAGTCAGATTCGGACTTGTCTCGCAGGCCCAACATCGCATGAACATTGGTTGGCTGCCTCCTCTGCTACACAAAGTAAAAGGTCTGAGACTTGGAAGTTGCTTTTGGTTCCAGATTGGTACACCGGGTTGAATTGCCCTGGTCCTGGCGGGAGGCGTGGACGGACTCCCGGCCGGGGCCGAGACCTGGGCTCACCCACTGCCTTCACTACATTCCAACCGGGAGAAGGAAGTCAATCCACTGGGCCGCGCGGCCTTTGGTGGCCTGGTCATCCGCCACTCATTAGGCCCAGAATAACTCTGGTCTAACTCCGGGGATTTTTTTCCACGGACTTTGGGGATGCTCACAACGTCATTACGACTCTTGGAATGTTATTGATGACATTGGTTACTAATATGCTCACTGTTGGTAGGGGGACAGATGCTTCTGGGGAGGGGTGGGCGTTGGGGGAAAGGGTTCAGTCTTCGCACTGTTGAATATTTCTCTGTTAAACCTTATTTCTTTCCTGTCCAGGTTGCAACACACGCACATACTGTACGGCAACGCAAAGCCCTGGGGCAACTCTTTTTCTTTCCGGTCACAGATACACCTAGTAGGATCCCCGGGGCCCACAAGAAGGGCACTCACGGGGGTACACCACTGCTCGCTTACCACACAGATTTTCACCTCCAGCGCATATGGCCTTCCAGGTTATGTCATGGAATGCTAGACCATATAAAACGAGCAGCTGTCTTGGCTTTTGCACATTGACATCACCGGGAGGCCCTCCTGTTGCAAGAGACCCACCTTTTAGGGGAACTTTCCCCTTTCTTAGCACGGAGGGGTTACGACATGGTTTATCATGCAGGGTTCTCGCGTTGGGCCAGGGGGGTGGCCATACTGTTACACCGCTCCTCTCCACTACGGGTCCCTCAGGTCACATGAGACTCACAGGGTCGCTATTTCGCTCTGGAGGGCCAATGAGAGGGCCAAGTGGTGCTACTAATCTGCGTCTATATACCGCCCGCAGCCCCGGCCACCGGGCTCCAAGATCTCTCACTTCTTCTTACCCCCTCTCGCAGGGCCTCACGGTGATAGGAGGCGATTTTAATGCCGCTTTTGACCCTGATGCGGACTGCTCTGGTCCCCCACGACTTTAAGCGAGCTCAGCGCCCACCGTCTCAATGACTGGGCCACGGCTTTGGGGCTCTGCGACGCCTGGAGGTCCTGGCGCCGGCAATTCACACATACCTCCGCAGCCTACCACACTCACTCCCGGACAGACTTGGTCTTCTTGCCTGCCCCCAACTGCCTGAAGCTGACCCAGATCGAGATTCTGGCCCAAGGTATTTTGGACCACTCTCCCTTGTTGATGCGTCTGGGGCACCCCATGGGAGGCCAACGGCCTATGTGGCGCATGGATACCTGGCACCTCCAGGACAAGGATTTCATTAGCAGCCTCAGGTTTGAACTTCAAGCCTTTTTTACGATTAATTTAGGCTCCGTGGCGAAGGCAGGCAAGTTATGGTCCGCCAGTAAGGCAACGCTATGCGGTTTCGCTAAACAGTATATCAGGGGCAAAGAACGGGAGCGCTCAGCTCTGATCACTCGACTGGAGGCTCGGGTTCTCCGGTTGGAGAAGCAACTAGGAACAGGTCTACAAGTGGAGATCTCCCGCCGACTAAGTCTGGTAAGGGAGGATATCTGGCTGCACTCCCTTGAGACGGCAAACACCTCTGGAGGGTAACAACGGCAAGAATCTACAGCTGGGGGGACAAAAATGGTAAGTTGCTTTACTGGCTGGCCTCACACTCACAGGCTAACAGGATCGTTCAAGAGGTTCTCGACGCCCAAGGCCAACCCCAGCACTCTCTCCTGGAAATAGTGCAGACCGTCGCAACTTACTACCAAAACCTTTATGCCAGGACCCCTCAAAGCAGAGGAGATCGGAGAAGCTCTGTCTGGGGCAGCACCCGGCAAAACACCGGGTCCTGACGGGTTCCCGATGGAATATTACAGCACTTTCCGGGTGATTCTTACCCCTCATCTCCTGCGGTTCTACCAGGAGGTTCAGCAGGAAGGGTCCTTCCCGGCAGAAAGCGACTCTGCAACCATAGTAGTGATACCCAAGACGCAACCCCCCTCCTCAATGGGGAAGTTAAAATATTTGCAGCGATTCTGGCAAATCGACTTCGGCGCATCATTACGACTCTGGTGCACTTGGACCAGTGTGGCTTTATGCCACTTCCGAGCACGAGGCACTGCATCAGACGATTGCATGTGGCTTTAGAGCACTGACAACACCTACCCCCTGATCTCGCCTTGCTTCTCCTTAATTTTGAAAAGGCCTCCGACTCGGTGGACTGGGGCTACTTGCGTTTGGTGCTTATCCGAGCTGGTATTGGGCCCCAATTTCAAAGCATGGTGAGGGCCCTATATGTCAACCCCCTCAGCCCGAGTTCGGGTGAACGGAGTACTCTCTACCGCTTTCCCCATGGAGTGGGGGATCAGGCAGGGATGTCCCCTGTCCCCCTCCTCTTCGCCTTAGCAAAAGAGCCTCTAGCTGCACTTATCCACGTGGACCCGCTTCTTGCTGGTTGGAAGTGGGGGATAGGCCACGAGGACCGCATTGCCTCCAATTGCTCGGGCGGTTTGAAGAAGCATCCGGCCTGCGCCTGAACCCTACCAAATGAGTATTGGTTCCCCTCACGCCGTCCCGGGACTGCTTCAACTGCCTGGAGATGATCCCCCTACGCAGATCAAGCTTCAAGTATCTAGGTATATGGGTCACTCTGCTACCAGAGCTCTTGAGGACCCTTAACCTCCAGCCACTGGTGCAGAAAACCAAATTAGACCTCATCAAGTGGCGTTCTCTCCCCCTCACTGCCCTAGGCCGTATTGCCCTATACAAGATGATGATCCTTCCACGATTCTTGTACGTCTTTCAGAATTTACCCTTACAGCAACCTCGAACCTGATTCTCGGCTCTAGACAGGGCCACGATATCCTTCTGGTGGAAAGGCTCCAGGCCGCGTATCGCCCTCACACACTGCCAACGGGGACCGTATGATGGGGGCCTGGGAATGTCCAACCTCTATCTCTATTACCTGTCCGCCCAACTGCACGTCATCCATGACTGGTTCAACGGGGGTGGGCAGATCCTGCCTACAAGGTGGAACTTACACAACTGGATTTTTCCCAGATCCAGAATATGCTCTATAGAACCCCAATCCCCCGCACATTGCCTACGGTGACCCGGATGGTCTTTATGGCATGGAAATCGGCCATGCGACACGTGCATTGGGGGTCCAGGCTTACGCATTAAACTCCACAGTGGCATGGCACCTGGTTGAGGGAAACGGCATCCCTTAGTGGCTTTTGGTCCTGGGATTGCATGGGTATCTCAAGGTTGGGGGATGTCTGGTCAGAGACTCATAAGGTCCTTTCATGAGCTGTAGCAGACATTCCACCTAACACATTCTCAATTTTACAGGTATCTCCAGCTCTGACACGCACTTGCAGCCCACTCTCTTTCCTCAGACCCCCTGCCGGAGTTCAGCCCACTGGAAGCCAAGTGTCACACTCACCTGGAGTCCACGGGCGATTGCTTCAGGGCGCGAGGCCAGCGTAGAATCAGAGTACGCTCGCGCCACCGAAGAACTACATTACCCAAGAATCCTGCTTCCGGGTAGGCGCGCGCGCGTGCTGATGACGCGCCTACTACGAGTTCTTCTAGCAGGGCGGCGGCGGTGATCAGTGCTGCGAATTCTGTTCGGCCGGGACGCCGGATCAGGGAAGACCCGCGCTACGAGAATCCTTAACCTTTGGAAACGCTTTCATACAGGGCGGTAAGGGTGACGTTGTCACCGCTCTGGGGGCATAACTTGTATACTCACGAAGAGGTGAATTGGATCTATGTGTTCCATCGTTGTTTCTTAACATTATAGTAGATGAAGGAAGCTATACCTTCATCAAGTACTGAGTCTGGATTCATGGTATTTGCGCCTGTGAAAATACCTCATTACCGGAAGTGTTATGCATTACATTGGCTGTGCTGAAACAGCAGAAGAGTGCTGGGCATGAAAAGTTGTTGTACATTACATGGGCTGTGCTGAAACAGCAGAAGAGTGTTAGGCATGAGAAGTTAATGCCAGTACCATTTATTTCGTTTCCTGATGATGAGTATTACTAAATACTTTATGTGCTCTTATGATCTTTCTTCCTAGCAGGGGCTTTGGTGTGAGTTTTGTTCAACCCCCTCTGTGATGCAAGTACCAACAATCATTGTGGTGGGTACAGTATGAGTGAGCGTTGAGTGAGAAGATGTGTATACCCATAGTGTGGTGAAACTCATGATATGTGTGTTTTTCTCGTTTTTGCATATAAAGAGCCTTCCTAAGATATGATACCTTCATCTAAGACATGGGTGCAAGAATGCTCGTTCTTTTTTCCTTTACAGGTAGTTATTGCTCCGTATAAGTTATGAGTTTAGATATGTATTACAGAAAGTGAAATAGGCTTATCTTGTGTTTCTTGTGTTGTAGGTCTCCCTCCCCGCTGTCCCCATCCTTTCCTTCCCTCGCTTAATCATTCCTACCCTCTGCGCTGTTATAGCATCAGAGAGTGGAGCGATTGAGAGGTGGACCCATTTGAGCAACACACCGATCCTGGGAGTTTGGAATAGAACCTTGACAGAATTCGCAGCCCAAGAATTTATTCTCTCCTGATCGGTGTTTGGTTGATGATGGCCACCTTAGACGATGTAATGGCGGCCTTGGTTATGGTTCAACAGGAGTTAGCTGCCTCTAGGGCAGAAACTGCGGCCTTACAAGATAGAGTTGACAAATTACAAAGGAACCCGTTTGACGTGAGCGCAGGAAGAGGTAGTGGTGCTACGTGGCCGTTAGGTTCCTTTGCAGGAGCAGCTCCACCATTGTCGGTGGAATTTCCCACACCTATACCTTTGGCAGCCCCTGAAAGGTTTACAGGGGATGAGAGCAAAGTACAGGTTTTTATGACACAGGTGTTGTTGCATTTTACCTGTAAACCTCGGGCATTTCCAACTAACCAAGCTAAGGTAGCCTTCCTTATTTCGTATTTAGCTGGTGATGCTGCCTTGTGGGCTGTCCCGTTTGTTCGTAAGGATGATCCCCTGTTGTACGATTGGGACGGATTTAGAAAAGAGTTTGAGAATATCTTTGATAGACGATCCCATAGTCTCACAGCCGATAGGGAGTTATTGGAACTAAGGCAAGGCAATAAAGATCTGCTTGTGTACTTGAATACCTTTCAGCGATTGATATCGGAGACTGGATGGCCTGAGGATAAGAGAGCAGCTTTGTTTCATCAGGGATTACGAGATGAGCTCAAAGACGTAATAGCCCAGGTAGACCCTCAACCGGCCACGTGCACTGATCTCATTAATTTGGCTTTGAGGTTAGACAGTAGGATGAACGATCGCCGGACCGATAGAAGAAGACCTGATAGAATTTTTTCCAGGTATGAAAAACCCAGGTTTTCTAAACCTAGTACGGCCGGAGGGCCAGAACCTATGGAGATAGGTACTGTTAGAGCTCCTTTATCACAGGAGGAACGAGAGCAGAGGCGTAAGAATGGATTATGTCTGTATTGTGGCAAGAAAGGCCATTTTGTAAGGGATTGCCTGGCTAAACCCAAGAACAAACCAGGGTTTGGTAATACGAGTGCATCTGTGTTCCCTAAGTCGGAAAACTAGAAGGCTCAAAGGCAATAGGAGGGGGCTTTTGAGCGGCTTAGTAATCCCCTCAACTCAGGAGATACAGGTGATCACATCAGGACATTTTAGGATCCCTATCGGTATTCAGTTGCCAGATGGCTGGAGAGACATGGAAGCGATGATAGACTCAGGGGCCACTGGGTTGTTTATGGATGAGAAGTTGGCTGCTGATTTACAGTTGTCCTTAGTTAAAAAAGATGTGCCTGAGACTGTCTTGGCCATAGATGGGAGGGAGTTGATCACAGGACCTATCAGTTTCTCCACAAGTGCATTGTTAGTACGCTGTGCGCATCAACATGTAGAGTCCCTAACCTTCAATATAATACGAGCACCTCAGTATGGTATTATACTGGGGTTACCTTGGTTAATTAAGCACAATCCTTCCATAGATTGGGTTGCCAAGACTGTTCTATTTAACAGTCCGGAATGCAAGGATCATGGCAGTCAGGAACACAGTGATCTTTCAGTAAAAGCCTTAGCCACTCTTCTTCACATAGCTACCACTGCAGAGCAGGATATTACCTTACCCCCGGAATACGAACAATACAGGGAAGTGTTCAATGAACAACAAGCCAATGTGTTACCCCCTCATAGGTCCTACGACTGTCAAATTGACCTAGTGCCTGGTGCTGTAGTACCATGTAGCAGGATCTATGCTCTTACGGACAAGGAAAACGAGCATCTCAAATCATATTTGGATCAGTATTTGGCGAATGGCTTCATAAGACCATCTAAGTCTCCTGCAGCCTCCCCTTTGTTTTTCATACCGAAAGCAAACGGGGAAAAACGTGCGTGCATCGATTTTAGGGCCTTGAATCACATCACCATTAAGAACAGGTATCCCTTACCTCTCATTCCAGTTCTCTTAGACCAGGTTAAAACTGCCCAAATATATACACGGTTGGACTTAAAAGGTGCTTATCACTTGGTCAGAGTAAGGAAGGAGATGAATGGAAAACAGCGTTTCGCACTCGTTTTGGGTTGTTTGAGTACACTGTGATGCCATTTGGGCTGTGTAATGCTCCTGCTGCTTTTCAATTTTTTTTGAACGAAGTGTTGCGGGAGTATCTGGATGTTTTTACAGTAGTCTATATTGACGATATTTTGATTTATTCTGATTCCGTGGGCCAGCATTATCAGCATGTGTGTTTGGTTCTGCAAGCCTTGCGTGACAATGGATTATTTTGCAAATTAAGTAAATGCGAATTCCATGTGCAGAGGGTGGAGTTTTTAGGAGTGATTCTTTCACCTCAGGGATTGGAAATGTCTGATCGTAAAATAAAAGCGGTAAAAGATTGGCCACAACCAGTCAATATGAAGGAAGTCCAATGTTTTTTAGGATTCGCTAATTTTTATCGAAGGTTCATACCCCAGTTTTCAAAGGTAGTGACACCGATAACAAAACTGTTAAGAAAAAACGTTCCGTTTGAATGGACTCAAGAAACTGAAGCCTCCTTTAATCAATTGAAAGGAGCCTTTACCTCTGCCCCAGTTTTGGCCCACCCAGATCCTGAGAAGCCGTTTGTAGTGGAAGCTGATGCGTCTGACATGGCGGTGGGTGCAATTCTGTCGCAAAGGAATGTAACGACAGGACAGCTACATCCAGTAGCCTACATGTCTCGCAAGCTTAATGAGGCTGAAACTAGGTACACCATTGCGGAAAAAGAGTTGCTGGCCATCAAGGATGCTTTCACTACATGGAGACATCATTTGATGGGGGCTAAGCATGTGGTCACAGTATACACAGACCATCGTAACCTCCAGTTTATGAGGTCTGCCCGTATGTTATCCCCTAGGCAAATGCGCTGGATGTTGTTTTTTTCAGAGTTCAATTATATTGTCACCTATAGACCTGGTGCGGCGAATGGGAAAGCGGATGCTCTTACCCGACGGGAAACTACATGTAGCCCGATGAAACAAACCCTTTCAATATTGGCCCCTGATCAAGTCATAGGCGTTGTGCACTCTGAACAATTTTTACGTTCTGTGGCTCGTGCAAGCACATCGCCCTTATGGAGGAAATGGCTCAAGGAACATCCTCAATGGAAAATGAGACAAGGGGTGCCGATCAGAAATCAACAGATGTTGATTCCCTCAAAAGCATTACAGGAAAGAGTGCTTCATTGGTGTCATACGGTTCCCAGTGCAGGTCACAATGGCATCGACAAGACGTTAGACAGAATCCTGAGATATTTTTGGTGGCCTTCAATAAAGACAGACGTGGCAATTTTCGTACAAAAATGCGAAATATGTGCCAAGGCAAAATCAGATCACAGAAAGGCTCAAGGGTTGTTGCAACCGTTACCCACACCCTCGATTCCATGGAATACTATATCCGTAGATTTCATAGTAGGGTTGCCTAAAGACCAAGGGCACACTGTTATCTTGGTAGTCGTAGACAGTCTCACGAAAATGGGACATTTCATAGCATGCAAGACTCTACCTACTTCTGGGCAATTAGCCAAGATTCTTCTGAGTCAGATAGTGCGATTACATGGCGTGCCATCCACTATTGTATCCGATCGTGGATCCCAATTCACGGCTCATTTCTGGAAGGTGTGGTGTGAGGCCTTGCAAATAAAATCAGCAAAATCCACAAGTTATCATCCACAAACGGATGGGCAGACTGAGCGTTTGAACCAAAACTTAAATCAATATCTACGTTGCTATGTAAAAGAAAACACTGATGAATGGGTGGATCTGTTGTGGGTGGCAGAAACAGCTTACAACAGTGCGACCCATCAGTCCACCAAGCACACCCCGTACTACAGCAATTATGGATTTCATCCTAGATTCCTACCTTTTGTCCACCCTGGGATGGATCATAAATTACCTGAGGTACAGGACAGAGTGAAAAGAATACAAAGCGCTATCAAAAAGACGCAGTTGAATCTTCAGAAAGCTAAAATAAGCTACAAAAAACAT
Source organism: Calotriton arnoldi (assembly GCA_963921515.1). Taxonomy (NCBI): domain Eukaryota; kingdom Metazoa; phylum Chordata; class Amphibia; order Caudata; family Salamandridae; genus Calotriton; species Calotriton arnoldi. Next base: position 1,017,468 of record CAWUFW010006880.1, read on the forward strand.
GCAGATGTACGCCGTAGGGAATGTCCCCCATACAGGCCAGGTGATGTGGTCTGGTTATCCACGAGGAACCTCAGGTTTCGCCGATACAGTATATTCAACCCTCGTTATTTAGGGCCCTACAAGGTGACAAAATGCATTAACCCAGTTTCAGTCCGGTTATCCTTGCCAAAGACCCTGAGAATACACCCAGTGTTTCATGTATCCCTGCTGAAACCCTCCTACACGCCGGTGAAGAAATCGCCCTCCCCAGTTTGGGTGGATGGTGAACCTGAATATGAGGTATCTAAAATATTGGACTCAAAAATGAGGGGATCCTCATTATGGTATCTGATTTCCTGGAAAGGATATAGCATGGAGGAGAATTCCTGGGAACCCGCAAGGAGTGTTCATGCTCCCAGGTTGATACGCGCTTTCCATGCGCGGTTTCCAGGTAAACCGCGTCTTAGTCGGCCCCTTTAAGGAGGGGAATGTACTGTCACACTCACCTGGAGTCCACGGGCGATTGCTTCAGGGCGCGAGGCGAGCGTAGAATCAGAGTACGCTCGCGCCACCGAAGAACTACATTACCCAGGAATCCTGCTTCCGGGTAGGCGCGCGCGCGTGCTGATGACGCGCCTACTACGAGTTCTTCTAGCAGGGCGGCGGCGGTGATCAGTGCTGCGAATTCTGTTCGGCCGGGACGCCGGATCAGGGAAGACCCGCGCTACGAGAATCCTTAACCTTTGGAAACGCTTTCATACAGGGCGGTAAGGGTGACGTTGTCACCGCTCTGGGGGCATAACTTGTATACTCACGAAGAGGTGAATTGGATCTATGTGTTCTATCGTTGTTTCTTAACATTATAGTAGATGAAGGAAGCTATACCTTCATCAAGTACTGAGTCTGGATTCATGGTATTTGCGCCTGCGAAAATACCTCATTACCGGAAGTGTTATGCATTACATTGGCTGTGCTGAAACAGCAGAAGAGTGCTGGGCATGAAAAGTTGTTGTACATTACATGGGCTGTGCTGAAACAGCAGAAGAGTGTTAGGCATGAGAAGTTAATGCCAGTACCATTTATTTCGTTTCCTGATGATGAGTATTACTAAATACTTTATGTGCTCTTATGATCTTTCTTCCTAGCAGGGGCTTTGGTGTGAGTTTTGTTCAACCCCCTCTGTGATGCAAGTACCAACAATCATTGTGGTGGGTACAGTATGAGTGAGCGTTGAGTGAGAAGATGTGTATACCCATAGTGTGGTGAAACTCATGATATGTGTGTTTTTCTCGTTTTTGCATATAAAGAGCCTTCCTAAGATATGATACCTTCATCTAAGACATGGGTGCAAGAATGCTCGTTCTTTTTTCCTTTACAGGTAGTTATTGCTCCGTATAAGTTATGAGTTTAGATATGTATTACAGAAAGTGAAATAGGCTTATCTTGTGTTTCTTGTGTTGTAGGTCTCCCTCCCCGCTGTCCCCATCCTTTCCTTCCCTCGCTTAATCATTCCTACCCTCTGCGCTGTTATAGCATCAGAGAGTGGAGCGATTGAGAGGTGGACCCATTTGAGCAACACACCGATCCTGGGAGTTTGGAATAGAACCTTGACACCAAGCTACTGATGGGGCACTTAGGTAGAGGGGGGATCTCGCAGATCTACTGCACACTCGTCATTAACTCGCCTGGGACACTGGACTACCTATGGAGGACGAGGACTGGAGAGATGCACTAATGGCCCCACGGGAACTAACTACATCAGCCAGGCTGCGCCTCATCCAAACTATCTTTATTTCCTTTACCTTTCCCTGTATCGCTTGCATAGGGCTGGCTTGCGCCCCACCCCCACCAGCCCCCGATGCGGCGCGGAGCCTGCAGACTTTTATCACATGGTTTGGACCTGTGAGGTCCTATCCACCTACTGGACAGGAGTGATCGGGGAACTAACCGGGGTTCTGGGATGGGCGATTCCCATGTCACCCACATTGATCTTACTTGGGGGACTGGAGGGGACAGGGGGTACAAGGGCGGAGAGGTCCTTCTTAGGGACGGCCCTCCTAGTGGCTAAGCGTGATATTACCTCACAATGGTTGGCTTGTAAGCCCCCCACCCTGGCCAAATGGAGGAGGGGGGTATATTGGTGTGCACAGCTGGAACAGGTGGTCTACAAAGCCCGGGGATGCACTCCTGACGGCGGCTGCGGCGTTGCCCAGGCTTTCGACTGAGTTCCTGGGGTGAGTGTGGCGCGGCCTGGCCTGACACGAAGATTGGCGTGTGGTCTGAGGGCCAGGCGCGAAGCAGCGCTGATACGCGGCTGAGATGTGAACGGGACCGCGGTGCAGCAGGTGGTGGTGCGGCCCAGCCTGAGTGAAAGGAGGCACTGAGGACATCCAGACATCAGAACTGTCCCGTGCTGGTGGAGGAAGATAACCAACGAGTGGGGAAGTCGTGGGGAGGGCTGCCACCCCCCCTGTCCATCGTTGAGGCACTGGGGCCGAGGACAGCTCCTTGCACCGGGGGGTGCCGCACCATCCCCTCTACACCTTCACAGAGCCTCCTCACAGGTGGGCCAAATCAATCCCCGACCAAGCCGTGGACAATATCCTGGTCCAGCCACACCCCCTAATTCTTACGAACGCCCGAGTCACTGGGTATTACCTCAGACGCCAAGCGAGAACCTGAAGTGGGGGTACGACCGAGCTGGGGGGAAGCCGACAGGCCGCCCGGTAACCCCCTGTTCAGGCGGTGGTGAGTACCCGGTGGATCGACCCTCAGCCCTGATACCCCGCAGATTGCCTGTTCGGCGGACGCGCCATGTCGACCAGCAAAGGAGGGCGGGGCACACACCAAACCAAGCTGGACAAGTTCACACTACAAAAAGGGCAAGAGGGTGCCAGCATGCAGGAGCCAGCAGCAGAGAAAGATGAACCAACTTTGAAAGACATCATGGCCGCCATCACCAAAGTTCGCCAATCATTAGAAACCTGCATAGATTCGATAGCTTCCGAAGTCTCACTGGTGAGGGCGGATCTACGCAAGCTGAATGACTGTCTTAGAAGTGGAAGAAACAACCCAAACACTGAAATCAGACTCCTCAACCCTCCAACAACAAGTGAGAGTCCTGAGTAACATGACTAAAATACTGGAAGCAAAACTGGACGAGTATGAAGGGCGATCTAGGCGCAATAACGTGCACATAATCGGCATTCCAGAGTGCGCCGAAGGCCCAGCCACTGATCATTTCGTGGAAGACCTCATATTGAAACTTCTGCAACCCCGAGGCTTGTCCAACAATTTTTCAGTGGAAAGGGGACACTAAGTTACAGGCGAAGACCAAGGCCAGGGGCCCCCTCCAAGACCTATACTGGCGCGTATCTTCAATTTCCAAGATCGCGACGTAATACTACAAAGAGCACGCTTGGCCCTCCCCCGGTCCAAATAGACAACAGCGCCATCTATTTTTTCCTTACTTCACCCTAAACGTGCAAAAACAAAGGCGCAACTTTATTGAAGTAAAAAAAACACTCAGAGATAAGGACATCAAAAGCTCAATGATGTTTCCTGTGAAATTGATGGTGGAAGCGGAAGGTAAAACCTGTTTTTTCTCCAGCTCTGAGGAAACCTAGGAGTGGCTAGAGGGATGGCACACAGTGGGACACTCTAGCCCGACAGGTAACCGACCCAACCATCTAGTGAAAACGCAAACTGGCTCCGAGTCGAACGCAGGTGGGACTCCACGCATATCCAAGAATCCAGGCAAGAGTGACTAATGTGTCTCCACTACCGCTTGACTCTCCAACAAAACAAATGGATTGATTGTTGAACTTGAGCAAGCAAGACGTAATGGTAATGCTGTAAAGTATATATACCCGATCACTTTGAAAATGTAAAGAGGGGAGGGGGAGGGTTTGCGGAATCTGAAGTCCTGGTTCCCCCTGTTAATTGTTTTTGGGGATCGATAGGCGCTCTGCATGTTGGAGTGGCGGGCAGTTCCTAAACCATCAGGCACGGTAGCCGGGTGGGGGGGATTCCTTTCTACGTACCAGAAAAGAATACTGTACCATAAATGTCATTTGGGAATGTTTTTTTGTTAGAGTTAGTTTATTAGTGCGGAAATGCTACACTCAGTCACATGCAGTTAGCCTACATGTTGAATCACACGCAGCCGTGACAGAAATCACGCTGACCTCCACAGACTCCGGTGGCCTGCCCTGTGGGCTCTTCTGGATTAGTGAAAACCACGCCTACACACCAAAATATAGTGGCTTCTGGTGCCTGTTTCCCCTCCCTTAGATTGCTGTCCTGGAATGTAAACGGTTTGGGAGGTAAGCTGAAGAGAGGAATAGTCTTCCAATTTCTTAAGCGACACAATCCAGATGTAGTATTCCTGCAGGAGACCCATCGCATAGGGAATAAATGCAAGGCGTTAAATAGATGGGGTTACACGCTAGTGGCCCACCCAGGCTTCACCGCGGGCTCCAGAGGGACAGGGATCCTCATACGTAAGAACTTCCCTTTCATTCGAGACAGATCCTATCTTGATTCACTGGGTAGAATTGCGGCCATTACGGGCACATGAGAGGGTAGGCCACTTAGCCTCTTATCGGTTTATATTCCATCAACTCTGCAAAAATCCACCCTCCCGGAGTTAAGTAAAATAATACTAGACCTGCCCAAGGGAGACTTGATATTAGGGGGGGGATCTCAACATGGTGTTATGCAGTACACGTGATCGCAACACCCGAGACACAAACCTGGTGGCTGTTCCACCCTAGCGGAATACCTGGTGGCTATGGGCCTAGCAGATGTCTGGAGAACCCAGAACCCAAATAGGTCACACTTCACATTTCATTCCGGTGCACATAACAGTCAGGAATATGTGACGTTACAACGCGATGATTTACATCGCGGAACGTTACATCGCAGTTATTACAACGCAAGTTGTTACAACGACTTGCGCTGGAGGGCGCTGGACTTAGGAATAGTATGATTTACTATTCCAACTCCAGCCTACTAACAGTAGGGAAGGTGTTGGAATAGTGAATCATACTATTCCTTAGTGTCTAGCGCCATCCAGCGAAAGTCGTTGTAACGACTTGCGTTGTATTCACCGCGATGTAAACGTACCGCGGTGTAACGACCGCGTTGTAAAGGTCGTTCGCCACAGTCAGTCGCGGATCGACTATATACTGGCTTGGCCAGACCAACTGCCCTCCTTTCATGGCGTCAGAGAATTAGCGCGGGGAATATCGGACCACTCTCCCCTCGCGGCCCGCTTCACACGGGGCACACCGGTCCGGCACGCTGGGATCACTCTACATCCCCGATATCTTAAAATTCCACACATATGTGAAGACCTACTCCGCAAAACAAAATTCTATTTTAATGAAAATAAAGGCTCTGTTCATTCTCCGCCAACACTATGGGAAGCCTACAAAACAGTCATTAAGGGACAAGCACTATCCCTGACAGCTGGGCATAAAAAGGATAAACAGGAAGCAACCACACATCTAGAGAAACAGATCCGTGATTTAGAAACACAACAAACAGATCCTGATTCAGAAGAGATCTCAAACGAATTAGAACTCAAGCGACGAGTACAAAAACTTGGTGACAGAGGAGGCAAAAAGTAGTCATCTGGCAACATACCACAGACTATTTGAGACAGGAGACAAAGCGGGGAAACTGCTGGCATGGTTGGACAGGAGGGAAAAAGCAGACAGATGGGTGACATGTCTTAGAAACGAGAAAGATGAGATTATTAAGGACCCACAAGAAATAGCTGAACTATTCACACAATACTACTCTAAACTGTATTCCCCCACATCCACCACAACCCTTAACGACTCCAAAGAGTTGCTTTCGGACATGCCTCTACTGTTGCTGTCACCAGAAGAAGCGGATACACTCAATAGTGAAATCACTGACGAGGAAATTATAGGCGCCATTAACACTATTCAATCGGGGAAAGCAATAGGACCTAGTGGTCTCCCAATAGAACTATTCAAACTGACAGCATCGACGATTGCTCCCTACCTACGTCAGATGTACTACAATAGTAAACGACAGGGACGCCTCCCAAATGATCAGAGACTAGTCACTATAGTAGTCATTTACAAACAGGGTAAGGAGGCCAAACTGAGTAGTTCATATCGCCCCATATCGCTGCTTAACGCCAAAGTGAAGATACTAGGCAAAGTATTAGCTAATAGACTACTACCACTCATCACGAAATTAGTGCACCCAGACCAGTCAGGCTTCATGCCGGGGAGAAACACGGCTTTAAATCTCCGACGCTTGCACGGCGTTCTCGGCAGAAGTGGGTTCATAAGAGAAGAGGCAGTGATACTATCGCTGGATACACAGAGCTCGTTTGACACCATCGAATGGCCCTATCTCTATGCGGTACTGGAACGGATCGGTTTTGGACCGCAATATATCGCATGGAAAAAACTGCTCTACACCAACCCCTTAGCACAAGTAGTGGTAAATGGACGCACCTCGCACACCTTTTTCCCTCAGAGGAACCCGGCAGGGATGCCCTTTGTCACCCCTGATCTTCGCATTAATGCTTGACGCCATTGGCGGCCTGGATAAGGAAGGATCCCCTGATCTGTGGCCTTAAATGGACAATGGAGTGGGAGGATAGAATCCCACTATACGCCGACGATATATTACTCTATATGGCATCACCCAGCGCTTCCATTAACAGGGTCCTCCAAATCTTTACCAATTTCCGTAAATACTCAGGATATACTATAAACTGGTCCAAATTGGTGCTTTACATCCTGTATGGCCCCCAACCCAAGCTGCCCCCGGGATGTACTGTAACAATGTCAGAAGACACCTTCAGATATCTGGGAATCAACGTTTCCCGAGATCCCGTTCAGTTCTACACCCTAAACCTGCTGGGCCCCTTGAGAAGGTTTACAGAAAGATGTGCAACACTGGAAGACACTGCAGCTGTCTCTACTGGGACGAGCTGCCCTCTTTTAGATGATAAAAAGACACACAATTGATGGACGGAATGCAGAACAAATCAAAACATTCACCCCCAGTCAAGAGATCTGGGTTAAATCCATCATTCTTTTGCTCACCATGCCACCCCAGTTTAGACCTGGCCATATGCAAATCAGTCTTGACCCTGTGCCTCGTGGGAACAGTCCAGCCCGAACTGCAAAGCCAGGTCCTCCCTGGACTGGAAACAAGCATCCTAGGACCGGTTTCGGGGTTTCACCCCTCTTCAGCCAGGATAGCTTGATTCCAGTGGCACAGTGAGCCCAGGACCCACTTCTGGGCATACCTGGCGCACTTAGGGCGAGAAAGCAAAGACACACAATTGATGGACGGAATGCAGAACAAATCAAAACATTCACCCCCAGTCAAGAGATCTGGGTTAAATCCATCATTCTTTTGCTCACCATGCCACCCCAGTTTAGACCTGGCCATATGCAAATCAGTCTTGACCCTGTGCCTCGTGGGAACAGTCCAGCCCGAACTGCCAAGCCAGGTCCTCCCTGGACCGGAAACAAGCATCCCCGGATGCTTGTTTCCGGTCCAGGGAAGACATGGCTTGGCAGTTCGGGCTGGACTGTTCCCATGAGGCACAGGGTCAAGACTGATTTGCATATGGCCATGTCTGAACTGGGGTGGCGGAGTGAGCTAAAGAATGATGATGGATTAAACCCAGATCAGTTGACTGGGGGTGAGTGCTTGCAATGTTCAACACTCCGTCCATCATCCCCTTTGGTTTTGCTATGTTCGCCCTAAGTTGGCAGGGTATGCCCAGACGTGGGTCCCTTGCTCACTTTGCCACTGGATTCAAGATAGCCTGGCTGATGAGGGTTATGAACCCGAAACCGGTCCCAGGATGCTTGTTTCCGGTCCAGGGAAGACATGGCTTGGCAGTTCGGGCTGGACTGTTCCCATGAGGCACAGGGTCAGACTGATTTGCATATGGCCATGTCTGAACTGGGGTGGCGGAGTGAGCTAAAGAATGATGATGGATTAAACCCAGATCAGTTGACTGGGGGTGAGTGCTTGCAATGTTCAACACTCCGTCCATCATACCCTTTGGTTTTGCTCTTTTAGATGATGGCATTACCAAGATTCTTATATGTCCTTCAAAACACTCCCTATCCGGTCTCTGACTCCTACTTTATCAAGATAGAAGTGGAAATCCGTACACTGCTGTGGGATGGGAAGCCCCCACGAATAGCCACTCACAAACTGGTCAGGGGGTGGTATAACGGCAGTATAGCCCTTCGAGATATCTGCACGTACTACTGGGCCAGTCAGCTTGCCGTAATTAATCAGTGGATCTACCGCTCCCAATCTGACCCCACTTATCACATGGATAAAATGCTCCTGGGCCCGAGAGGCCACAATCACGCACTGTATATGAACCCACGGAAACAAACACTCACCGGCTCCACACACCAAACGGTTACACTCTGGCACAAAGTAACAAGGAAACTGGGGTGGCAGCACAAGATGACTCAATCCACACCATTATGTGATGCGGAGTGTCTTGGTGGTTTGAGCCGATGTCCCGGGTTCGACAAATGGGACACAATCGGCATCTCGAGGGTTGGGGACCTGTGGTTAAAAGGCAAAGTGAAACCTTTTACCAAATTACAAGAGGACTTCGAGATGGCTGACTCCGAGACATTCAGATTCCTCCAGATCAGTCATGCTCTCAAATCAGCCATCCCGCATGGTACAGTCCTTCTAGCCCCTTCGATGCTCATGACGAGCTCAGCTCGTCATGCTGCGCGGTTGGCGTGGGCGCATGACGAGCAGAGCACGTCACGACCACACCCGCGATCGGAATGTCCAGCACCTGGGCGGAATTCCAATCGCGGCGAAGCGGCTAGAGGCAACTCCACTGGAGGACAGACTCCTAAACGATCGCATAGATACCAAGCCGATCTCCCTGACGTATAAGAAACTACTTAATAATATGCCAGACCCTCCTCAGACCTTACGCGAGAAATGGCAAAATAACATAGGAATACTGGAAGATGAGGACTGACAAGAGGCGTTGTCATCTCCGAAGGAAGTAGCCATAACCGCGAGGCTCAGACTAATCCAACTGAAGATCCTCCATAGAACATACTTCTCATGCGTCACACTGGCGAAAATCAAAAGACAGGCAGACCCCAGTTATAATAGACCATGCAGACAGGAAGGCACATTCTATCACATAATATGGGACTGCCCCATTATTCAGGAATATTGGCGAGCTGTGGCGAGAAAATTACAGACGGTCTGTGGGAAAGAACTCCAACACACACCACGACTATGTCTCTTGAATATATGGAGACAAACAGACCTTAGTAGGAAACAACAAATTTGGATAACTCTGGGCTTTGCAATCTCAAAACGCAACATTGCACGGAAATGGGGAGTCGGGGATCCACCCACCCTGGCTGAATGGGAGAGAGACATGGATTGGTTGATAATAGCGGAAAAACACATTCATCAACATAGAGGTTGCCCTCAAAAATGGACGCAGATCTGGGGTGGCTGGAACATGCACAGGGGCCAGATCTGTACTCCGGTAGTACCCAGACATCAAGCGCTTGGTGGGGGAGGTGCATGGGAGGTGGGGGGGGGCGAGAGAGCCGGTGTGATAAATATCTTCATACGGTGCCTGTGAGAGACAAGCCGTGGCTGTGTGTACATTAATGCAATGTAATGCCATGCTGTCGATTTTGTTGCTAACATGTGCCTTCTACCTACTAATAAAAAGAGATTAAAAAAAAAAAAAAGTGGGATGGAGTTGATCCAACCAAAATCATACATGGTATTTTTTCCAAGAGCTATATAGATATCATCTATTGTCTGGAAGATTAAGTTATTTCCAATCAGTTACTCTCCAGTTTCACTAGCATTACTAATTTAATTCAATTCAAAAATTCTTTATTTCGGCCTTTATGGCCATAAAAGCACAAATAAAAATACAGCACAGTTCATACATTTAAATTTCTAGAAGATAAAGAGCATGTGCATTATGGTGTTAAAAAGTTCCGAATAAGAGTTTTAAAAATGTAATACAAAAAAAATACACATTTATGTCATTTAAAAAAAAGGGTAGAATTGTTAAAAATGTATAATTACAGTAATAAGCTAAGATGATCCATTAAACCGGGCCGGATTTTAAAATGGTTAGGCGTGCACACCACATAGAGAATAAATATCGGGAAACTGAGTACACAATAGTCAAGCTAGTATCATATTTTAGTAGCCTGTAAGCCTCTGCACAATGATTTGTCCCGAGGTTCTGGCAAACCTGTTGTAACCATCGGTGTCTAGCCTTCTTATATGCCGGGCAGAAAAATAATACGTGTTGGTCCGTCTCCGGGGTATTGTCACAGGCCGGACAACTCTGAGTCAAAGTACCCCCCCCAGTTGATTGTGAAGGCACGGAGCGGTAATACACCGTGCCTAAATTGTAAATACAGTTTTTTAGCAAGGGGAGGCTGGATGACATCAAGAACAGGGTCTAACCTATATTGGTCTTTGACCTCTAGGAAGGATGCGGTCAATATACCAGTGGCGGGGTTTCTCTTAATCTGGTTGAGTTTGTATTCTCTAAAAATCTTTGACAGGGCCTTCCTGGAGGTTGTCAAGCAGGTTACTTCAGCATTAGAAAAATAACACAGAAAAGAGGTAAGAGGATAAGTCCCTGGTCACCCTCCTACAGACTATAAATCCACACAACACAGGCCAGGGACTAACAGAATCATAAATCGTGGTGGGTAAATAGGTGAGGGGGTTGATTGGTATAAGGCTGGGCACAAACAGTGTGTGTAAAACTGCCCTCACACACAGCAAGCTGTGTCATGCTTCATCATAGGGCCTGCTAAACACACCCCCGCGCTAGCCAACGCTGGAGGTGGAGCAATAGGGAGGGGGAAACAAACACACAACATAACAAATGAACAAATCGTACGGGATCAGGAAGGTGAAAAAATGTGGCAGAGAAAAATTTAAAAGCTGGTAACAGTGTGTCCCTACTCTGTCTTTAATGGTGGGTACACTGTCCAGACACAGAACGTGGTCCTCATCGGACCAGTGGATGGTGGTAATGGCTACTAGTGAAGAGAGCCCTACCCCCCCACTCTGCTAAAATGTCGACATGTTTCAGCCGAATGAAACTACTACCCCGGCTTTCTTCAGGACTTTCACCTGAACAATCCCAACAAGGATAAAGTCCCTACCTCCTTATAATCCAAGGGTAAGGAAAAACAGGCACCTTGTTTTGGTGCACACTCTGGTACAGGGAGTGGTGGAGCCCCTTGCTCTCAATGAGGAACCTGTAGAGGATAAAATCAAGAAAAAGCACAAAAAGAAGTGAGGTGCAGGGTGCAAAGGTGCTGTGCCCTGCCTCATAATCCAGCCAATCGATGTGAAGGGTGACCCCCCCACACAGAACACATACAAACAATCCATGAATAGTATAAAATACCCAAGGTCACATTAGATATATCATGATCCTTAATGCGTCTAGCCAAATTGGCAAAAACGTGTTGCACTACCCCTATGAAGTACTCGGTGGTTGTGCCCTGGTGAATTGATCATAAAAACATAACACTATGGTATATCATAATGTGAAAGTATAGTGAAGCGTCTATGTGCAACGCAACATACTCCCCATGACTATATCCAAATTAAAAACAGAGATTTCCTTCGATAAGAGGCACCATCCATCCAGTTCCATTCCTGGAATCTTACCGAGTTTATTTTAAGGTCAAACTCGAACTGGCGGAGGGGTGCAAGTAGCTCCCTGTTGTCACACTCTAGGTTTCGACAGGGAAAAATACAAGAGAGAGAGTCGAAAAATGCAAATTGAGTCACAAAAGGGAAAAGCAGGGAAATCTTATGCATGGTAGCGGAAATAACAAATCAAACCACAGGCCCTCGAGAACAACGTTACGAGACCACGTGGTTTCAGAAAACTCAATCGGGACCATTGTACACTGGGACTGTCGGGAAAAAACTCAAGATGGTCCAAGAGAGTGAAAATATATATAATCTATAGTGCGGAGAGCAGAGTAATGTTGGGGCGTTGACGCGCTCTCGTAATCTACCCCGTAAGGCAATTGTAAAGTACAAACCGGGCATTAAAGAGATTAGCGCAAGTCGTATGACCCGCCAACAACCCAGCTCATCCCCACTTACTTCGTCAAGGTGAGCTAGCATCCGCCACCTAACCGCACTCCCAGCACCGTGTAGAGTGTCTCGTAGGCGTTTCATCCATCATTACATAGGCAGTGAGGGAAGCGACCACCACGCATGCGCTTTTGCGTGGTGTGCGTGTAACAACTAGAACGTCACCCTCTCGGCCATATTGGAAGTAGCAATTGACGAGTATTTACAGTCGAGGAAAAATCCTGGGAGTCAGGGTAGAGATCTACTCTCAGTACAAGGGAGAGGACAGTAAACACAGGAAAAATAGGAAATAGATACTTAAGAGTTTAGGCTATTCCAGGGAATATCATCATTCAGGCCGCTGATGTGACTGCGTAACCTGTAAACCCATCTTTGTTCCCTCATGAACAGCGCTCTCTCAGGTTTGCAATGCGTCATGTCAATATAGGGCTTGTCTATGACAGTCCAGAAAAAATCATCAGCCGAATGATTTTTTTCAAAAATTTCTTTGAGTTTCAGGGTACACACTACTTGCAGTCACATGGTACATCCATGGGGAGCGTCTTCGCCCCCAGTTTGGCAGGGCTCTATATGTCAGCTTTCGAGGACCAGTATGTTTACGCTCCTAACAACATCTAGACGAACAATGTCAACGCCCCAACATTACTCTGCTCTCCGCACAATAGATTATATATATTTTCACTCTCTTGGACAATCTTGAGTTTTTTCCCGACAGTCCCAGTGTACAATGGTCCCGATTGAGTTTTCTGAAACCACGTGGTCTCGTAACGTTGTTCTCGAGGGCCTGTGGTTTGATTTGTTATTTCCGCTACCATGCATAAGATTTCCCTGCTTTTCCCTTTTGTGACTCAATTTGCATTTTTCGACTCTCTCTCTTGTATTTTTCCCTGTCGAAACCTAGAGTGTGACAACAGGGAGCTACTTGCACCCCTCCGCCTGTTCGAGTTTGACCTTAAAATAAACTCGGTAAGATTCCAGGAATGGAACTGGATGGATGATGCCTCTTATCGAAGGAAATCTCTGTTTTTAATTTGGATATAGTCATGGGGAGTATGTTGCGTTGCACATAGACGCTTGACTATACTTTCACATTATGATATACCATAGTGTTATGTTTTTATGATCAATTCACCAGGGCACAACCACCGAGTACTTCATAGGGGTAGTGCAACACGTTTTTGCCAATTTGGCTAGACGCATTAAGGATCATGATATATCTAATGTGACCTTGGGTATTTTATACTATTTATGGATTATGTTTGTATGTGTTCTGTGTGGGGGGGGTCACCCTTCACATCGATTGGCTGGATTATGAGGCAGGGCACAGCACCTTTGCACCCTGCACCTCACTTGTTTTTGTGCTTTTTCTTGATTTTATCCTCTACAGGTTCCTCATTGAGAGCAAGGGGCTCCACCACTCCCTGTACCAGAGTGTGCACCAAAACAAGGTGCCTGTTTTTCCTTACCCTTGGATTATAAGGAGGTAGGGACTTTATCCTTGTTGGGATTGTTCAGGTGAAAGTCCTGAAGAAAGCCGGGTAGTAGTTTCATTCGGCTGAAACATGTCGACATTTTAGCAGAGTGGGGGGTAGGGCTCTCTTCACTAGTAGCCATTACCACCATCCACTGGTCCGATGAGGACCACGTTCTGTGTCTGGACAGTGTACCCACCATTAAAGACAGAGTAGGGACACACTGTTACCAGCTTTTAAATTTTTCTCTGCCACATTTTTTCACCTTCCTGATCCTATACGATTTGTTCACTTGTTATGTTGTGTGTTTGTTTCCCCCTCCCTATTGCTCCACCTCCAGCGTTGGCTAGTGCAGGGGTGTGTTTAGCAGGCCCTATGATGAAGCATGACACAGCTTGCTGTGTGTGAGGGCAGTATTACACACACTGTTTGTGCCCAGCCTTATACCAATCAACCCCCTCACCTATTTACCCACCACGATTTATGATTCTGTTAGTCCCTGGCCTGTGTTGTGTGGATTTACTTCAGCAATAGCCCATAGGTCACCCATCCTCATGGCTACTAAGGTGTTTTTAATATAAGCCAGCCATGGGATTTTGCCAGCTCCTGTAGATTTAACACCTCCTTCAACTCTTCTCTAAAAGCCACTAGCTCTGGAGTACTCCATAGACGTCGCCAGTGGAGGAGGGGCCTGAGGGCAGCTTCCTCTGCAATTGGACAGACCCCAAGATCCATTCGAAGTGGCGTCAGTGGTGTACTTTTAGGGAGACCTAGTAGTTGCCTGGCAAAAATGTTTTCATTCTTAGAGAGGGGATCAGATGGCCGGTGGCCCCAGATTTCTGCCCCGTACAAGGCCGCCCCCCTAGCCTGTACTTTGTAGATTTCCATTACTGGACCAACCATTTTGTGGGTGCACTTCCTGGGCATCTTTGCTAGCCCCCCCGTTGTCTGGGCCAATTTTAGGCTAGCCTTCTTAATTTGTGCATTCCCGTCTAAGTGAGGGTTTGGTCGTGTGGTGTTGCCTGCATTAAAAACCATATATTTAGTTTTTGGAGAATTTATCTCCAAGCCCCTACTTTTACAGAATAGATGGAAAGTATCTAAGGCCCTCTGTATTCCCATTGGGGACTTGGATAATAACAGGGTATCATCGGCGAACATCAAGGCTGGGACCTTGTGGTTCGCCAGCCTTGGGGCATCTATGTTCCTCCCAGCAGTCAAAACCTCCACTAGACCGTTGATAAATAGGCAGAAAAGTGTTGGGGCCAACACGCACCCTTGTCTTATCCCTCTATCTATAGAAATGGGATCAGTAAGCTCACCATTTTTCCCGTACCTAACTTGCGCATAATTACATTCATGGAGCCGCTTCCTCTGATAGCAAAGATAGGGAGGAGCCCCCAAATTTAATAAGATGGACCAAAATTTATCCCTGGGAACCAGGTCAAATGCCGATTTTAGGTCCACAAAGATCAGATAAAGACTGCCACCCTCCAGGAGCACTGTCTTACAGTACAGTAGTTGCAGCCTAAGGATCTGATCTATTGTGGACATTCTGGCTCTAAAACCTGCCTGATAGGGGCTAAGTATAGAATACTCCTCCATCCAGCTCTCTAATCGATCCAATAGCACTCGTGCATATATTTTTTGGGTAACATCTAAGAGGCTAATTGGACGATAGTTAGCGGGGAGGAGTAGTGAGCCCTTCTTATAAATTGGAATAATCTCCGCCCCAAGCCATGTCGTAGGGATCGACATTCCCTGTAAAATAGCGTTAAACAAGGTCCATAAATGTGGGGCCCAGATATTAGGCTCATTACGGAAGAGGTCACCTGGGATCTTGTCTAGTCCTGGCGCCTTAGAGGGAGTTACCCTTCTCAGTGCATCCATTATCTCTTTTAAAGAGATTTCTGGGGCATCAGAGATGGAGGACTGCAGGTGAGTGCGCTCATTTGTGGCTTGTCCTACTTCATCCTCTTTCCTTGCATATAGGGATTCAAAATGGGCCTTCCAAATTTCTGCCCCCAGATTTGGTTCTATTGCCAATTTGCCCTCTGTGCAACCGGTATTTACTAAATTCCAAAAAGTCTGCATGTCCCTAGAGCATAAGGCAATTTTTAAGCTTTTCCATTTGTCTCCCTCCCACTGTTTTTTTGCCGCATTAATTATATTTTTGTGGGCTATCCGCTTGTCTTTTATCATGGGTCTGTCCTTGGTTTTAATAGCTAGGACTAGCGCTTGCTTGGCCCTTCGGCAATCGCCATTATACCAGGGGTGACCCGTAGACTCCTTTTCCTTAAATTTTACAATGGGGGAAAAAATATTTGCCAGATCACTCACTAAACCTTGGTGATTATTCCCTATTTCTAATAAGGTAGTGTTAGAGACAGGAATTTCACTAAGTTGGTTAGCGGCCTCTAGGTATGGGATGACAGTTTGATAGAGGGAGGCTAACTTTTCCTGAGAATTGCAAAGTGCCCCCCATTTGACTCTCCTCCTGCAGCTAGCTAGAATTGGCCTAGGTCCAGTTAAATGTTGGCCTGTATGAGCATCCCTGGGGCAGGGCGATACCATCTCTAAAATCAAGGCATTATGGTCACTGTCATATCGGGGCATAACCTTAAAATCAATCACCCAATGCCAGGAATTAGTATCCATCAGGAAGTAATCTAAAATGGAGGAACTTCCCGGTCTGTTGTAGGTATAGTTCGCCGGGGAGTCAGATTTTGTGCGCCCATTACAAGCCCTGATGGAGTGATTCAATGTGAGGGTGTTCATTTGAAGTACCAGTGGGGTCCAGGCCCTAGTTGCCGGGGCATTCGGCTCTGGGATAGCCCAATACTGATCCTCCTCATTAACATCACCCCCAATTAGATCTTTCAGAGGTTCGTACTAATATAACCAACGACCTCTTGACCCGCCCGATTACAACAGGCCATGGCCAATGCAGAGGCTGGTTTAACCATGCATGTACTAGAACCTCCCAAGAACAGAAATTGCCCTTCCATTGTATTAATTACAAATTGTAAGGCGGTAGATTAGGATCCCTGAGAAGGTGCAAATGTGCGAAAAACCAACAGAGGAAAAAAAGGCTCTCACAGAGACAATATGTTGATCAAATCCCTTAGATACAATTTCACAAATGTCCTTTCGGTTAGGAAAAAAGAGCTACAAGAGGAAGCTTGGTCTACATTGTATCGGGCTGCAGATACAGCGGATAACAAACTTTTCTGGGATACTGTCAATTCATCCTTTTTAAAGAGTGATTCTTTTCCAGAGCTATTATCCCATGTTACATGTGATGCCTGGGTTGCCCACTTTACTGACATTTTCAGTTTACCAGCTGCAAGGAAGGAGGTTATTTCAAGGGAGAAACAGTACCCCTGGTCTCCCCTACCACTGAATATTACGATAGAAGAGGTCTTATTAGCACTGAAAGAATGCATAGGGGGTAAAGCCTCATGACCCGATAGGGTGCCAGTGGATGTTTACAAAACTGTTGTTGATTTGTGGGGTCCAATTCTAACCAGAGTTTTCAATATGGCTGCAACCACTGTGATTCTGCCTTCATGGGGAATGTCTATTATAGTACCAATCTATAAAAAGGGCACCAAATCCGAACCGAAGAACTACCGCCCAATATCACTCTTCGATTCTTCGACTAAAGTGATGAGTAAAGTGTTACTCATGAGATTGGAAGAATGGGCATGCAAACATTCAATTCTTTCCCCGGCGCAGTTTGGTTTTAGACAAGGAGTGGGGACCTTAGAGCATTGTGTGAATTTGGACCTATTAATAGGTAAATATACACGTGCTAAAGGTGGTAGACTGTATCTCTGCTTCGCACATTTGAGTAGTGCCTTTCATTTAGTCGACCATTCTATTCTCTGGTCAACTCTGCTCACTATTGATGCTCCTGGACCGATTATCTGCTTTCTTGCAAGGTTATATGAGAAATTATCGAGCAAAGCACGCTTTGGTTCACGAGGTGAATGTACTGAGAATTTTACTGTAGAAAGAGGTATTCGGCAAGGTTGTGTTCTTGCCCCTCTACTATTTTCCATGTTTATCAGCGGGGTGGACAAGGCCCTACAAGCACTACAAGCAGATGCCTTTCTAGTTGCCGGGAGTCCTATACCAGTGCTATTGTATGCAGATGATGCTGTTTTGTTGGCAAGGACCCCGGTGGGCTTACAGCGACTAATCAACACCTTTGGGGATTTTATTGCTGCAAGAAAATTGGTGGTCGGGGCGTGGCTTGCAGCCGAGGAAGATGGCCGCAGACTAGAAGAGCTGCGCTAGCAGTCAGTTTTAAGGCACCCAAAATCCGGCAGAATCCGACATAGCAGTAACACCCCACGGCGTGCGCAGGTGTCGGGAGGTGGCGCACTGCAGCGGCGCTTGTGACGACCCCCCCAGGGCTGTTCAAAACCGTGCTTTGGGTACCCGGGCTGTACGAGCTGGAGCGGCAAAATGGCGGCCGCCATCGGGGAGAGTGTCGCCTGACAGAGACAGCGCAGGAGTGTGGCCGATCGCGACTGCTGAGGTGCGCTCCACTAACCCCCTGAGGCGACGGCGGCAGACAGCACGAGCACAATAGCAGGAGGTGCCGTGACCAGCTTGGGGGAGGCTCTAACCTGACCGAGCCTGCGGCGCGGGACTGGAGATAGCCGCGGTGCATCCCCGAGCACGGACGCACAGTGAATGCTGGCGGCAAACCGGAGGTACGCACTGGGCCCCGGGGTTGAACGACGGGCGGGAGCCCACCCCGCTTGCAGAGCCTGCGGAGGAGCGGGGAGTAAGCACGTCACACCGCAAAGCAACATCCGGCAGCAATAGTGACAGGGCCTGGAGCCCGGGAGAAGACACCGGCCCTAAACAAGACACTCACTGGGCGGAAATTTCAGTAGGAATCGGACGGCTGGCTGCGTCCTGAGAGACCGCCTGGGGCGCAGGGGGAGCGAGCAGCAGTGACGACCCCCGGCGAGGTAAGAACCCGGCGCTGCAGGCGACAGGTGGACCCGACAGACTCCCGGGGTGGCGGCCAACCACAGCGGCGGACCAAGTGGGAGCAGGCGGCCCGTGGGTTGAGTCCTGGGTCCTTAGAGAGGGCGCATCAAAGGTGCCATAGTCCAGGCATCACAGCACCTGCGGCCCCCGCGGGCACGCCCAGCCCACTGACAATTCATCATCCGGGAGGAGAGACCGGGGCACAGCGCGGAGGGGATCTAGCCAGAACTTTGGGCCGCCCACACAGGCTTGAACGGCGTAGGGGGCAGCTTCAGCGGGCGACGAACAGGTCAGTGACTGGTACCAGAGGACCCCACAAACTCACTGCGATCCGACCAGCGGCCCCCCTGTATCACGTGCGTCAGGACTACGTTTCCTGCAATGGGCCGCACTAGACCGATAGGACAAGGCCAGTCTAACCACATAGACAAATACACGGTGGCCATGGGAAAGGAGGATGGTCCCCAAGGGGCACGCCAGCAAAGGGAAACCGAGGACAATGAGCCAGACCCGTCGCTCAGAGACATCATGGCGGCCATCAGGGACCTACGTGGCACATTGGAGCCTAAGCTGGACTCAGTGACGGAGGAGGTTAATTTACTGCGCGCAGACTTCCGGAAAATGTCGGATAAAGTGGCCGTGGCAGAGACGGGGATCGGCAGCCTCCAATCCAAGACAAAGAGGCTTGAAGAACAGGTAGCTGCCCTGACGAAAAACCAAACGGTCATAAATGCGCGGCTGGAGGATCAGGAAGGACGCGCGAGGCGCAACAACATCCGCATAGTGGGGGTCCCGGAGGGGCTGGAAGGGCCATCCACGGACTGGTTCGTAGAAGACCTCATACTTAATCACCTGAAGCCGAAGCGCCTCTCCAACTTCTTTTCGGTGGAAAGGGCTCATCGTGCTCTGGGGGGTAGGCCCAAGCCTGGGGCCCCTCCGCGTACCATCATTGCCCGCATCCTGAACTATCGCGATCGGGACGCTATCCTGCAAGCATCACGGGTATCTGGGGACCTTCAGCTCGAGAATGCCACGATACGTTTCTTTCCGGACTTCACTCTCCAAGTACAACGTCAGAGACGGTCCTTTGAAGGGGTTAAAAGAGCCCTTAGGGATCAAGGAGTGAAGTATATGATGCTATACCCAGCTCGCCTCAAGATCCTGGACGGCAATAAATCATATTTTTTCGAATCACCGGCAGAGGCCAGCGACTGGTTGGAGGGGTGGCGAACAGTGGGCAGAAATGGAGGCCCGCGCAGGCCGTAGGGCCGCCAGGCTGGCCGCGACTCAGTAGACACTGACAGAGCAGCACCGGATACCGAAGGTCACGAACAGAGTGGGCTTGGATGAAGGGGGTGAGCGTAGCCCATTGGGGCGAACTTGACCCTTGGGAATGGGGGTCACAAGGCATTTGGGTCCATGGGGATGCACGGGAACCCAGAGGGGCACCCCTGACTGCCGAAATACAGTGTTGTGGGTATGTTCCGGGAGGGAAGGCAGACTAAATGCCTCACATGTTGCCTCGGTGCAGGCAGGGAGGGCTCTGGGGGGGGAGATCGGGGATTTGACCGTACTGGCTAGGGGTACAGGCATAATAGTGGGTGTAATATCCGCCACTTAGGTATACTTCTTTCTGCTGACTGCAAGCCTACGTTCCCTTGCAAGTTGAATTGGGGCTGATGGGGCGACAGGCACTCTGCCAGTTTGAAAGGTGGGAGGTTGGGGACCCACCGAGCAGGGAGGGGGGTGTTGGGGGGGGAAGGGGATGGGTTTGTGGGGAATTTTATGTTTTGTTCATTATCAAATAAGTGTTTTTGCATGTGAGATTTGTCATCATAGGACGCGGAGGGTTATGGTCTATCCGAGGAAAGCGGGGTCCCTAGACATACATGGGCGAACAGACTCAGGGTAAAATATGGGCATGGAACATAAACGGGCTGGGCAACAAAATCAAACGTACTCTGGTGTTGCAGCACCTAAAGCGGCACACCCCTGATGTGGTCCTCCTGCAGGAGACGCATCTAAGAGGCAATAGATGCAAAGCACTTGACCGCTTTGGGTACAAAATGGTGGTCCACTCGGGGTTTACTGCTGGCTCTAGGGGGGTAGGTATTTTGATTCACAACGCCTTTCCCATGGTAATTTCTGAGGCATGGACTGACGACTCGGGCTGCATGGCGGCAGTGGCGGGTAGATGGGAGGGCCGTACGGTTGTGCTGGGCTCCTGCTATATCCCGCCCGGCCTTCACACCACGACTTTTGCACGGCTGGGCTCCTTCCTGGCGTATCTTCCCCGGGGAACCCTTCTGGTGGGGGGAGACATGAACGCTGTAATGAATGCTGACCTGGATCGTTCGGGCGGGGGGCAGGGGTTCAGGGGGGAACATGGGCTACAGGGCTTCACTAAGGCACTGGTGCTAGGGGACCTGTGGCTCACGCATCATCCCACACGCAGACACTACACGTTCTATTCGGCTAGACACGGGTCCTTCTCAAGGCTAGACCACTTGCTAGCGCGCATCGACCAGATGGGCGAATATGCGGAACCCCATATCATGGCCCGGGGAATCTCTGATCACTCCCCAGTGAGTGTTATCCTTAAGGGTCCGGTGATTAACAAGGTGGCATTCCCGAGGATAGACCCGTGGTACCTTCGCGACGTAACCCTGGGAGATAGACTTCGGGAGGGCTCTAAGCTATATTTTGAAGAAAACAGGGGGTCAGTCGAGTCCCACCTCACACTATGGGAGGCCTACAAGGCCGTCTTGAGAGGCCAGGCCCAGGCCCTGATTGGGGCCAAAAAGAAAGAGGAGTCCTTGCAGATCAGGCAGATAGAGCAGGAGATAGCAGATCTGGAGCGAGATGTCGGTGATACCCCTACGGTGGAACGCAGCCATATACTGGCCCTCAAACAGAAGGAACTCCGGGCGTTGGCAGAGAGAGAGGCGCGAGCCTACTCACTTGCCACGCAACACCGGATCTACGATTTAGGGGATAAAGCCCTGAAGCTTTTGGCGTGGCTGGAGCGTCGAGATAGGGAGCGGTCCTGGGTGGTTGAGATCCGGGATGCGTCAGGTTCATCAGCATACACCAGCACGGCTATAGCGGAGGAGTTCGCATCTTACTTCGAGGGGTCTACACCCCGGTTTGCACCAGGTCAGAGCAAGACTGTGTGGAATTCCTGCAGGACTTCCACTTGCCCACACTGTCTCAGGAACAAAGAGATCGACTAGAGGCAGAATTAACGGGGGAGGAAGTGGGGGAGGCCCTTAACTCCCTCCAATCTGGGAAAGCACAGGGACCAAATGGGCTCCCAGTAGAAATATTTAAGCGGCAGGCGAACGTCATCACGGGACCCCTTCTACAGATGTACCAAGAAGCGCGAAAGATAGGAAGGCTCCCACCTGATCAGAGGGAAGCCACGATCGTAGTGATCCACAAGGCAGGCAAGCCGGCAGACCAATGCTCTTCCTACCGGCCGATCTCGCTTATTAACGCTGAGCCAAAAATCCTAGCTAAGGCCCTGGCGGATAGGTTGCTTCCGGTTATGTCGGATCTTGTGCATGTTGACCAGTCGGGTTTCATGCCGCGCAGGAGAACCCGCCATAATCTACGTCGCCTATATGGCGTACTACATATGACAGGAGATGTGGGGAACACTCAGACGGCACTAATGGCGCTAGACGCCTCAATGGCGTTCGATAGTATTGAATGGCCGTACTTATTTATGGTTCTCCAACGATTGGGTTTTGGCCCGACGTTTTGTAGCTGGGTGCGCCTCCTGTATGAGCAACCAACAGCGAGAGTGAGAGTTAATGGGACGTTGTCCAGAGCATTCCAACTTCGAAGGGGTACGAGGCAGGGCTGCCCCCTGTCCCCCCTCCTGTTCGCGTTGGCCTTGGAGCCGCTGGCACACTGGATTAGGAGGGATGGGGCCTTCTGGGGTCTGGCACTGAACAGCGATTGGGAAGAGCGTATTTCCCTATACGCGGACGATATTGTGTTGTATATGGCCAGGCCGTACCAGTCGATGGCGCGGGCGCTGCATCTTTTCGAACTATTCGGTAGCTATTCGGGTTACACTATTAACTGGGCGAAATCTGTGATTTACACGCTTTCGGGTCCTCCACCGCGTATCCCGACCAGGTGCCCAGCATCACTTGTTGTTGACGGGTTTAAGTACCTGGGGGTATACATCACCAGGGATAGGGCGGAGTTCCATGCCAAGAATCTGGAATCCCAACTGGCACGCCTGACAAATGACGTGTGTCATTGGCGATCGCTACCTCTCTCCCTCATGGGACGTGCAGCAATGTTCAAGATGCTGGCACTGCCTAGACTCCTCTACATCCTACAGAACACGCCGTATCCGGTTCCGATGGGGGTATTCACACGAATATCCCGGGCAGTACGGACTCTGCTCTGGGATGGGGGCAATCCCAGGATTGCGCTGCACAAGCTGACGAGAGGAGTGTATGATGGGGGCTGGCCCTCCCAGACATACAATTGTACTACTGGGCTTCCCAGCTACAGGTGGTCAATGATTGGGTGTATGCGCCCGGGACGGAACCGGCCTACAGGGTCGACCGGATGGTAATGCCAGATGGCAACTGCGAGCCATTGCTCTACGCCCGTAAGCCAAGGAAGGACTGGCCCCCACACACGGCGGTAGTGGTTCAGTGCTGGAGGGAAGCCAACAAGTTCCTGGGGTGGCAGGGCTCCCTGACGGGCAGAACCCCCTTGTGGCAAGGCGAGCTTTTGGAAGAAGTGACCCGACTCCAAGGATTTCGGGGTTGGAAATTAATAGGCATCGAATATTTGGGAGACGTATGGCAGGGTACGGCCCCCGCTCCTTTGCTTATTTGCAGAAAGAGTATGATCTCCATGACTCGCAGCAATACCACTACCTCCGCCTCACCCACGCCCTGCGCACCCATATACGAAGTGGCACGTCCCTCCCGGAGTATTCACCCATGGAGGATAGGTTGCTCCTGGATCCCATCTTGGAGAAACCCACGTCCACTATATATCGCAAACTCATAAATAACAAACCTGACCCGTTGGTTTCGCTGCGGGAGCGATGGGCGAGGGACGTGGGCGTTATGGAGGACGATGATTGGCAGGACGCCCTGCAAAGCCCGCGGGAGATAGCAATTCGCGCCAGGTTCCGTTTAGTGCAGTTAAAAATTTTACATCGCGTATACTATCCTCGCACACATTTGTATACCTGGGGCAGGAGTCAGTCGGCCCTATGTGTACGGGGATGCAGGGGGGACGGCTCCTTCTATCATATACTATGGGAGTGCCCGGAGATAGTGCCTTTCTGGACTAGGGTTACAGACACAATGGCAGCGGTGGTGGGCTCACCGGTCCCGCGGGAGCCCAGATGGTTATTGTTAATGATCAGGGGGGCAACTGACTGGTCCAGACACAATGAGATCTGGCTGGCACTGGCAGCCGGGGTTGCAAAAAGGAATATCGTCAGCGGCTGGGGGGGCGCAGGCACCTCCGCAATGGGATCAGTGGCTGCGGGACCTTGATTGGTGTCAGAGAGCTGAGGAGACCATTTATAAGAGTAGAGGCTGCCTTACGAAATGGAAAAAGGTCTGGGGACCTTGGCGGCAATACAGGGCGCGGGGGGGGTGGGTTCAGGATTGGGTTGAGCCATGTGAGGGCCCTGCTTGTGTCTATGCTCGCTGTACATAACACTGTAAAATGTGTCTACATGATACTATGGAATGTCTTTATCACATGCTCTACGAACAATGTTCTGTAATGTCTGATATATGAGCACAGTTAATAAAAAGATTTATAAAGAAAAAAAAAAGAAAATTGGTGGTCAACAAAACCAAAACCAGACAATGATTTGTGGGGCCAAGCATAAGAAATGTAGAACGTTTTTTATTAATAATACCCCAATAGTTACTGTTGCACCTTCTGTTATTCGGGCATTACTTTTGCAGGTAACGGTTCATGGTCACGTGAAATTACAAACGTTAGGGGCAAGATGAATAGAAGTGCCTATGGAATCTTTAGATTCTCAGCAAAGTTGGGCACCTGACCTATAAAAGACATGATAGCAATTTATAAGGCCAGGATATTAGCAATTGCTACATATGCGGCTGGTGTGTGGCTGCTGGGGCGTGTTACCCATGTGGCACGCGAGGGCATGGGGATACCAAGGCTCAAAAGATCATTCCGGTTTAAAATAAATAGAGCCCATGAAGGTTGCGGGAGCTTGGCAACAATGGTGAGTTGTAGGGCTTAGCGGCCAACACTGTTTTTTTCCCCTTAGGAGGGTCTGTGTTAGGCATTGTTAGATCTTTGCCTTTCCTTGAATTCATTTGATATCCTGCTTGGTCCCATTTCTACGTTTTTGCTGCTTCTTCTTTGCTATGTGCTGTATCCAGGTTATCATGTGATTTGGTATTACCTTTCAACTGAAAAAGCTAGTAAGCCTGGTCATTTATCGTTTTTAAATCTTGTACACAAGCATTTATTCTTCTTGGGCATGATAGTAAGAGTTCCTTTTGTTTATTATAGGAACCAATTGTATGTCTTCATTAGCGCTAACCAAACTTCCTATTTTCATCCATTCCTGAAGAAACAAACTGGTACGGTCTTTCTTGGAACAGTTTCATGCTTTTCTTCCCTAATTCCTCACTCATCCCCGAATGACACTCCTCAGTAGTTTCCAGAACTATGAGTGGTGTATTTGGGAAAGTTTTGGACTTTCAGACTCCATACATCTAACCTTTGATGGTTTGACACCTTTACCACCTGCCCAACGTATCTCTGATAACCATTAATTGGTTTTCATCAGATCAGACATCTAGCAGAGCTTCCCACCCAACAACACACACCATCACATGCTAGACAGAATGATGTCACCCTCATGCACATATCACAGCAGCAAAGCCACATAGCTGGCAAAGCCCTGCCAAACACACTCTCTTGAACCAGACCCACATACACCCTTGAAACACTCAGATAAAAGTTACATAAACGTTGCCCAACAATGTATCAAAAATATGTACCTGGATTGTGACACATATATAGAAAGCACTCTGCACCAGTCAAGCAATTACTAACCAATCAATCAATACAACCTAAATAAAGGAGAACTAATTTGGCAGATCCATCCAACCAAAAAGTAATATAAAAAGGTAATATTTACCGTTTAACCTCAGTTGCATCAATAATGTCATAAAACCACATGATCTAAGACACGCAAATGTTTTTCAAATATTCATTCTTTTTAACACATTCACATAATAAATCATTCCCACTTAAATACATTATATAATAAATAATTATTAATTTCATTATCACAGTTACTTTACCAAATTTTCTTTATGTATTAACTCCTGAACCCTAACTACCCTCATTCACACACTCACATCTTACTAGATGAAAACAATGGGCCCAGGACAATGCCAAACATCTCCAAAAGACAGTGTGCATCATATCATATTAGCCATTATCACACTGGTTGTCTATATCCACTGAACCAAAAATACAAACAGGTCCTTCTTCAGGAGAGCCATCCAATTAAATTACTTTATTTACAGCAGGGTTCAGGACTGCTTTTATCTAGAACATAGAAAATACCAATATTAAACTTCTATTCCTGTCCTACATCATAAATTGTAAATTATAAATCATATAAGATAAACCAGCATCCTGGCTGAAACTGAATCTATACCAACACCACAAACAAGCAACATACAATAAAGGAAGTGACTACCACCAACTAGTGTGTCTCTACCTCCACTGAAAAACAAACAGACGTTTTGTGGTGTAGTTCCTAAAAATACATAGGATCTGCACGTTTAAACAACATAAACTAAGGGATTAGTGTCCAGACTGATTCCAGAAACCCCCAAATCATATGTTAGCCTTTAGACCAGCTAGCTCACAGTGCCACCATAAGCCCCCTAACCTTACCAAGGAGTGAATAGTTTCTGGCAACTATCGAACATGACAACCCTAGATCCTTCAGGGATCGTGGAAACAGTACAGTACTTTTCACTCAGTCAATCGTGCTCACTTAGTCTCAGAGAGATACACAGAATAAACAATGGGGACGTTTTCAATAAGTATTTATTGAACCAGCGTCATTCTAGTATAAAACATGTTTGCTGTGACAATCATTAGACAGAAACAAATGTATAAGATTACAATCACCAACAGAGTAAATAAAAGGTAGAATTCTACCATGGTGCTAAAACATTGAATATATGCAGGCATATAGATACATGATGGTAATCAAGCGTACTCCTACAATGCAAACCCTACCTAAGTGTACCTAAGTGTACCTAGCATGTATGTGGGTGTAAAGCCAGGAATCCCCTAGGAAAGAGCCAACCCCATTACCTGATGGAAGAGAACGAAGGACCCCGTCTTGGTCTCGATTTGGACACCCTGCAAGGGATGTCAGACCGCTGCGTATTGTAGCTTCTGCAGGCCGGGACCTCAGCGTCTTGTGTCAGCGTGAAAGCTACTCCTCTGCCAATCTAGTGTTGGTATGGTTCTTTTATACCATAAAGATAGCCTTGGGTTCCTTACACAATCAATATGTTGTGAGTACGATTATTTAAATGAGCCCAAATCAATACCTGCAATTATGCAAAGTAGTTGATGAGGATCATGACTTTTATACAGAGTATGTTAATCCTGTTATGTGTGTCATGTGCAGGGACGTTTCTAAGAATCCTCATGCATAATAAATTAGGCTAGTTTCAAGGAAACTGATCGGCATTTATTCAGCACATAACTGGGTAAAAGGTCAGCGCTAGAACCGTTATGCAGAGCAAGGTAAGACAAATGTAGGTCAAAGGTCGTGTAGCTACCTAGGCCTAGATTGGGGTACATAACAGTTTAGAAGGAAAAACAAAGAGATAGGTTTCCAATCTGTTTACTTAAATCATCAGATACCCTTCAGGGTACCTATCAAGAAACCAGAACAATCTAAGGTCCCAACTGTTACTTACCAATTAAAGTAGAGAGACAATTATCTATTAAATGTCTTCCTCTCCTCATACTTTTAAAATACATTTTGACCATTTGCATTTCCAAGTAGATTCTATATTTATAGGTTCCATTATGTACAATGACAAATCATGTGCGATCCATGGAGTCAATTAAAACAAAGGTATAATACTTTAAATGAGATCGCAACTTCAATCTGTCTTCCAAAGAAATCATTGTTGAGTGCTAAAATATGTTATCTAAAAGGTCTATCATGTGGCCTCACTCAGGAAACTAATTTGCTTGATCTTCACAGAGATATACATGCTTTCCTGCGTAAAGTAAGACTAAAAAAATGTTTATGCAGTGGACTACTGATATAGTAGATGGGCCTAGCAAATCAGGGCTTACCCAGTGTAGATGTTCTGAGTCCAGAAGTAGCCATTTTTGAAAAAGCAGAACTTAAAATCCTGAAAACATGACGAAATGTGTTCCCTGTGTATTAACCAATTTGAGTGAGGAAGAGGTGAACTTCAGTATTTTTTTTACAAAATCATGCTAACATTACAATTTTTTCATTAGAATCATCCCCAAGTTCCAGTTTTGTATGGGGTTCCTACAGTCCATAAAAATCAAAAGGACCACCTTTGAGACCGATTTCTCTAATATTAATGCTATAAAACAGCACCAGTCGAAGTATGTAGATGTATTCTTGAGACCCATTATTACCACTTTTAACTCATAAAGCAAAGATGAAGGGAAAATGGTGAAGACTAAAAATATCCAAGAAATTAGAGAGTAACCCTTCAGACCAAGGGGTCGGGGTTATGAAAATAGGAGAATAGGTGCTTCCCTCTGTATATGTTAAAAAATATCAACACCTTAATTCCACATTCACTCAATCTCACAGACCCTCAAAATAAAACCCCTAACCAAAAAGATAACAAATGTGAATGCCAAAGTGCTAGAAAATATAGATATGATTTTAATCCAATAAAAATACATGTAATACGTTTTTAAACCTTTTACATCAAGACATATAAAAACATATATTGCACATAACATACAATGAAGAGTTTTATAAGACATATTAATCTGTCATTCCCCATACACACTTCTACTGTATGTGTCACTGAGCATTCATGAAACTTATTAATTATCATGTAAGAATATCCAGTGCTAGTAGATCATGTCACAATATTTCGTAGATATGTTTTGGTGGGGAAGATTTATAGGATCCACATTCTTAAGGACCAAACTAAATAGTTATCTTCTGTAAATCAAGAATATTATTCCACAACCTCTAATGCAAACCTGACATTCTATACCAGACTTACAACTGGACATATGTTTCAACTGGCACATCGACTCGGCGCCTTTGTGTGTCTCTTATATTACACGTCACAAAGTCAAAAAATATATACCACTCCACTGTACTGGGGAGACAGCCTCTCATGTGTCGAATATTTTACACTGTGTGTGTAAAAACTTAATTCCAGCAGAAACAGACCCTTAAGGCATGTTTATGGAATCTCTATGCATCCGATTTCAACAAGTTTATTTAGCATTGTTGTGACTCCTTCCTTAGAAAAGCCTTTTTATCACACCATTATGTTTGTCATCCTTATTTATACTTTTGGGCAGCAACATTTGATTCGTACCACAATAGGGTCAGGTTCACTCCACTAGTATCTCCACGCATCTGAAACTCAATTGTATTCTCATTGCATTGATTGAATAAACAGTAGACAAATAAGAGAAAAAGCAGCCACTCTATCTCTATCGATCTATTGTTGATTCAGTCAATACAATGAGAATGTTGGTTCTCACTCAATTAAAGTTTATATGCCCAAATGGACTTATTCACCTGATGAGGCCCATTGTTAGGCTGCTATTTTTCAACTCTCATTCATCATACTGGAATCATTTGCACGAAACCCATGTCAAGCAGTCCTGAGAATGGTCTCGTGTATTTAAGACACTGTTGTGTATGAACGATGATCCAACTCCAGGGTATCTTTAGATAGTATTTATTATGATGGTAAGTTCAAGAGTAGAAGTACAGTGAGCCCCACCAGGAGCAGCCTTCCTGCTGCTCAGCCCAAACACCAACTGACATCCTCACTCATCCAACATTCCACAGCATCATCCACACGAACATTCCACACCACACACACACTGGCTGAGCAGCAAGTATGACACATCCCCCTTCTTTACAGTAAACAAAAACACAATGCAATGGTCCAAGAAAAAGTATACACTGGTAAAATGTACATAGATGGAAATAACATGAGAAACCATTGCAAAGGCCTAAAGATGACTGAGGGCATACAAGTTAAGATAAAAGCAAACATAAAACAGTACAATGGGCATGCAAGTTAACAACAAAATGCAAAGAAAGCGCAGAAGAATGTAACAAATTGCTTGCATGTTAACAAAAGATGATAAATGATAGAAATGGACAATGCCCACCCATGTACCCACATTTATGAAAACAACAAACTAGACAAGATAAAAACTGGCTATAAGAAAGCAAAAAGACAACACATACACACATTCTCTCCCTTTCTACACAAAACAGACAAAAATCTATATTCTACCTTTCCACACAAAACCAACAAGCTCGCCATCTACTACACCACAAATAAGCAACCAAACCCCTTATGCCACAGACATACCAGCTGGCCAAGCTGAAATGAACATGAACACACAGGGAACCGAGCCAAACCGGTGCAGTAGCAATCACCCCACAACAAAACAAAAAAAGGGCACAAATACACCAAGGTAAAACAATGCCGCAACCACACAAGAGTGGAAGGAACGCCAACACAAGTGCACAAATGAGCCGCAACCACAAAAGAGTGGAAGAAATGCCAAAAAGAGTGCACAAATAAACTATAGCAGAACAATACTGCAACCACACAAGGGTGGAAGAAAGACCAATGCCAGTGGGTGTTTCCTAAAGTCAACCACCATCAAAATAAAGATGGTGAAAGCGAGTGACTCTTCCCCAGTCAACTCAAACACAACACCTAAAAGGGTGATTCTAAAAATCAACCCACACCTACAACAACAACAGTGGGCTTAGCACTTAAAAACCATCACACACACACACACACACACACACACACACCACAAAAGAGAGGAATATACTTACACCGCAACAACGCCATGGTGGAAACCCAGAGTGACTCAATAACAAAAATCACCTCACACGCAACACTTACATGAAATATGCATTTTTAAATGAACACATATTTTTTCCTTTTTGAAGCACTCCCTCCATGAAGTTTACAATTTTCCTTTGTCCAACACAACAAAGAGGAAAAGTCGTGCCACATTTGGCTAACATAGTCATAGACAGATAGTGCCAGAGTTCCAAGGTGTGCTTATATACTAACCCTCAGGGGCAGAGAACGCTGCAGTGGAATTGCCAAAAAAAAACGAGAATGTTGCTTCGGAGTCTTTAAACAATAAACGCAGCCCTCACCAGATTTACAAGGCTACGCCAAGACCACAAGTTCAACAGCACTTTCACTCAAAAGTGCGTTCGTCGGCGTGAGTGGAATTGAAGAACAGATGAACTCTCCACAATCACCAGGAGAAAAGATGGCGGCACGTAGACATCACGTACGCTAGGAGCGTCCCGGGTGGCTCCAAGCACGCACATGTTGCTCAGCGTAAGAGCTCCTCATCACACCGCGAGCTCCCGATGCCAGGGCACGCGCTGCACACAACGCTCGAGATGAGACAGTTGGAAGCAGGTGAACAAACCAATTTAAAAAAAAAAAATATATATATATATATATATATATATATATATATATATATATATATAAATTTTTTTTTTTTTAAACAGGCGCAGCAGTATAAAGTTTAACCAGGAGCAGAGTAGCACTAATCACAACACTTCACGTCACCCAGCCGGTTCAGGGAAAACACGTAGGCGGGTGGATAAGCTCCTCCTCGTTGCACCTCGCAAGTTGCTCTTCCCCACACGGACTGAGGGGACTCCTCCTTCTAGTTGCTCCTTCGTGACATGGAGACCCCTTTACTTAGATCACAAACTTGGGACTCCTTTTACTCGACACTCTTGTTGACAGGTACACTGTGGGCTCCTCTTCCAAATGTTACTTCAAAACACGGACACGGGGACTCCTCTTACTTGTAACATAAAGTGGCAAGACTCCCCAGGGAAGAAAATCAGATTGACCTGTGCAGTGAAAACAGGCAGCACGCAGGTGACAAGACAATTGCCAAAGTCCACAAAACGCTGGGGACATGATTTAACTTGTGACAGAGACACAGCTGGACGTCCCAAATCGTGATTGCAGAAGACCGGTAAAAGGTAAAATGAGGAACAGCTTGAATCACCACCGCTACATTCCAGAAAGAGCAGGAAGACACAGCAGGAACTGGCACACCCGGGTTGGGACCGACCGGTCTTAAGGTCACTGGTGGGGCTCAGGGCTGCCAATCTGCTTATAAACTTCTTGTGCTTAGTTTCAAGATGAGGTTCTTCATTAAGGAGTTACTTCAAGATTCAAATTCCAATCCAGGTTAAGTTTTACTTAGTCTCAGCTTCTATAAAGTTCTTACATGAAGGTTCTTTTAAAAATCGTCGCCAAAAATGTTGTAAATAAGCGATGATCCAACTCCAGGGTATCTTTAGGTAGTATTTATTATGATGGTAAGTTCAGGAGTAGAAGTACAGTGAGCCCCACCAGGAGCAGCCTTCCTGCTGCTCAGCCCAAACACCAACTGACATCCTCACTCATCCAACATTTCACAGCATCATCCACACGAACATTCCACACCACACACACACACTGGCTGAGCAGCAAGTATGACAGACACCAGACACCAAAACGTCAACGATGGCTCCACTTCTCATTTAATATTCAAAGTTTGGGGACTGAATTTTTTTAATCTAAAACTTATCACCAAACAACTCACCTCGGCTCATCATACATTTTGTCTAAGGTGGTCCTTGATGGAGGCATATCTTACCAATGCATGACAAATGTATGCATCTTGCAGTTTTCGTATCCCAGTAAGATTTGTTAATTGATTGTGTTTTATTTCTTATATATAAAACTTTTGAAATGCATGATATGTATGAAGACCTATCCATTCTTAAATATAAAGCATTACAAAGACCTTTACATATATCAAACTCATTATTGGTTCACACTAATTTACACAAACTATTTCTAACCTAAATAGTGAACGGAATCTAGATGCAGTCTAACACCAAGGAACAACATATACAATTGAGGAACTGCATTCACAGATCGATCCACACGAAAGGCTGCAGAAAGCAAGAAAGTGCTACAATGCCTTATTAATGACAAAAAGTACTATGCAAATACTAATATAATATCCATGTACACGAGACCCTGGTTTTGGCTTTCAAAATCACATTTAAAGTGACACTGGCTATTGCTTGTGATGCTAGTGAGAATCATTTAAGCTTAAACGTGAGTGTTGCTCTTCAAGTTTGTGTGGAAATCCGTTAAAAAGTTCTATAAGGAGCATCGTAGCCAAGTAAACGATTTTGGTATACATGCTTTCAACTTTTCTTTAGTTTCTTTTTTTTATTTAATGTTTGATTTATAGAATTTTCAATTTTTCCTTTTAGTTCAGTAATGAAATGTATATCTGTAATGTTCTTAATCCTACATGATGAGTTTAAGTCTATTTGGAAATCCATAAAAAAGTTCTAGAAGGAGCATAATGGCCAAGTGCACGATTCTGGTATACATTCTTTCAATTTTATTTAGTTTTTTTTTTAATTTAATGTTTGATTGTATATCCCTTTCAGTTCAATAATGAAATGTCTGTCTGTAAATGTTCGTAATCCTGCATGATTTGTTCTGCTGTTTGGTCCACTAGGCGGAAGCAACTAAATTTGTAATGTAATGTTCACTGAGCACGCACGTTACTCAATTCCATGCATGAGCTGATAATCCATTCCAGGTTTATTCTTTGTTTTTAGGGTAGGAATTGCAGTCCTGCTGTTAACGGAATTAACAGGACTAAAAATCTTCACTGGGTGAGCTAGTCACGCTCGGAACTGTAAACGTGAAAGCTCTGTGTTCATGGCTTATTTTTGTCTATGGCACTTCTGGTAAAAAGTTAGTCCTTTAATTCAATACTACATTTCGAGAAAAGAACATCAGAATATTATGTTTTAGGTCTGTATGTCATGGAAATGTCCAGCAAAATTAAACTGTTCCATTGATATCGCATTATTAAAAAATATTTACGCAACGCATAATTCTCGATGATGCCTACAACTGATATCGGGGGAAAAATTATAAATTGTGTTTCATGCACAGATAAACTGTTGAACGGTTAAGTCGCCCATACTGCCTCACACTCACCTGCTCTTGATGACGACCAGGCAGGTCACTGCCACAACCAGCTCAAGCTGCACAGCGTCGCCGTGGTAACTGTTTGTATGCATTCCTGTTCCCATGACATCAAACGACCTTTACGGCAGTGTTGGCCCTGTACAGCAAGGCATGGAAACACAAGATAGGCCGCAGAGCTCGTCGAGCGAGGCTGCCATCTTTAAATAGTAGTGTGTTCCATCTACGACAGCATGGACGACATCTGTTGGAAAATGTAGCAGCGAAATCGTATAGCAAGTGGTTGTACTACCTCGGATTGATATTTATAATATTTTAAACTTTATAAAAAAGTAAGCACACGTGTATCATCTTGTAAGGTATTAATTAAGCCACTAGCGACTCAACACGTTTGAGTGACTGTCTTTCTAACTGTATAAAACATTTTAGATTGTTTATTTTCGTCTCATCAACCAGGGAACTATCATTAAGGGTCGATACCGTTCTCAGGAGGCAGCTCGGTTTTAAAATCGCTAAAGTGACGTTCTCCATGTTGTCCGTTATATGTGCTAATGCAACAACGGTCGTGAAACATCCGTAAAATATGCTGAGTTTTTTTTCTCTTTCTAACAGCAGTGGGAGAATTGACTTTCTGTTAATAAAGAGCCTCGCAAACTGGCTTATGCTAACATTAGGTAGTGTTTACACTGTTCTCCATTTTGCCTCAAGCCAAGGTCACAGTATAACATGTGAAGACCACTGAATAGTTGGGAACATTTGAAAAAAATTTCCAAGGACACTTTGGAGCACAGCTATCAATTAGTTACTTGAAAATGTACCACACCCACTGCCCCAAAGCTCCGCCCACTTCGCCCAATACCCATAGTTAACATAATTTAACATTCACTTTTGGCTCTTGTGATAACAGGACTAAGAAAAGTACAGCAAGATGTTGATAACATTTCAAAAGGAATATAGGAGTGCCATCTGCTGGATTTCTGACAAAAATACTCCACCAGAGGTTTTGGATACACTCAGGATAGATATCACTTTTTAGGTCTCGCATATAGCGTTGCAGCGCAACGCGCTGCCATCGCTCTGCGAGGCATGCTGTATACACTATACCGAGGAAGCTTCATTTAAGCTCCGCCCACTCTCCGCCCATCTTTTTGATTGGGTTACATCATAAATGCAGTGTTCTCATTGGTTTTCCCATTGTTAGTCCCTCCTCTTCACCGCCATGTTGTCATTTGTAGACTTCCGAGGCTATCAGCCCCTTTACTGTAATGCTATCTTTTCCTTGTGTTTCCCCCCCGCCCCCTCCCGCAGTCCGTCACTTTTCACCCCCCTTCAATCAATCAATCACGGCATTTATAGAGCGCGCTACTCACCCGGGAGGGTCTCAAGGCGCTGGGGGAGGGGGTAAGTTACTGCTCGAACAGCCAGGTCTTGAGCTGCTTCCTGAAGGCGAGATGGTCCTGGGTTCGCCGAAGGTGAGTGGGGAGGGAGTTCCAGGTCTTGGCCGCCAGGTAGGAGAAGGATCTTCCTCCGGCGGTGGTTCTGCGGATGCGTGGTACGGTGGCGAGGGCGTGGCTGGTTGATCGTAGCTGGCGTGTGGGCGTGTAGAAGGACATGCGGTCGTTGAGGTACTTTGGGCCCAGGTCGTGGAGGGCCTTGTGTGCGTGGGTGAGGAGTCTGAACGTGATTCTCTTGCTGACGGGGAGCCAGTGCAGGTCTTTCAGGTGTACGGTGATGTGGCTGTGTCGGGGGATGTCCAGGATGAGTCGTGCGGAGGCGTTCTGGATGCGCTGGAGTCTCTTTTGAAGTTTGGCTGTGGTTCCGGCGTAGAGGGTGTTCCCATAGTCCAGTCGGCTGGTGACGAGTGCCTGGGTGACGGTCTTCCTGGTTTCAGTGGGGATCCATCTGAAGATCTTGCGGAGCATGCGCAGGGCACCCCCCCCTCCCGTTCGTGCCTTTTTCGACTCCCACACTTTTGTTTACAATGCAATAGGTCTCGTGTAAATACGAGTCCTATTGCATTTATAAATGCTTTTTTCCCCTGGGATTGGCTAACTCAATTCGCACTCTATTTTGCCTGACCTGTCCAGCATACATGCGCAATACAAACGTTACCCGGAAGCAGAAGCGCTGCTGTAACAGGGTCAATATCAGCAGTAGCAGCATTGTGGCTGTAATACTAATGCGCGTTCTGCGGTGCGCTTTACGGAGGGCAGGCAGGAGCCTTTGCCTGTACACACGGGGATGAGGGAAGGTTACTTTCCGCCGTCGCCGCCACTCGTTAGTGCTTGTTTTCACTATCGATATTTCCCCCAAAGGCTATACCATTACTAACATCTACAGGGTCCTTTATTTTCCAACCGCACCCAGGCGTCGCTCATAGTCAGTATTTAAAAGCCACCGCTCTCCTTAATTTTTGCGTATACCAGTTTTCTAGGGCCGCACTTGCACAATTGAGCCAGCCGTTCGTTCAGTCCCGGCTGACCCACTCGGCGTAGTGTGATCGTCGGCAAATTCCCCCTGCAGCCTCATCGTTTCACGGATAGCATTTGCAGGCTTCGCAACTGAGCCGTGCACTCTGCAGAGGTGGACTGTTTCTTCCTTAGGTAAAGCATGCCCATTTTCTTAATGCATGTGTATTTTTTACTTAACCTATTATTGTGCCTTCTGAAACTGCACGCACTCTTAGCTTACAGAAACGTTACTTTGTGGACTGTCATTGTTGAAATTCGTCGGCTGTGACAAGACACGGTGTGTGTGTATGGCAGGAAGCAAACATAATCCTAAAATTGTATTTAATAGGTGACATTCCCTGCATGTGAGGTGTGGGTAGAGTGGGTGTCGCAGCTTCCCCCTCCAGATCCTAAAGCCTATGGGGAGTACTCGGGAACTTACTAGGGCAGAGCCCTGCTGTAGAACAGGACAGCGAATAACTCACTTTTATGCCCGATAGTGATAGAAACAGTGTGTGTGTGTGTTTATAGGTGGGTGGTGTGTGTGTCAGCATGTATGAGAAGTGAACGTATGGCTGTGTATGTATATGGGACGTTTTTTAAGACGATTGGATTTGTGGCTGCTATTGTGTGTGATTGTGTGCTTTTGTGTTTCTAGCAGTATGTGTGATAGTGACTATGTGGCTATGTTTTTACGGCAGCTCTCTAACGAATGGACGTGTGACCGTGTGTGATTGATAGTTTCATAACAGGTGGGCGTGAGACTGCTTGTGTTTGATGTATATGTATGTATAAGAGTTAACCTGCGGCTATGTGTGTGTATGGTAGCATGTGTGACGACTGGGTGTGTGGCTGCATGTGTGTGTTTGAAAGTTTTGTCATTAGTCAACGTGATGTTAATTGTGTATCATTTGCAGATTCTGTTTCCAGCTGTTAGTGAACCTGAGTAGTGCTTGGACATTAGAACTTGCCCTTGATGTATGTTTTATTTATACCATGTACTTGTAGAATAATAGATCCACTTCCTTGTTTCTATAAGGAGAATTTATTGAAAATCAATAAGGAAAAATAAATGTATATTTTAAATGTAAAACACAAATAAGTAAGCTTCATTCATCAAGGGCAAAGGCATACCGCAGCCCTCCTGACATCCCACTGCCGCCATCAGCCTCTTCGCCATTCCTCTTCCTCTCTTTCTTGTTAGATCCCTCTTTTGCAAATCACTCCTTTGCGCTTTTCCCTACACCCTCTTTTCTGTTCATCTTCCAGCACTTTTCCTTTTAATACTTTCCAACATTCCCTCTGTTCTATATCTCACTATTACTTCTTTTTTCTTGTCTCTAATTTCCTCAATCTCATTATCTTTCGCAATTACTAAATGTATGTTCCACCGCACACTACTCCTTTCTTTGGCTCTCTCTCTCTCGCTCTCTCTCTTTCTTACATCTATTTCTACAGTCACATTTATTTAACTCTGTCCTATTTACTTTTTTTCATATCCCTTTCCTCTATATTAACTTTTCCACAAGCTTTCCCTTTCTACTGCTCACTTTTACTTGTTTCCTCTTATTCCCTCTTTCTGTCTAGCTTCTTCTCACTTGCAGAAAACCATGCCTTCAACAAATCACCCTTACCCTCTCCTCGCCTTCCTTTCATTTGTTCCCCTGTGAATGTAGTCTTTTACTAACGTTTTTCTATTCCAAAGTGCAGCCTCGGGATGGAGGAAAAAAGTTCTAAATACAAACAGAAACAAGCATTTGCAATGCAATAGGTCTCGCATTTACGCGAGTTTAAGCTATTAGCATTGTAATTAACAATGCCTTTTATTTATGTTTTAAAAAACAAAAATAATAGGCATTGTCATTTACAATGCCAATAGCTTAAACTCTCGTAAATGCGAGACCTAATGCATTGCAAATGCTTGTTATATTAAGGTATTAAAGTGAGCAATTTGCAGATCCTGCAAAGCTAAGTGATTCGCCAATTCTATGTCAGGACCGGAGGCTCCGATTATGCTTCATATTTCTTTACTGTAATCACAGGAGCCATTAATAGAAAAAGTAATAAATCACTACAATACCCTTGAACACCTTCATGTCACATGACCAACCATAGAGTATACCCCTATATAAGCTCTGCCCAAGGTGTCAGTGTCCTCTTTCTTTGCTGCTCCGCAGCCAGTTAAGTGCATTCCCCTTTTACTGCCTTGCTTGTTACCATAACTAGCTTTGGGTTTTCTGGGGTTATTGTTAACGATTTGGCATACGTTTGTTTGGCGATTGGCTCTGTTTTCATAACAGCTTCTATATTTCTGTCCTTCTCAGAGGAGTTTATCGGCGCGTTAATTTGTGGTTAAATGCTCACACTTGTATTGCCGCTGTTGCGAGCTCTTGCTCTGGGAGCGCTCTGCCTCCCCGACCGGGAGTTCTACGCCCGCGTTGTGTAATTTTGTGGAGCGGGAGGAAAAGGGAGCGAGGACGCGCAATGGGCCGATGCGCAGTCCTCTGTCTGTGTTGTCGAGCGGCCTGCATTGCGCATACACGGCGGCCATTTTGCCCGATAAGAATTATCCCTCGGGCTAATAAGAACGCAGGAGCAGCGTTTATTGCTCTGGTTTTTCCCACCTGCTCGCTCCAGGCTCCTGGAGCGCCCTGACAATAACTGTGTGTGTGGGGCTGTACAATCAAGCATAGGCTTTGCCTAGAGTGGATTCTGGCAAGCCCTCCCTCCACGTTTAAGATAAAAAATATAACATCTGCTATTTGGCTTGCCCGGGGTTTCTCCACTCCCCCTGATTACAGTCGGCTCACGCTGGTTATAGACCTTGCCTGTAGACATTAACCCTTCATGTGGGAAACAGGCAGTCCTCCTGTGGGAAAGCATTGTCACACTCTGTGTGCCACCATGTCAGAATACTATTATGAGGAGGAATATTTTGAGGAGGAACCCTCCGGGTTCATGGAACAGGACCTTGTTGAGGCTCTGGACGCAGGAGTCCAGCACTCTGTGAATAGAGCCCTGGTGATGGCCATAGAGCCACTAAAGCGTCATCTGTGCGGCTATACCCAACAGCAGGGCTGGCTCCCCAGCTCAGACAACCGCCCCAAGGCCGGCGGGAAAGGGACACGAAACCCCCACGCAGCGGACTTCGCTAAGCTGGCCAAGACGATGTCTAGCGAACAGAATTAAATTAACCCCTCGAAGGAGGCAACCGTTACTGAGATCCCTCAAGTTGACGACGATAACACCTCCTTGGGCCATACGTCCGACCAGGAGGAGGTTCCTAGAGCCGCCAAGAAATCAAAAAAGGAGCGTCACGTGGAGGCGCCCGCCCAACCTAAGCTCCTTACTTTCAAGCTGACTGAGATAGTGCATCCCAATTCCACGGCCTGGCTTCCGCCCCAAGAAGTAGCTGATTACGTCCAGTCTCATCTTAGGCAGGCTTTTGACAAAGATGTGAGGGCACGTCTGACATCAGAGTGCCCAAGGCCTGACCTGCCAGGCGAAGTGGCAGAGACGCCGGAGGTAGATCCCTCTATGCTCACGTACCTTAAAAATTACTCCAAGGACCCTAAAAAGGGCATAGACCGGGCATGGAGATCATGCCAGGACAAACTGTTGGACATGACAGGACCCTTAACAAAGATCTTAGAGTTAGGCTTTCGAGCCAAAGAGTCCGTAATGGCTATTGATCCGGAGGAATTGATAGGTTGGGCGCAGAGGGCTGTCTGTCAACTAGGAATGCGAACTGCGCAATGTCCAAGGAGCGACGTCGCTCAATATTACTAAAACTGGATCCCAAATTATCGTAACTCTCCTCCTCTGAATCAGGTCCCCTAGCCCAGGGCCTGCTCTTCGGCCAACCTTCCTCAAAGAACTTACGAAGTTCGTCGCCACCTTCAGTGGGTTGGATAAGGCTCAAGGCTCTCTCAAACGAGCTTTCTGGCCGCTTTTCG
The DNA here is from genome assembly GCA_963921515.1 of Calotriton arnoldi. Taxonomy (NCBI): domain Eukaryota; kingdom Metazoa; phylum Chordata; class Amphibia; order Caudata; family Salamandridae; genus Calotriton; species Calotriton arnoldi. The sequence continues at coordinate 1,057,856 of CAWUFW010006880.1, forward strand.
GCAGGGCCGGACGATACCGAGGGCGGTCGTTCGGCCGAGGGTGTAATCAAGGCGCCCCGCGTGGTCAGTACCACCAGCAACGAGGGGTCTACCAGGACCCAAATTACAATAACTCCTCCTTCTACCCGACCCGGCGTGCCAAAAACAGATTCCGGAAGGGCAGATACGGAGGAAATCAGGGCGGACAACAGGAGTCTGGAAATTCAGGTGAGACTAATTCCTTGTACGGAGGTAATGTTGGGGGGCAGGATACAGTCTTTTCTGCACGTTTGGCAAACAATCACGCAAGATGCATGGATCCTAGAGACAGTGCAGGGATTCAAGATAGACAGCTCCCCAAGTCAGGGTTCCCCAACCCGGCAAATGTATTTTTCCCAACAAGATCAGGACTTTATCTCCGAGGAGGTAGATTCTCTCCTACGGAAAGGGGCCATAGTGATTACAGACCCTCATCCCCACGGCTTTATCAGCAGCATCTTACTAGTAGAGAAGAAGGGGGGTGGATCCAGGCTAGTTTTAAATCTAAAAGATTTGAATGGATGGGTAGTATATCGTCACTTCAAGATGGAGGGCATCCATCTTCTGCGCAACCTCCTTCAAGAGGAGGACTGGCTAGTCCGGCTGGACCTGAAAGATGCCTATTTGTCCGTTCCCATCTACGCTCCACATCGCTGTTTTCTACAGTTCCACTGGCAGGGAATTTGTTACGAATACAGAGTCCTCCCTTTTGGCCTTTCAGCAGCACCATGGTGTTCGTCTAATCATATACTTAGACGATATCCTCATCATGGCTTGTTGCCCTCAACTAGTGGTGACCCATCTCGAATAGACGATCAACTTACTGCAGAGTCTGGGTTTTCTAGTGAATCCACAAAAATCGATCCTAGTTCCAACCCAATCGATCGAGTTTTTGGGTTTTCAGATCGACTCCCGGAGTTGCCAGCTCCTCCTTCCATCTCAGAAAGTCAGGTCTATCAAGAGAGAGTTGAGGTTGATTTTGAACAGGCAGATTATGTCATTGAGATCTATAGCCCGGATCGTCGGGCTGCTTGCCTCCTCAATTCAGGCGATCTTTCCGGGTCACCTCCACTACCGAGCACTTCAACGACTAAAGATTCAGCATCTCCGGAAAGGCCTCGGGTATGCGGAACAAATTCCTCTCTCAGAGGAGGCGAGGTTGGAGATGCGATGGTGGTTAGACCACATGGAGGCTTGGAACGGGAGAGCCCTCTTCGGATCCAATCCGGAAGTGGTGATAGAATCCGATGCCAGCCGGTGGGGTTGGGGAGCCCGTTGCGGTCAGATTTCAACTGGAGGCCGCTGGTCGCTAGAGGAACTTGCATTACATATCAATCGTCTGGAGCTTCTGGCAGGCTCTTTTGCAATCCGATGTCTTTCTCCTCGGAAGACGGACTGTTGTATCCTGCTTCGCATGGACAACGTGTCGGCGGTGCGGTACGTGAACAAACTGGGGGGAACGAGGTCCCAGATTCTGGCGGAGATCGCGAAAGATTTCTGGCACTTTTGCCTTCAGCACAGGATTTCAGTGGTAGCAGAGTATCTCCCAGGCTGCAACAACGAGGTGGCCGATTGGCACTCCCGGCATTTGCGGGACTTCAGCGACTGGAGACTCCATCCCAGGGTGTTCCAGTCTCTGAACCACCTTTGGTGCCCTTGTAAGGTGGATCTGTTTGCATCACGCCTCAACAGACAACTCCCAGGCTTTTTCAGTTGGCGGCCGGATCCGGAGGCGATTGCCACGGATGCGTTTCTGCAGGTCTGGCCAGGGTCTCTGTGTTATGCCTTCCCTCAGTTCATGATGATTCCCAGAGTTCTGGCTCACACCCGACGCCATTACTCAGAGTTAATTCTGATCACCCCACTCTGGAGAGCTCAGGCATGGTTCCCAGTGATTCTGGACATGCTGTGTGCAGTTCTGAACCATCCTTCCACCACGGTGGAACCTATTGCTGGACCCTCAGAAAGCCCCTCATCCGTTGATAGAATCGGGGCAACTCCCTCTGGTAGCCTGGCGGGTTTCAGGGACAGGTGGAAGATCCCGGGCCTGTCAAGAGACGCTGACAGGTTCATTAGCGAGGCCTGGTCAACTAACACCCACAAGCGATACTCATCTGCTTGGAAACGTTGGTGTGGCTGGTGCTCTCAACGGGAGGTGGATCCCTCTAAAGCACATGTCTCTTTGATGGTGAACTTTTTGGCTGCCATCGCTGCCTCAGGTTTAGCCTACAGGACTGTCAACAATTTCCGGTCAGCCATCTCAGCAGGTCATGTGTCAGTGTATGGCAAACCGGTTGGTGAGCATCCCCTGGTGTGTAAACTGCTCAGGGATATCCAGATGGTCAAGCCCCCTTGTCCGAAATACTCGGAGTTATGGGACGTGTCTTCCGTCCTGCGATTTTTAGAAGCCTGGCCTTCTAATAAATATTTATCCAGAAAGCAGTTATCTTCCAAACTGACTATGTTACTTTGCCTGGTGTCATGCAAGCGAGTATCAGATGTTAGAGCCCTAGATCTTGCAGGACGTAGATTTTCCCCAGAGGGGGTGACTTTTGCTATCACAAAGCGGACTAAGTGTAATACCTCCTCTGTGTCTTACCCAGCTTACCCTAATAACCCTAAGATGTGTGTTGTACAATGTTTGAAAGATTACGAGGTGAGTACTGCTGAGTTTCGTTCAGACATGAAGGGTCAGTTACTAATTGCGCTGCAAAAGCCATTTCGACCAGTGACTCCAGTCACCTTGTCAAAATGGGTGCGCTGGCTCATGGGAGAAGCAGGTATTGATGTATCAAAATTTGGAGCTCATTCAGCTCGAGGAGCTATGGCGTCTAAGTCTTTCTCGTTAGGGGTCAGCCTCTCTGACATTATGAATGCAGCGGACTGGTCAACAGAGACCACATTTAAGTCTTTTTATTATAAGCCTATTGTGGATGTGGCATCTGTGGTGGTGGCTAAGCTTTGAACAAGCATAATCGGAGCCTCCGGTCCTGACATAGAATAAAAAATTTGCAAATATTCGTGACAAGATTTTTCAATTCTATTAAGGACACGGAGGCGATGATCATCATTCAAAGAAAGAGGAGACTGTCACCTTGGGCAGAGCTTATATAGGGGTATACTCTATGGTTGGTCATGTGACATGAAGGTGTTCATGGGTATTGTAGTGATTTATTACTTTTTCTCTTATTGGCTGCTGTGATTACAGTAAAGAAATGAGAAGCATAATCCTCGCCTCCGTGTCCTTAATAGAATTGAAAATTCTTGTCACGAATGTATGCAACTTTTTAATTATGCACCAATGCAGGCATGCCTAGACTGTCCCGGGATAGTGAATTACCTGGGACAGTCTCCAACTTGCTTGGACTGTCCTGGCAAAAACGGGGCAGTTGGCAGCTATGCATTGCTGATTTGTATTCTAAATCAAGTATTGCTGATGTTTGCATGACCAGGCAGAGAGTGTTCTCAGAGATTTTTCTCACCATATTGTATGAAGGCCGCATCTACGTTTCCTGCTTTTGTTCAAATCGTGTTTCTGTTCATTTGTTCATTTACAAGTGTGAGAAGGATTGGATCTCAATTAACACATATTTCCCTATACTAACCTACCACAAATCCTCTTTGGGTTCCGAAAAGCGCTTTGACGCCTCTTCAGGGGTCCTACTACTATGATCTCCTAAATGACACCTTCTAGACTCTTCCCTCTTCTATCCCTCCATTTTGTCCTATTCAATCCAACTAACAGATTCACATATCCACCACTCAAATTAACACTTATTTGCTTATACTAACCCACCACTAATCCTTTTTAGGTTTCGGAGTAGCGTGCAACTCGCCAAAAAACGCTTCGATGCCTTGACAGGGTTAGTAAGTGCTATATGAATACAATTACAATTCCTATCCTGAGAGAATTCTCAAATGTATTTTGTATTACAATGTTTCTTCTAGACTGTTCTCATTTGGTACAAACCTGAGAACCATGTATTCCTACAGAATGTGTGTGTAAGTTTTTGTCTAAAGCCCTATAAAAGGATCTGGATTTCTGTACCAGAGAGCCCAGTTTCTTGAACTTTAAAAGGCGAAGCTATGTTATATTTTACTTAGAACTATGCTGAGCTCTTTGTACTTACGATTTGTAAGTTTTGCTGCTAAAACCAGCTCATGGCATGTTCATTGTAATTTGCCTAATAATTCTTTATATAAGGCCTTAGTCGGGGATCTCCAATGTCCGTATCGGGACTACACCGCTCCCGGTCCCAGTCGTTGGCGTGCCCTGTGAGTTAGATGTTGGTGATTGAATTTTGCACTGACAGTAGCTTCTAAATACTCATGACGAGTAAAATGTTTTTGGGTGGATGGGGTTACCTTCCGTTACAGTTAAAGCAATTGAGCTGTTTTCCTATAACATTTTATTGTCCTCATTGTAAAGTGAGAGAACGACTCTGCTGGGGGGTCGCAGTTTTTAGCTGTAAGAAATGTATACAGACCAACATTTTAAAACTAGTAAGCGGGAGATCTTGAAAAAAAATAGCTGGACTTCATTTTCCCCTCTGACACACATTGAAGCAAAGTGGTAGACAGTTAAAATAAAGGCATTTTGGGGGCATGGCCACGGTGGGTAGAACACAACATGTCTCCCTGCTGAGCTCCGGGCTGGGGATCTGTTGCATTCTTTCTTTTATGTCTTTCGCATGCTGTTATGTCACGCTCTAAGAATTCCATATGCATGCATTTTTTGGTCTTTCTTTTATGTCTTTCGCATGCTGTTTTGTCACGCTCTAAGAATTCCATATGCATGCATTTTTTGGTCTAGTGTTTGGAGTTCTAGAACTGCTTAACGGCAGATTGTAATACTGGCTTCCTCTAGCTGGTTGTACTGTGCCGCTCTTAATAAAATCTTCAAAATTCACCTACCTGGCGTTCTTCAATCTTTACAAGTGGCGACGAGCGGAAAAGACTAATCCTGCTACTTCACACACTGTGGCACAGGTGCAGTGTTGTCTTCCCACCCAGTTTGTTAATTTTCGGAGTTCCAGTGCCCTTGCAGAACTTCGGAGTTTCATCGGAATTTCTACTTTTGATTCTGGCTAATTGTTCGAAGATCCGGTATTTCTCGGTGTTTCCTTGTGCATTTGGCGCATTTTTGAGCATTTTTGTCATGCCTCGACAACAGTTACACGGCAGTGACGACATTCCGCTGCAACCCGGCTCCCAGGCGGTGATTGTGACGACGCTCCATAGCAACGTGTGGGTGACGCCTCTACGTTGAAAACCTTTCATGCGACGTGCGTTACGGCCCTTGTGCTGTTATGTTTACGCTCTTGCGTCATCACGCCGGCGGCCATATTGGATTGGGCTGCCTAATCAACCTGTTTTCTACACCAGGCACGATTCAAGCAGGCTACCTAAACAACTCGTTTTCTACACCGTGCAACATTCAAGCCTGTTGATATCTACGGTGACAGGCTCACCTTGATACTTTATACCTTAAGGATTTCTGTCATTGTATTGGCCATATTGGAGTCTACAGATCTAGTGGTATATTGTATAAAGACTAATACTCTGGTGGGTGACGTCAATTTTTTTGTTTTGTGAGACTCATTTTACCATTTAAGCACATTTCTGCCTATGCAACAAGTTTAAGCATACATATATTTTACCTTAGTGCTTTTTACAGTTTTTTTGTCTGCTTTCTTCCACATTTTATTGTCCATTACGCCTTCTGCTCACTCTAAGTCTGTTCATTTTAAGACTACCATTATGCAGTTTGACCCACCCAGCAAGTTCTTGCAAAACAAAGGAGAACCACCTATCCCTTGGACTAGATGGAAAGAAGAGTTTATCACGTATTTGAAGGCAATTGATGGAGAAAGAATGTCGGCTGAAAGGAAGAAAAACATCTTTTTGCATTGTTTGGGATCGGAAGGTCTAGTGGTATACAGGACCTTGCCCCCTGTTAGATCTGGGGGTGATCACAACGTTTATGATGAGGCCATATTGCGAATAGAAAACCGTTTTAAGCCTACTACTAGTGTCGTACTTAATAGGTTCAAGTTTTATACCAGAGCTCAAGAAGAAGGAGAGAGCTTCGATGAGTTTCTAACAGCTTTGCGTGCATTATCCATAAATTGCAACTTTGGTCTGATCACCGATGAAATGATCAGGGACCAAATTATAGTGCATGTCAAAAGTAAAAAGGTGCAAGAACAGTTGTGGATAATGGGTGACCCTAATTTAGAAGCTGCGATTAGTACAGCAAAAGCCTTAGAGCAGTCGGAAAAATGGATGAAGTCTCTGAACAAGGACACGAAAACTCCTTTGTCAGGAGATGTAAATAGTATTACTCCTGGAACCTCTATAATGCTTCTAATTATAAAGGTAGCACTAAGAGTTTTTCATTGTTTCAGGTGCGGCAATCCTGGACATATTGCATCTTTTCCACATTGTCCTGCCATTGGGAAAAAGTGCAGTAAGTGTGGGCGGTTGGGGCATTTCTCAAACATGTGTAAGGATGTAAAGAAAAGCAGTGCTGTAAATTCTTTCAAGGGAAAAGTTTCATGTGTTTCTGGGGATCCACATGATGATACGCAGTGTAGTGTGGAAACAGGTATAGTTGTTTCCATTCGAGATTTTCCTGATGATTCTGTGGCACAAGATGTGGTAGGTCCCCCTAAATGTCTTGTGCATATATTGGACAGAGAGCTTGAGTTAATGGCGGATTCTGGTTCGCCTTGGACCATCATTACTACAGAATATTGTATTCAGTGTTTTGGTGATTTAGTAAACTTAGATACTCTCATAGAATCTGACATTATTGCTGAGAGCTTTGATGGATCCAAAATTGACATTATAGGCTTTAAAGAACTAGTAATTGAATTAAAAAACAGAACGGCTCTGATTAAATTGTATGTAGCTATTAAAGGTGTGAATGTGTTGGGTTGGCGTGATCAGGCCAAGCTCTGCATAATTTTAAATCCCAGAAGTAAGGAACCTGTGTCTACCATTGCTGAGTGTTCCAATAGTGATGATTTTCCCAAACTTTATCCCACTGTTTTTTCGGAGGAGCTTGGGAAATTAGTTGGTTTCAGTCATAAGATCAAGGTCAAAGAAGGATCTGTTTCTGTCAAGCAGAAGCTTAGAGGAGTTCCTATTATCGTGAGAGAAGAGTTGAAAAACATGTTGGAGGAAATGATTCAAGTAGGCATTATTGAGGAGATAGAGTCATCAGAGTGGGTTTCTCCCATTGTTTTAGCCCGCAAACTGGATAAAAGTCTGAGACTTTGTGTGGACTTGAGGGCATTGAATGCAAATTTAGTAGTTGATTGCCATCCACTACCCAACATCAATGAAATGGTTTGTATGTTGGAAGGAGCACGTGTTTTTTCCACATTGGATCTTCGTTCAGTATACCATCAAATTGAATTGACAGAAGATTCTAGGAAATTCACTGCGTTCATAACACCACATGGGTTGTTTCAATTCAAACGGATACCCTTTGGTTTAGCCTTGGCGGCATCCGTATTTCAAAGGGCAATGTATCACATATTTAAGGATGTAAGTGACTTCGTCAAGTGTTTTCAGGATGATATACTTATGTTTTCAAAGAACAATGAAGAACACTTTAATCATGTCAAAAAAGTGTGTGAAAGGTTGGAGAAATATGGTTTGACACTCAAGGCAGGGAAATGCAATTTTTTTTTGTGAATCTGTAGAGTATCTTAGACATACTCTGTCAGTCAATGGTGTTGTGCCTTAAAAATCCTTGGTAGACGCTATTGTCAAGGCACCATCACCTGATAATAAAGAAAAGCTGCTGTCATTCGCAGGATTATGCGAATACTATAGTAAGTTCATACAAAATTTTGCCACAAAATGGAACCACTTAGAGAGTTAACCAGGAAATCTACAGAGTTTGTTTGGTCAGAGAAACAGGAATCAGCATTCCAGCAGATTAAGAGAGAAATTGCGTGTGCTCCTACTCTCAAATCCTTTTGTTTGAACAAAATGTGCATTATTACTGTGGATGCAAGTTTGTATGGGTTAGGTAGTGTATTGAGTCAGAGGAGTGGTAAGGAAGAGTGGTAAGTGGCATTTGCATCCAGGACCCTCTCAGAAACCAAGAGAAGGTATGCAGTAATTGAAAAAGAACTTTTGGCCTGTATTTGGGCCATTGAACACTTTCAGAACTATGTTTGGGGTAGTAGATTCCTGCTTAGGACCGATCATAAGCCTCTCGTAGGAATTTTATCTCCGGGAGGGGGGTGGATTTTCACCGCGCGCATTGCAAGACTCACCTCCAGGTTGCAAGAATACAACTTTAAGGTTGAGTATGTACCGGGTAAGAGCAATGTTACTGCTGATTGTCTGTCAAGGTTACCTTGTTCTGACGAGAGTGGTGTTCACAATCAATCAATCAATCAATCAGGGGTTTGTTAAAGCGCGACTACTCACCCGTAAGGGTCTCAAGGCGCTAGGGGTGGGGGGGGTGCAGGTTCCATCCATCAAGGAGGGGGTCTGTCGAAGAGCCAGGTTTTGAGGTTTCTTGCGAAGATGGGGAGCGATGTTGTCTGTCTGAGGTGGAGCGGAAGGGCGTTCCATGCTTTGGCCGCGAGGAAGGAGAAGGAGCGGCCTCCCGATCTGGTCTTTCTGGTGCGGGGGACGACGGCGTAGGAGAGCTGGGCTGATCGTAGGGTCCTTTGGGGTGCGTGGAATTTGAGTCGGCTGTTCAGGTATGCTGGTCCGGTGCCGTGGAGGGCCTTGTGTGCGTGGGTGAGCATCTTGAAGGTGATTCTCGCCTCGACAGGGAGCCAGTGGAGTGTGCGCAGGTGCTGGGAGATGTGGCAGTGTTTTGGCAGGTTGAGGACCAGTCTTGCGGCGGCGTTCTGGATGTTCTGTAGCTTGCGGGTGAGGTTTTTGTTTATTCCGGCGTAGAGTGCGTTGCCGTAGTCGAGTCTGCTGGTGACCAGGGCGTGAGTGACGGTCTTTCGGTGTTCGAGGGGGATCCATTTGAAGGTCTTACGAAGGAGGCGGAGGGTGTGGAAGCAGGAAGACGAGACAGAGTTGATCTGGCGGTCCATTTTGAGCTCGGAGTCCAGGATGATTCCCAGGTTGCGTGCGTGGTCCGTGGGGGTTGGCGGGTTTCCGAGGGCGGGGGCCACCAGGTGTCGCTCCAGGCATTGGGGTTTGGGCCCATGATGAGTACTTCTGTTTTGTTGGTGTTTAGTTGTAGGCAGCTGTTTTTCATCCATTTGGCGACGGCTTCCATGCCTTCTCGAAAGTTGCGTCTGGCGGTGTTGGGCTCGTTGGATAGGGAGAGGATGAGCTGGGTGTCGTCTGCGTATGACACGATGTTGAGTCCGTAGGTTCTGACGATGGGGGCGAGTGGAGCCATGTAGACGTTGAAGAGCGTCGGGCTGAGGAGGAGCCCTGGGGGACTCCGCAGGTGGTAAGTGTGGGGTCCGAGAGGAAAGGGGGGAGTCTGACCCGCTGCGTCCTGCCGGAGAGGAAGGAGCGGATCCCTTGTCCTGGATTCCTGTGTCGTGGAGTCTGCGTATTAGGGTGCGGTGGGAGACTGTGTCGAACGCCGCTGATAGGTCGAGGAAGATGAGGGCTACTGTTTCTCCTTTGTCCAGTAGGGTGCGGATGTCGTCTGTTGCGGCGAGAAGGGCGGTTTCCGTACTGTGGTTTTTTCTGAAGCCGGATTGGGAGGAGTCGAGGATGTTGTGTTCTTCAATGAATGTGGCGAGTTGGCTGTTGATGGCTTTCTCAATGACTTTCGCTGGGAACGGGAGCAGGGAGATGGGTCTGTAGTTTTTGAGGTCGGTGGGGTCCGCTGAGGGTTTCTTTAGGAGGGGGTTGACCTCGGCGTGTTTCCAGTCGTCGGGGAACGAGGCGGTCGCCAGGGAGCGGTTGATGGTGTGGCGGAGCATGGGTGCGATGGTGTCGGCGGCTCTGTTGAAGATGTGGTGGGGGCAGGGGTCCGTGGGGGCCCCTGAGTGGATTGACTTCATTGTCTTCAGTGTGTCTTCGGTGGTGAGGGCTGTCAGTCGTCAATCACTGGTTTCCGGGTGTCGGGGGTGGTTGGGCATGAGCATGAAATTGAAATGGTTGCAACTGTCAAGGATTTTGTGTCCACAGACTTTTTGGGTGTGTCTGAAGTTGAATGGAAGAAGGAAATTGAAATGGTTGCAACTGTCAAGGATTTTGTGTCCACAGAATTTTTGGGTGTGTCTGAAGTTGAATGGAAGAAGGAAATGAGTAACACTGTTTTATTTCAGTTGATTATGAAGTACTTGAGAGAGGGTTGGCCCCAAGAGAAATGTGCCACTTCGGAGATGGGTCCATATTGTCAAGTTTCTGATGACATTGAGGAAGAGGGTAACTTCTTGTTTAAGGGAGGCAAGATCATTCCACCAGTAGCTATGCAAAATAGAATTTTACATCTTGCTCACGAGGGACATTTTGGAATGTCTTCTATGAAACGTCTCATTAGAGCCAACTTTTGGTGGCCTGGTCTCGATAAAATGGTTGACAGAACGGTGAGGGAGTGTACTGAGTGCATAAACAGTGATAAAATGCCTAGGGTGTTTTCTGCCCCTCTCAAGCCTGTGTCTTGGCCCGAGTTTCCCTGGCAAAAAATGGCATTTGACATTTCTGGCCCCTACTAATGCCTGCCATCTGATGCCCGCTTTGCCCTAGTTTTAGTAGATTATCACTCAAAATGGCCGGAAGTTAAGTTTGTGGCCAATGCTACTTCTCAAGTGGTAATTACATTTTTTAAAGACATTTTTGCTAGAGAAGGATGCCCTGAGGTGTTGATAACGGACAATGGTGTGCAACTCATTTCACAGGAGATGGAGGAATTTTTCTGTAAATTTGGTATCAGACATGTCACCACTGCACTCTATGGACCTAGGGAGAATGGTCAAGTTGAACGGTTCATCCGTGTACTTAAGGAAGGTATTGAGATGGCAAATAAGTCTAGAGAATCTTGGAGTGATGTGTTGAGGAGAAAACTGTGGATGTACGGTATCACACCTCACTCTGTTACTGGGGTGAGTCAATTTTAACTATTATTTATTTATTTGAGAGTTTTATATAGCGCTAGCTAGACCCAAAAGGCATCAGAGCACTTTACAACAGTAAATGTTCACATCAAAGATAACAAGGCTATACAAAGCATCTGAGTCAGAGCGCTTCACAACATCAACAAAAGCATTATACAGAGCAGCTCAGTCACATCAGATCAAATCAATTAATCTGGTATACAACATATACAAACAACAGAAGCGTACACATTACCATTGCTTCACAAAACCTTCAATGCAAAACATGCCAGGAAGATGTTTGCTTTTCTTTCTTCTCACATTTCTTTATTTTTTTATTCGTGTTCACGGAAATACACACAATACAGTTGGACGGTGTGCACAAGAGCTAGAAAAAATATCACATGCCTCGAACATTTTTTGAAAGTTAAAGTGTTGCTAGAAAGACTGCTAACAGCAACATTCCATTTAACTGCAGTTGGGTAGCTCAAAAGGTAATTTGTTATTTCTTTCAACAAGTTTAGATCCAAAGATTCCACGCTGTCATAAAAAAAATCTCTGCCTGATATATTGCTAAAACACTGTATGAAAATTGACCTTGACCTAAACTCTCAATGTTTCTCTCAATATTTCTTTTGAACGTCTCTCTCCTTCCCTTCCACCTTCTGCATGCTTCCTGTATACTAAGGCATGCCTGTATGCCTTAATCTCTCTTTCGTTGAAACCATATCCATGCAACCTCACACCGTCTATTCATTCCATAATGTATTTGTTTCTCACAGCCCCCACTAATGATCACGCCTAACTAATGAAAGTACTGGAGAAACTGGAGTAAATGCATGGGGTGGTTTCCTTAAGAGTATAAGAGTAATCACGATAACCACTGGATTAACCACTAACTTTGGGTTCCAGAGTTGCGTGCTACTCATAGTAAAGCGCCTCAATGCCTCACCAGGGGTGGTAAGCACTATATAAATGCATTTTCAGTTCAGTGTTTTATGCAAGGCAGTTCCAGTATGTGAGCAATACTCTGATAATTCAGTGGCTGAGGGGCACAACTGGTTTAGGACTGCAAATCTAACAAACTGAGGAGGCAAGTTTGTCACTATCCAGAAATGCCACTGAGCGCCACCCTAACCCAGTGAGCAGAGGCGGCTCACCTACCGTGCTGCTTCAGTGCCAACCACTTCTCCTTTAGCCTCTCACCCTCATTGGTCTGCAGCTATGCAGTACCACCGATGCCACAGAGCTCACACTCTTGGAGTGCTGTGAAAAAAATATCCTGCTGATGTGGACCTCCTGTCCATGCTTATCCCACACTCATGCATAGTTTGCGTGATTTACTGCACTGATACCCAGTGCTCTGTTAAAGAGGTAGCGCCGATAATTGGGTCCTGCAGTTCTGTAGTAGAGCGCTGTGTGTCAGTGTTCAAAAGTAGGGTGACCAACCGTCCGTAAATTTCACGGACTGTCCGTAATTTGGACCTCACGTCCATTGTCCGTGAGGATCCCTTTTACGGACGCCTTTTGTCCGTAATTATGGCCATTACAGGGAGCAGCACTGCTCCCTGCAAGAAGCCTCAGCCCACTGATGGGGCCGCCTCGCACTCCTCTGAGCACAAGAGCAGCCCCACCCGCCCATTGTCATTCTGTATACCGGCTAATTGCCACATACAGAATGACAATAGGGCAGTCTGGGCTGTTAAAGCATGTGGTGGCCTCCTCCTGCCTCAGTGTACAGCAGGGCATTCTGTTAGATGGATAAAAGGTAAAACGCCCATGCTGCAACGTGAGAAAACAGTTTATATACAGAAGCTTGTGAAACAAGTTAAAAAGAACGGGTTATAGTTCTTTCACTGTCTCATCATTTTAGTACTGACGCATTTTCAATATTATATTCAACAAAGCCATGGTTGCTGCTTTTTTATTTTAAGCAACTAACAACCATTGACAAAGCCAATAGTCCTGGCTTGTTGTTGGTGTAATGATACTTGCTGTATTATATATCTGGATGCAATGACAGAAACAACATAATACCAGTCAGGCGGAACACTATGCTAAGCACATATTTTTAGCCTAGGTGTTTTAAGCCACACCCTTAATTACATCGAACACCCCCTTTGAAGAGACCCCCCAGTTTTTTTACCCCACTTAAAGCCCTGGAAACAACACCATGTCACAGTCACCTCACGTCCTGGCACTGTGCATCATGCATGATTCATGACTTTTAAGTTTTCAGATTGCCTATGTGCAGGGGCATAGTGAACCCTACCTCCACCCCACCCCACCCCTTGCTTTAGGAACTACAGCAAGGGTGACATTCTTGATGGGCCTCTTCTGTCTGCAACTCTGCAGACAAAGGCTCAGCTCATAATTAAGATGAAAAGGTGGGTGAGTAAATAAGTGAAGGAATGTGTGAATGGCTGGATGGATTAGTGAAAGGATGAATGGATGAATGAAAGAGTGAATGGATAGATAATGAAAAAAAGGATGGATGGGTGAGTGAGCGAGTGGAAGGATGGATGAGAGAAAAGGTAAATAGATGGATGTATGGGTGGAAGGGTAGATAGATGGATAAAAGGGTGGATGGGTGAGTGAAAGGATGGATGGATGAGTGAAAGGATGGATGGATTGATGATTTGATAAGTGAAAGGGTGAATGGATGGATGGATGAGTGAAAGGGTGGATGTAAGGATTGATGAGTGAGTGAAAGGGGGGTAGATGGACAAAAGGATGGATAGATGAGTGAAGAAGTGAAAGGGTGGATGGATGAGAGAATGGATGGATGAATGGAAGGATGGATGAGTAATAGGGTCAATGGTTGGATTCATGAATGGATGAGTAGATGGGTGGGTGGAAGGATGGATGGATAAGTGAATGGGGGATGGAGAGAGAAAGGGAGGATGAATGACCGAAAGGGTGAATGGGTGGAAGGATAAGTGACTGGGTGGATGGATGAGTAAGTGAAAGGATGGCTGGATGGGTGAAAGAGCAAATGGCAGGATGGGTGAGTGAATAGATGGATGGGTGGAAGAGTGGATGGATGAGTTTATGGATGGATGGGGTGGATGGATGAATAATGGATGGATGAGTGAACAGGTGGATGGAGGGATGGATGAGTGAAATGATGGATGGAAGGATACATGGTGGATACGTTTGCAAATGGTTGAATATGTTTGGATATAGATGGGCACACAGATGGAAGGACAGAATGAATGGTGAAAGACTGAATGATAGATAAAAGAATGATTACACCTTGTAGCACGCATTATCTTAAGTAACATTTCCTATACATTGACTTTCACGTTTATATGAGTCATTGTCTCTATATAATGTGTGTGTGATGTAACACACTCCAACACCCTGCCCTACATACTTGGGATGAGTAACACTATAAAAGAAATTAAATACACGTGAGAGACGGTCTATGTGAAGATGAGAGGCACCATTGGAGGGTGGTAGCAAGGCCGGACTGGGCATCAGGTGTTTTCCTGGGAGGCTGGAAAGGGGGGGGCGGTTTTGTTACTGGGGGCTGGCACTGCAAAGTACTTTGTATATCCAGTAGTTTTCGGCCTCACTATATTCAGGTGTGGTTCACCATTGTCTGGTGACTAATGTACCTGCTGGAGCGAGATGCGAGTTTTGAATCGTCTAAAGTAGCAAGCTGCGGGCATACTGAAAAACTGTGAAGTGCACGATTGTCTCAACTTAATATAAACTTATTTTGACTTGTACTTAAGTGGTTGTCTATTTACTTACTTTTATACTATTGCGCGACCTCCTCTGACGTGTCTGTAAAACTTACCTTTTGTCTACACATTCCCATTGTTATGACTGGTACCAAAGGGAACTACTTTGTCTGCGGATCTGCTCCTTGTGAAAGAGCAGAATGCTGTCACTCACAATGAAGTTGGCCAATGGCTAAAGTGAGCTGACCCACTGCCCAATGCGTATGCTGTATTCATGGAAGAAAATGTGAATAATACAACAACAAACCAATGGATGAAGAGATCTGGCTGAAACCCCATATAAGAATGTAGATATATATACAATTTTAGTAAAATCAAAAGGTCTTGGCTAATAAAGACCTAAAAAGTCTTGAATGCAGCAGATGCATAAGTGTGCCTGTATGCATGTTCAGGTATGCGTGACGACCTTTGGATACACGGATAATGAGTAGCAAGGCCAATCCCACTTTTTTCACCTTATGGGTTACCCCACTCCTTGATTAGCATCACCAGATCAGTGAGGGAAACCTAGGACCAAGTGAGAAGGGGGTGGGGATGAGACAAAGAGAGAGAATGTGCTCTCGCAAGCAGATTGAATGGTGGAAGACCTTGACTGAACTCTTAGGCCTACAGAAGGCACAGTGACACACATACGAGAACCAATTATCAGAGTAAAACACAGTTAAAAGGAGTAGATATAGCAATATAGATACAGGATGTAAACGCTCACGTGGTGACATGCATAGTCTTACTGTAACTAGCCTCTAGGCAAAGCAGGAAACTTGTCTGAGGACTGAGGATGGACGAACCAAACCCACAGGGCTGCGCTGGCAGAGTACCACAGCCAAAACAAGACAAAGGTTTAACAAATACGGGAGATAACAGGGAAGGAAACACCAGAGCACAGTCAATGAGGACAAGGTAACAGGAAGGGACTGTGGGAACTAAGGGGGTAAAAATAACAAACTTGTGGGATCGAAAATTGGTGTGAAAATATACAAAATCGAAAGAGTTTTAGCACTGCTGTTGCCAGCTACCCGCGCTCAGTTCAAACAGTGTTTTTGTAGGGCTCTCCCGATTCTGCCCTGGACATGCCCCTGATTTCTACCAGCCCTATAGCAGCTGGGGCAGCATTAATTTTGGAATGACCTGGAAGTAAAGGAAATAAAGAAGAAGAAAAAAGAGAACACTTGTCTCTGCAGGCCGGCGGCCACCTCTCCTCCATCCTCTTCTTCCTGTCTCCACCGGCAGCAGGAAGCAACAGGAAGCACCGGCTCCCAGGCTTCCTATAGCCAATCACAATGCTGCAATGCAGCATTGTGATTGGTCTGAGCGCCGAACAATGGCGCTCAAACGGGTAAGGGGAGGCTTTGCATGTTCCTCACCAGGGTCTCTAAAGCAAACCTGGTGGGGAGGATGCAAAGTGCGCCGAGAAGGCAGGCCAAGCAGTAATGCACACTTAAGGAGTGTAAACCACTCCTCCCACTGCTCTGGCCAGCCCCGCCCTGCCCCACGCGCCACTGACTCAATAGGAAAAATACGATGATAATAACGATACGTTATTATCATTGTATTTTTCCTTTTGAGTCAGTGGTAGAGCAGGATCTAGGCGCACGTTCACACTGACTGCGATGGAGCTTGGGTCAGATTCACTAACCAGATTTGCCCTGGTCAAAGATTTTACCTTCTGACTTTAGCCCTTTAAGTCACAATTCACCACAAGAGTACTAAAGCCCTCCAAGACCGTAGGGGAGGCACTCAGAGACTCACAGGGTATCAGTCAGAGGCCAAAAAGTTAGTCAGCTGGGCAGTTGTAGAAAAAGACCTCTTGTAGCTTCTTGTGTCCCAGGATCTTTAACAGGCGGTCACTTCTTTGATTTGGGCACAAGAGAGCGAGCAGGCACAGTCCTCCAGGGCTTTTCTCAGGTTGCAGACAGCAGGTTCTGTCCTCTTCTGATCTTCCTCAGTTCCAAGAGTGTTCTGAAGTGGGTGCTTTGAGGTGCCACATTTATGCCTGGCACGAGCTAGTGGGTAGGAATGATCCTTGGGAATGCCCTAACCACGTTAGGCTTTTTTAGGATGGCCGAAGTCTTCAGCCACACTAAAATTGGGCTCTGCGAGCTGTGTGTGTGTGTGAGGAGTATACTATGGCAATCTTAGTGTACCACCACATTTAACACCAAAATCCAGTTTGAGGCAGTCCCTGTACCCAAAGCAACCTCAGAGACAGAAGTCTGATAGAACAAAGCCGAGTTTTGAGCAACCAGATATGGAATACACAAGAATTGTTTTGGCATTCTCACTTCCCTACACATAATGTACAAACAAAGTCAGAAAACAAGGTTTCAAACTATAAACAATATAACAAGATTATAAAATAATGTGGGTACATGTCAGGCATAACTACAGAATATAGTCTTTCCAGAAATGCAAGCTCTTTGTCCGGTACAGTGTTTTTGATTCAGCATTTATTTATATACTGCTCATAACAATTCAATCAGAAATACGCATATGAGCAGTAGAAATCTGTAATACAAATGGAATCAATAAAATAGACCAAATATGCAACGGAGGCTTGGATAATGGGCACTGTTATGCAAAACCTTGTCAGCAGAAGCAGACACACAGCTTAAAATGTTTTATACCTACAGAGAAACACCATATATTTATATATTAACATGTTAGTGGGCTAAGTGAGGTAGTGATCCCGGTCTACCTTCAGCTAACAGCAGGTCCTTCTTAGGAATGTTTTAATGTCCTCACGTGAGTAGCTAGTGAATGTATCAGTGCTCTGGTTGTTATAAAGGCTTATAAATGGACAGATAGTTCATATGTGTAAGACTTGGTATTATACTAAAGCAGTAGTAATGGCAGGTTCCATGCACATAGATGAACCTTAGAGAACAACAACACCAAAGTTTCTGGCAGAGGAGGCAAACATCAAGGCGTGTGGGGGGAAGGGGCAGGACGTAGGGGAACATAATATTTTTTTACTACCTATTTAGTGGGCTATTTATAAAGGGCAGACCTAGCCCTGTAGGTAGCGCAGCGCTGTACTAAGCAACAAGATACATATCCCACTTTTGTTAGGCAGCTGTCTTTCAAGGAGAGTTCAGGTCACAATGAGTGAAATAATGCAGAAGTAAACTTAACATTTCAGTGGGAAGGATTGAGGGACCAGTATTAGGGGCCTGATTTAGAATTTGGCCAACGGGATATCCCGTCCGCCGTATTACAAGTGCCATAGGATATAATGGACTTGTAATATGGCGGACGGGATACCCGTCACATTTCTGACAAAGTAACTCGGTCCACCAAACTCTAAATCAGGCCCTAAGTCCGAGACAGTAGGAAGATTGTGAATAGATCCATTTTTTTCAGAACTTTCTTGAATTGCACCAGTGAGGATGAAAGTCTATTTATTTTTATTTAGTTATAGTTCTTATAAAGAAGGCAAATACCCTAAGGCAGGGGTCTCCAACTATTGCTGTAATTAGAGCTACTTATGTTCAATGAAAATCCTCCCAAGCTACTTATATTATTAGAGATGTAATAGCAACCACATCAGGCATGATTAGTAGCCACCCCATGCAAGATTACCAGCAGTCATCAGCTCAGTACATAAGTCACAGTTGCAAGCAGTAATGTAAAAAATGCTTTGTCTGTGTGAAATGCCTCTAAATGGGTAATATATAACCAATCAATCAATAAGGGGTTTATAAAGCTCAGCTACTCACCCGTGAGGGTCTCAAGGCACTGAGGGGTGTGGGGGGGTTCTTCTGATCCATCTGTGCACTGGGGTTCAGTCGAAGAGCCAGGTCTTGAGATCCTTCCTGAATTGGGTCAGCGACGGGGATTGCCTGAAGTGGAGAGGCAGGGTGTTCCAGGTCTTGGCGGCGAGGTAGGATAAGGATCTTCCTCCAGCCGTGGTTTTGTTGATATGTGGAACGGTGGCCAGGGCCAGTTGAGCGGAGCGGAGGTGTCTGGTGGGTAAGTGGAATGAGAGGCGGTGGTTCAGATATGCTGGTCCTGCGTCGTGCAGGGCTTTGTATGCATAAATCTGCAATGCTCCTAGCACCAACTTAATAATGGTAAACAGACATAATATCGAGTTTTTATTTTCGACCTACAAAAATATCGAGTTGTTAATATCGGAGGTACAGAATATCGGTATCAAGAATATCGGTGACCAGAATATCGACATGAAGGTAAGAAATATCGTTTTTTTAAATATCGAAGTTAGTAATATCGTTTGCTAAAATATCGTTGTTAATAATATTGATATTTATATTAGTGTTGTGTATTTTAGTGTGTATGTTAATAGTATGTAATTTAATGTTTTTTGTATAAGTATATCTGTTTTTTAATGTATGTGTGAAATTTTTAGAAGTTATTTATTTTATGTAAAATAATTTTGCGTATTTTAGTTCTGTAGCGGGTTGTGGGTTTATAGGGGAATAGGGTGGGAAGTAATTTGTGGGAAGTAATTTAATTATAATAAAGAAATTAATATTTTTTATTAATTAGTATTTATAATTAATTAATTATTAACTGGTTATTAATTTTTATTAATTAATTAATTGATAATTATATTAATTGCGTTATTTTTTTTAAGAGCGGGTTGTGGGTTTATAGGGGAATAGGGTGGGAAGTAATTTAATTATAATAAAGTAATTAATAATTTTTATTTATTAGTATTTAAAATTATTTTTATCAATTAATTAATTGGTTATTAATTTTTATAAATAATTAATTGATAATTATATTAATTGCGTTATTTTGTTTAGGAGCGGGTTGTGGGTTTATAGGGGAATAGGGTGGGAAGTAATTTAATTATAATAAAGTAATGAATAATTTTCATTTATTAGTATTTATAAATAATTTATTAATAATTAATTATTAATTGGTTATTAATTATGATCAATTAATTAATTGATAATTATATTAATTGTGTTATTTTCTTTATGAGCATGTTGTGAGTTTATAGGGGAATAGGGTGGGAAGTAATTTAATTATAATAAAGTAATTATTAATATTTATTTAATATTATTTATAATTAAATTATAATTAATTAATGATTAAATGGTTATTACATTTTATTAATTGATTAATTGATAAATATATTAATAGTGTTATTTTATAAAGAAGTGGGTTGTAGTTTTATATGGGAATAGGATGGGAAGTAATTTAATTAAATAAAGTAATAAATATTTTTTATTTATTGGTATTTATTTTTTATTTCTATTTTATAGTGTTGTTTGTGCTAATTTATTTATTAATAATTAATTATTAATTCTTTGTAAATTATAATTCATTAATTTTTAAATATGTTAATTGTGTCAAATATGTAGGAGTTTTTGTGTGTTTATAGGGGAATATGGTGTGAATTAATTTATTTAAAAATTATTAATAAATAATTTTTTTATTATAATTAATTTATTTTAAAAATAGTTATTTGATTAGTAAAATGTTGTTTTTAAACTTTTATAAATTAATGTTTGTAGTTATTTTTGAGTATTTTTTAATATTTAATAATTTTTCTGTTTTTGAAATCTTTAATATTTTTATAATTGCTTTTATTTTTGTGTTATCAATAATTTTTATATTGTAGTTGCTATTTTTTTAATTTTTATTTTAATTTTAATTTTTGGGAAATATTAATTTTAACCCTATGCTATCTAACACTTTCACCACTGTTGCACTCAGTGGAGTGGGAATAGTCATTTTTACCCCTCCGCTATCCAACACTTTCCCTACTGTTGCACTCACTGTAGTGGGAATAGTAATTTTTACCCCTCCGCTATCCAACATTTTCCCTACTGTTGCACTCACTGGAGTGGGAATAGTAATTTTTACCCCTACGCTATCCAACACTTTCCCTACTGTTGCACTCTCTGGAGTGGGAATAGTAATTTTTACACCTCCGCTATCCAATACTTTCCCTACTGTTGCACTCACTGGAGTGGGAATAGTAATTTTTACCCCTCCGCTATCCAACAGTTTCTCTACTGTTGCAATTTTTGGAGTGGGAATAGTAATTTTTACCCCTACGCTATCCAACACTTTCCCTACTGTTGCACTCCCTGGAGTGGGAATATTAATTTGTACCCCTCCGCTATCCAATACTTTCCCTACTGTTGCACTCATTGGAGTGGGAATAGTAATTTTTACCCCTCCGCTATCCAACACTTTCCCTATTGTTGCACTCACTGGAGTGGGAATAGTACATTTTACCCCTCCACTATCCAACATTTTCCCTACTGTTGCACTCACTGGAGTGGGAACAGTAATTTTTACCCCTACGCTATCCAACACTTTCCCTACTGTTGCACTTTCTGGAAGTGGGAATAGTAATTTTTACACCTACGCTATCCAATACTTTCCCTACTGTTGCACTCACTGGAGTGGGAATAGTAATTTTACACCTCCGCTATCCAACAGTTTCTCTACTGTTGCAATTTCTGGAGTGGGAATAGTAATTTTTACCCCTACGCTATCCAACACTTTCCCTACTGTTGCACTTTCTGGAGTGTGAATAGTAATTTTTACACCTCCGCTATCCAATACTTTCCCTACTGTTGCACTTATCTGGAATGGGAATAGTAATTTTTACCCCTCCGCTATCCAACACTTTCCCTACTGTTGCACTTTCTGGAGTGGGAATAGTAATTTTTACCCCTCCGCTATCCAACACTTTCCCTACTGTTGCACTCACTGGAGTGGGAATAGTAATTTTTACCCCTCCGTTATCCAATACTTTCATCTACTGTTGCAATTTATTGGAGTGGGAATAGTAATTTTTACCCCTACGCTATCCAATACTTTCCCTACTGTTGCACTCTCTGGAGTGGGAATATTAATTTTTACCCCTCCGCTATCCAATACTTTCCCTACTGTTGCACTCTATTGGAGTGGGAATAGTAATTTTTACCTCTCCGCTATCCAATACTTTCCCTGACTGTTGCACTCTTTGGAGTGGGAATAGTAATTTTCACCTCTACGCTATCCAATACTTTCCCTACTGTTGCACTCACTTGGAGTTGGAATAGTAATTTTATTCCCTCCGCTATCCAATATTTTCTCTACTGTTTTAGTTAATGTAGTGTAAAATGTATTTATAAAATATTAAAAATATTTTAATATTTTAATTTATTATATATATATTTAATTTTTATTTTTATGTTATTGGTGTATGTGTATATATATGTATTTATAATTTTTAATATGTTTGTAATAATTTATAATTTATTTAAATAATTATTTTTTAATGTTAAGTAAATATTTATATTATAATTTATATATATGTATGTTTCATTTTTTTACATTATATGTATTACTTATAATTTTAAACATTTTCTAATAATTCTAACAAATTTCTTTTTTAATTAAATGTATTATTTACTTTATTTTACATTATTTTTTAAACAAAAAAAAACGATATTTTTAACAACGATATTTTTAACAACAATATATTTTTTTCAATAATTTTGTACTTACCATTATGTAGATAGGACTTCGATATTCTGGACATCGATATTTCGGGTCCGATATTTTTGTCGTCGATATTCTGGTCGTCGATATTCTGTCAGTGATTCCTTAATAATATAAGTAATAGGTCTCCCCAAAATAGTTTGATTTTTATCACTCAAACACCAGCTTTAAAAATATTTTGGAACTTTAACCATTTTTTCCTAATATAAGCATAAGAGTTCCTAAAATAGACACATTTTCATCTCAACTACATATTTTTCAGCTTTGGTATACACATATTAATTCATCCAAGCAAAAACTTTTAATTTAGTTGACTGGGCTGCACACAGGAGATCTACTTGGAGATAGCTGTAGGGCTACCAGTAGCTCACGAGAAACTCGTTGGAGTAGCCTACCCTAAGGCATCCTGGCACTGAACTAACCAAAGATACATCCATCAAAAGGTACTGCGTAGAATACAAAAATCAGGTCTAAACTTTTTCCCTAAACTATAAATTGAAAGCCATCTAAGTTGCAGAGGCAGAGTATTCCAGGTATCGCCCAAGCAGAGAGACAAATCCTAGCCATACCGACCATGTGGATACTGAAAGGGACCCTTCCCGTATCGCGCTGAATGGTACACCTGGGTGAATAATTGCGCAGCCGGCTGTAGATTGTAGAGACAAGCTAGAGCGACAAAAAAGGCAGTGGACAATGCTGTTGCACACCCAACCAATGACATGGAGAATGGAGATTTTGATGATGACAATGGAGGTGAACACAGTACTTGTGTTATATGGCATTAAGCCTGCAGCAATGCAAGATCAGTTCCAAAATGCCAAGTACAAGTAAGGCGACAGCTCATGATGGCTATCATTGACACAGGAGCTTCTATTAATATCATGGCCCATGTGGTATATGATATCCCCCCACATAAAGCACGCTAAGGCCCACCAACACAAGAGTATATGCCTATGAGCACCAAGTCCCTCTTCTGATAGCTGGAATATTTCACACACAAGTAGCCCTTGGTGAGGTGACCACCGAAGAAATGAGATATGTCACCCACATAAGCAACAGCATGCTGCTAAGTTGCAAGGCAGCAAAAAAAAAAATGCAACTTATATGATTTGCTTTTGGGTTACACACCGCGGACTTTGCCACCCAGCAGTCAGTGCTTAATTTGAGACTGTGGTTTCTGGTGCTCAGCACCGCACTTTGGGGTCTATTGCCACCGCAACGGCAAAAGGGACCGCCCGCCATAGGTGCGGCAGTCCCGCCATTCAAATTAGGATGCGCCGGCCACACTGGCGGGCGCATCCCACATTGTTTACATTGCGGCGGGCGGTGCTGTAAGCAGCACCGCCGCAATGTAAAAAATGCATGTTGTGCATTTGCATGCACAACGTGACAGGCACCGCGCGGTGCCTGCCACCTTGTGCATGCAAATGCAGGGGGGTACCATAGGTACCCCCCCATGTGCACCCCCCACCCCCCAACATCCTGGCCCGCAACGGGCCCCCAACAGCGAAAACCGCATGCCTTTCCATGGCGGCAACGCCGCCATGAAAGGCTGCTCTCTGCCTGCATGTTAATATGGATGGCGGTGTCTTGCAGACACCGCCACCATATTAAGCAACTTTTCCGCCCGGTCGACTCGTCGACGGGCGGAAAAGCGGCGGATGGTCTTCCCTTCCGTCGCGGACCCCCCAGCCATCCTAATGTGGCGGGGGGACATTCAGGCGTGGATGGCGGGCGGATCGTCCCCGCAGGGCCGGCGGTGGCTACCGCCAGCCCGGCGGGGGCAATCCGACCGCCATCCTAATAGGCCCCTAAGTTGTCAACACTGGCTCTTATAACAGCTGCCACGTGGTAGTGCTGTTTGTCTATTTTTGTGAGAAGCACAATGACAGTTGTTTGATAATTAACTATGCATTAAAATCAGTAATCCCTGCCACCCGAAGCTGTAAAAATAGCTTGGGCGTCAGGTATTAGTCATTATTAATGTGTATTTAAAGTCTAAGGGGTCGATTCCGATTCGGGCCGGAAAAAGCACCGACCGACTCGGATCCGGAAAAAATACCGACCGACACGCACCCGTGGCGCCCGACACGCCAAGTACGATGCAAGGCGCGAAAATCCGACCGACACGTAAAGAAACCAAGCCGACCGACCGAGCCGCACGGAAAACAGCAATCCGGCCGGAAAAACACGCGAATCCAACCGACCGACACGCACCCGGAACAAATCCGACCGAAACGTACACGCGAACTCCAAACCGCTAAGTACGATGCAAGGCGCGAAAACCACGAGCGAAGTCGGACGGAGGACAAGCCGTACGACCGACACGCATACAAAACCGAGCCGAAGCAACACAATACACCGCGACCGACGCGTACGCAGCATAGAAAACTGCACAAACACAGCGTGAGCGAAGCGGAAAACACCGTACGAGACCAATGCAGGGTCCGACTCGGTCACAAGAACGTTTCCAACATACACAAACAGCACAAAGGAAAAATCAACCAAAAAAAGGCCAAACATGCAATTACCAAGCCAATAAATACTGGGGGAGTGGGGACAGAGAACAAGGACACACCCACAACTCCACCTATATAAAGGACACAAATCACAACCATGAGCCTTTGCAAATGCCATTCCACTGCCAGCACCCAAGAGAAAGCAACCACACACCCACAGCTCATCCCTCACACAAGCCACACACCATCAGCACACCAACAAATACCTACCTCACATACACCCAGCACAACACACACCCACACACCCTCACCTGCACACCAACACACACATCACCCACCATCACCACCCATCACCATGCCCCCAAGAAGAATCCCAAGTTCCTAGATAGTGAATTGGAAGTCATGGTAGAGCGAGATCCTCAGGGTGGAGCCACAGCTGTTTGGCACTCTGGTCCAACAGACCCCCATGTCGCAGAAAACCAAGATGTGGGAGAGGATCATCAACAGGGTGAACGCCCAATCACCATGTCGGCGCACAAAGACGGACATCCAGAACAGGTGGTATGACGTGCGCAGGAGGGTACGGGACATGCTGAAGAAAGACTACATCAACAGCCAACACACCGGCAGTGGCCCTCCTGCCAAGCCAATATACCTCAGGCCCTGGGAGGAGAAGGTGTGGGCCATCCTTCCGCCAGTGAGCGTATATGGACTAGAGGACATCCCAGAGCCTGGTGAGTACACAACAAATGTACACAATAAACTGCCACAAAACACACACATCACTGTCAAGGGGAGAGTCAAACCATGCACTCATAGCAATTACACAGCAACTAGAACAGAATCATCCCAAAATGTGTATGTCAGTCAGATAAACACAACACATGCCATCAAAAAAGTCACATCCAACTGTGCCAACACATGTACAAACACAACCACAACTACAGCTAGGCAGTGGCACAAATAGAACTAACACACACATCCACACATGTAGCCACCACAACAACACCAACACACAGTGAAGACCACTCAAAGGAAGGAATTCTGTGTATGCTGGCCAAGTCAGTGTAGCCAATAGCATCATGGGAGTCGCAGTCACACATATTGCCCGCCCCAAAACTGTCCCATCAACACCACCATGAACCATGCGCACATCACAGGGAGTGGAGAAGGACTCACAAGATGGCTGACACTGGCTACTGCTGTGGGGAGCACAAGGCCCTGCTGGCAACTGTGCACCAACAAACAGCAGGACACCACTGACTGACATCCTGAGAGACAACTTACACTCCCTGCAATGCAAGCACGTTCCATGGTGGGATATCTGGCTGGCTGGGTGGGAAGGGGGACTTGCAGCACTGACTATAGTCACCAGCACCTCCCCTCACACCCTCCCCAACACAAACTCCACAGTACCCACCTGGTGGAATGCAATGCCCTCCATCCTAACACAAGATCCCACAAAGCACCACCACCCTGGGTTATGTTGTGTGAAGCACAGGGACACTCCTGGGACTCTTAGCCAAACAACTGCCAGGACAACACTCCCAGCCATCCTGTCAGCACAGCCAGCCCACCCCACAGGGAAGCAGAGTCAAAGGAAGGAAGCATGGGCATGCTGGGAAGGGGGTGGAGGCAATAGCATGATGGGAGTTGTAGTCACAGACATTGCTCAGCCTCACAACTGGCCCATCAACACCACCCTGAACCATGCTCACATCACAGGGAGTGGAGAAGGACTCACAAGATGGCTGACACTGGCTACTGCTGTGGGAGCACAAGGCCCTGCTGCCAACTGTGCACCAACAAACAGCAGGACACCACTGACTGACATCCTGAGAGACAACTTACACTCCCTGCAATGCAAGCACGTTCCATGGTGGGATATCTGGCTGGCTGGGTGGGAAGGGGGACTTGCAGCACTGACTATAGTCACCAGCACCTCCCCTCACACCCTCCCCAACACAAACTCCACAGTACCCACCTGGTGGAATGCAATGCCCTCCATCCTAACACAAGATCCCACAAAGCACCACCACCCTGGATTATGTTGTGTGAAGCACAGGGACACTCCTGGGACTCTTAGCCAAACAACTGCCAGGACAACACTCCCAGCCATCCTGTCAGCACAGCCAGCCCACCCCACAGGGAAGCAGAGTCAAAAGGAAGGAAGCATGGGCATGCTGGGAAGGGGTTGGAGGCAATAGCATGATGGGAGTTGTAGTCACAGCCCTACATCCCCCACCACATGGCCCAGCAAGCTCACACTCACGCATGCACATCCCACAGAGAGTGGAAAGGCCCATCAAAGATGTCTGACACTGTTGCTGTGTCGTGGGGAGCACAAGGGCATGCTGGGTACTGCACACCAACCAACAGCAGGACACCACTGTCAGCCATCTTGCCATTGCCCTCACACCCACACCCACTGAACTCCACACAAAAGCAAGTAAGTATGGGAATGCTGGCAAGTGGGGTGGAGGCAATGGCATGATGGGAGTCGTAGTCACAGACATAGCTCACCCCCACAACTGTCCCATCAACACCACCCTGAACCATGCTCACATCACAGGGAGTGGAGAAGGACTCACAAGATGGCTGACACTGGCTACTGCTGTGGGGAGCACAAGGCCCTGCTGCCAACTGTGCACCAACAAACAGCAGGACACCACTGACTGACATCCTGAGAGACAACTTACACTCCCTGCAACGCAAGCACGTTCCATGGTGGGATAACTGACTGGCTGGCTGGGTGGGAAGGAGGTCTGGCTGTCAACCAAACACAAGCAATGCAGACCATGTTCACACCCCAGAAAATACATAGAAATGCCCAAATAATGCAGGACAATGTGCCACACCAATATCAACCCCTGACTGTGACGACTTAGGACAATGCAATGTACAGGCCCGCACCCAGAGGCACACTCACAACTGTCATGTGTGTCAACCACTGATGCCTGCAGAAACATGACATACATTGTTTGTGTCTCCCAAAAACAGGTGATGATGGGGACACAGCAGCAGACGCTGAGGAGTCCCAGTCCCAGGCTCAAGAGGATGCCGAGCTCACTGGCGTCGTACAGCCTCTGTCCTCCTCGGACGATAAATAACAACCTGGCACATCCGGTGCAAATCAACATGCAGCACCAGCAGGACCACCAGCTGCAGCACCAGCAGGACCACCAGCTGCACCCCCTGCACCCACCCCTACAACGACTGTCACCACGAATACCATCCCTGCCGACATGGACAGAATAAGGAGCAACACCAGCACAGTGACCCTGGACCAACCTGGGGCCATGGACACCACCACCACCACCAACCCCCAAGGTGGACCAGGGTTATCTGTGCGTGCCACTGCACACACTGCACATGTCAGCAGGGGTGGTGGAGAGGTGGGAGACAGAGGTCGCTGCTTGCAGACGTTGCTGGTGTGCATGGCGACCCACAACTGGTACGCATAGCTGATGCGTACCAGTCCAGCACCGGAGAGCTCAGCCAGGTAGTGGGGCTCCTCAGAGACATTAAACAGCAGCAGGCTGCCCATCATGCCCGCTTGGACTCCCACATGTCCCACGTGGAGTCACACATGTCCCGTGTGGACTCACACATGTCCGCGTGGAGTCCAAGTGGGATGCACT